>WFMF01000028.1:515971-918520 GCA_011033025.1 Beroe forskalii | reverse complement strand
TTCTGGTCAACACAACCATGAATAATAGTCAAATTCACTGGACCAGTTTTAAAAAAGCCTTGTTAATAACTTCATGTAAATGACATTAAGTAGACCTCTATATTTCTTGGTGTGCCCCAAGATGCGTGCTTTACTGCCATGTCATGAAGTACGCTTTGCAAAGGGTCTGATATCACTCTCCTTTGTGTAGCAGACCAAGCTGTAGAGTTTTCTAAACCATGGCATTTCTGCCACTAACATGTCAAGTGTGCTTCATTTAAATAGGCCTTAATTGGTCTGATGAACTATAATGGTACCCTATTGACACATTAGATAATACAATATACATCCAGATATAAATTAAATAATACTTTTATTAAAATGATATGACTTATAATTATTATAGGCTACAAATCATACTATCATGAACCATTCTTAAATTATTTGATTGTCTGTACCTTTCTAAAGAATTCAAAACGAGAATCTTAATAACAATATAATTAGTGTATCCGAAATAAATTATCTACCTCAGATACTAATATATAATTGGTGAAATTTGGTAGCATTATATCTTCATCCTTCTTTTGTGTGTTGTTTGATTGTAAATTGTGGAGATCAATAAAAACTTTGTTTACTTAAACTTTGTTTACTTAGTGAAGACTCTTCTTATGTAAGAGGGTCTTCTCGAATTTTTGAGATAGGTCCCAAGGCTGTATCTCTTTTAGTTTTTGAGTTATGAGCTCTTTTGTGAGGGAAAATCGAGTCGCATGTCACAAATCGAAAGCGACTTTTTAGGTGGTTTTAACCTCATAAAATCTCAACGCAAGGTCGGATTTTGATAATTTTTGTTGCAAATGATAGATATCAATGAGTTCTTTCATATAAGACTGTTTCCAACCATCTGGGATGCCTATTTCACTGCACAGAAGCCTTTAAGTGTCAAAAATGGCCAACTTGCATTCTGGCTGCTATCGATGTGCTTGCTCTTCGCCCCTCGCTCCTCAGCACCCTCTTTACCATCCCGCCTCACTTACCACTACACTACGTTGACCTCAGTATGATGTCAGGTGTTCTATCTCCTATCCACTTCTCTTTCCTTCTTCTTCCTTCTAGGTAATGGTGTTGTCTAAGTGTCCCACTCAGTTTGGATCCCAGGTGGCTGAGTGGAAAAGAGGGGGTGTTCCCGACTTGCGCTGGTAGTGATCCAGCCACCTGCTACATATGTGTGGGAAGTAGGTGCCTCTCCGACACTCGCCTGGCTACGTACCGTTGGGCTTGTGTCCCATGCGTGGGACATGCGTAGGCTGGGGGACATCATCGTTCCTATCTCTTTCTCATCTTTCGAGTTCTTTCTGCTTGCTCTTCGCCCCTTGCTTCTCAGCACCCTCTTCACCATCCCGCCCAACTTACCGCCACACTACGTTGACCTCTGTGTGATTTCAGGTGTTCTAGTCTTTCCAGTTTCTCTAACCTTCTGGATCACCTCAGGCACACCATTGACACTCTTCCAGGAAGAGATTACGACATCTTCATAACAGGTGACTTCAACCTACCGCAGATTGATTGGGAGTCCCTTCAGATGCGCTGAGTGGGGGAACGTCTGAATCGAACTCATCGGCTCAGTGTCTGTTAAATTTCATGTCGATTCACCTGCTCAGCCAAATGGTAACTGTGTACCTAACTAGAGGAAACAACATCCTGGACCTGGTACTTGTAACAACGACCGATTAGTTTCAGATGTCAAAGCTGAACCAACTGAAATATCGGACCATGATGCAGTCAGCGTTCTACTGTCCTTCACTCCTGGTACTATGGAGGATCACCAGGCTTCATATCTCCGTGAAATGAACTTTCGGTCTCTGGACTTCAGCAACGCAGATTTCGAGAAACTGAATGGAATGTTCACAGATGTTAATTGGAAGGAAATGCGAGCAACAGGGGCACATTCGAGGAATTCCCTACCAAGCTCAATCAAGCAATTCTTGATGTGTGCCTGAAGAATGTCCTCGTAAACGACCTCCAACTGGCAAGCCAAAGCTTTACAATTCAGCTCAGAAGGAAGAAGTCAAAGCTCAAAAGCCGCCTCTGCTGCTAAGTGCTCGGGTAACTCGGCTCGAATCAAGCAACTTGAAGATGAGATAGGGTTGGTATGCTGGGCGACTATAGTTAAGCACCTCGATCAAGGTGAGATGGCGCTGTTGAGAGGATAAAACCAACCTGAAATATTTCTACTCCTACGCCAAGTCCTTTTCAAAGGTGAAGCAGAGCATAACGACTCTTCTGGATAAGTGACAAGGAACTGGTAACTGACCAGGAAGGAACTCGTTAACATTCTGCAGCAACAGTTTTTGCTCAGTGTTCAGCGATCCAAACTGCCCGGACAAATCTGCCCCTTCCTTCACTGTACCACCTCTCACCAGCCGACACTGAGCTTGTGCTGACGTTGGAGAGCATAGAGGGATGCCATAGCCGAGATAAAGCTTGACTCTGCCCCAGGTCCCGATGGATTGCCTGCTGTCCTACTGAAGAAGTGTGCATCCAGTCTCAGCATCCCGATTCATCTACTTTGGTCTGAGTCCATGTCATCAGGCGTTGTGCCCAGTTTTTTACAAGAAAGGGCTTGTCACGCCACTTTTCAAGAAAGGCAGCAGGTGTGAAGCGGTTAACTACAGACCTGTTACCCTGACTTCTCATGTCGTCAAAGTTTATGAAAGGGTGATCAGAAAACATATGGTAGAACATCTCAAACCAACAATCTTCTGACTGAAAACAGCACGGTTTCAGATCTAACAGAAGCTGTCTGACACAAATGCTAGATCACTTTGACGATATATTTGAAGGGTTCACTCGTGGTGAAGACACGGACTCCATCTATCTAGACTACGCTAAGGCATTCGATAAAGTCGACTTGGAATCTCCTTATCAAGAAACTGAAGAGGTACGGGTTCCATCCAAAGCTCATCGATTGGATCCAGTCCTTCCTACATGATCGTGAGCAAGTTGTAGTTCTTGATGGCGTGCACTCTGATAGTGCCTTAGTTCTCAGCGGTGTACCTCAAGGGAAGTGTTCTAGGACTGCTATTCATCCTCTTCATCAACGATTTGGAACAGGTGGTGCTTTCATCGAATGTGAGTTTCTTTGCAGATGACACGAGAGTCTCAAGCAGATTGGTTGTTATGATGACTGTAGGCTACTGCAAGATGATTTGTTCAGAATTCTTGACTGGTCACGTGCCAATAACATGAAACTTCATGAACAAAAGTTCGAGCTACTAAATCACCTCCATAACAATAAAAGTTCTTCCCTGGAGCTTCCTTTTCTTTGCCGAAGCGTTGCACTACAAGGTATCCAATGAGGAAGTGCTTTATCCTGTCGAGAATGTCCGAGACCTCGGTGTGCACAGGTAGCAAGTGATCTTAGCTGGTCTAGACACATAGCGAGTATGGTAACCAGGCAAGGAGTACGCTGTCTTGGGTGTTCAGTGTCTTTAAAACTCGCGACAGCTTTGTGATGACCACTATGCAAGTCACTGGTTAGAAGTACACTCGAATACTGCTGTCCATTGTGGAACCCAAGCAAGGTGTGTGATATCCAGCTGATTGAAGAGTCCAAAGGACCTTCACTAGCCGGGTATATGGCCTACGTCATCTGAACTACTGGGAGAGACTGAAGAAGCTTAACTTGATGTCACTGCAACGCAGACGGGAAAGGTACATCATTCTGATGATGTGGAAGATTTTCCATAAAGTTGTTCCTAACTGCTGCAACATCCAGTTCAACATGACATCAAGGTATGGTGCAGTAGCAGCGATTCTCCCTTGTCTAGGTCAAGCTTCATTGGCCAATCAGACTCTCTATGACAGATCCTTTGCAGTCTTAGGTCCAAAACTGTGGAACAAAGTACCGAGCACTATTAAAGCAGTCGATAATTTTGACACGTTTAAATCGTACTTATCGAACTACATTGCTTTGATACCGACACCCTCCGGTCCGCCTGGGGTTTTGCTGCAACTGGTCTAACTCTCTGGTAGACTACTCACCAGCGCGGTGGTCGGAACTCTGATGACCCTACGACTCAACGAAAACTCAACCAAGTTACCAAGTTACCAAGTTAGCTATCCCCAAGTCCTAACCCCACCACACCCCACCCCACCTCCCTTTCTCACTATTGCTATCCCCCTTGCTTCGCTCCTTTCTCTGTTTCAGCACAGTGACTCAGGCACTTCATCTTTGTCACTCACTGCTCACGCCTTCCTATGTACCACCAATCACCTTGATATCCTAGGCTCAATTAACATCTGAATCACGCTCAACTTATCATCGCATCACCTACTCAACACCCATTAACATACTTCTGAGTGCGTATGATTTGAATAACAATGCATTTGTTACAAATTATATTTGAAATTACTTGAAATTACTTGAAATTACTTGAAATTACTTTTCGCGACTGATATTATAAAGGAAAAATCCGGGCAGTTTCTACAAATTACAGTTGTTGTATTGCTATACACATATCCTATTTCCCACCTTCCCAAACCATGATCTCTGCAAATCCTCTTCAATTCCTTTTTTGTAAAACAAAAAGGCGGGAGAGGAAAAATGTTACAGTTTAAAAAAATAACGGTGATAAATCATCCTTCCTTCTTCTAACACGGAACTATTCAAAAATTGGATTTATATCAGCAGAGAGTTGCTGTAATATGATCAACCATGTCTCCATACTTAGTTGAAAGCTAGTTGTACAACGCATAAACTCATGTGTTGCGCACTAATGGTGTCGCAAGAACTTCCTCAAATATAAACTGTACGGATAAGAAAGGCATCATTTCAGCTGAAAATCGAAAAAATAGATGGAAACATTATCAATAATTTTGATAATATTTTCATCCATTTTTTCGATTTACTGCTGAATCAATTGATTCAATATATGATGATCATTCAGGAAAGGAGTATTATCTTCCAGTATATTATAATCCTTCCGGCTAAATCCTCAGGCGAATCTATAAAAAGTTGCATACTCTTCATCCTTCAGCACTGGGATTTCTGTGCATGTCCTGCATTTGGAATTCATTGGCATTGCTGTTATTCGTTCGAAGTTGCTTCCTGGTGAACGTCACCAGGCGGAGAGTAAAGTCACTAAACATTTCCAGAATATCCTTCTCAAGTATGAGCAGCGGATTGATGATAGAGTTTGCTGGCAGAATGATGATACTAAAGAGGGAATGCCACCCGGAAGTGGTGGACAGATCCAGAATGTGAACAAGCCAAACAATGAAGAACGAAACCCAAGAAATTACATCTGTTGCGATCAGGGTTGATAACTTCCGTTGGATTTTCTTATTCCTTGCTAACAAAACCTTGTTGTTTCGCCCAGCTACATCGGAACTTTTGACCATTATAATGGCAAAATAGGCGCAACTAATGGTTATGATCGCTACACATACTACGTTACTAGTCAAGACAGTACCCGAAAACCAAATTTGAGGATTCTCAGATTCTATGAAGTAATTGAACAAACAAAAACCATTACTCCCATAGAAGCCTATCTTCTCACCAAAAACTTCAACATTGATGAACATATCATTCACTAAGTTGCCAATGGAATTCCACGAAAGTCCATTTTTAGACATTCTCCCATAGTAAGCTTCAATCACCAGAGTAAGGTGCTCTTTATCCAGAATTCCAACAAATAGAGGGTTATTGTCGTATTTTTATGGAGTGGACAAAATAGGGCTCAAAATGAGGAGAGAGCCCGGAATAGCAGATACTACAGCTGCAACAAAGTATATTGCACCGATACAAACTACAAGAGCAATCTTGTTCCTATTCGTTAGTGTCTTCCGTGAAATTTTCATTGATTTAGCACCATTTGCCCGGAAGACACTGAGCACCGTCATCGAGTACAGAGAAACTAGAGATCCCAGGGTTGAAATTACTCCCAACCCTGTACATAGGTGACTAGTCACCCACTCAAACTGAGTTTTACAGGTGCTATTGTTAAGATATTTGTCTGAGAACGCAACTAACAGGATGAAAACACCTTGCAATAGGTCACCGGATGACACCACAAGCACAAACAATTCATTTATCATAGCTATGGCCGTTTTCAGGGAGGAATACTTCTTCACGCCCCTGTATATGACGCATAAGTTACAAAGTGTAGAGATGAAGCCAAATGCACAGGCCAGAGTGAACATAGTATTATTTGCAAATATTTTTACGTGGTTGTCGCAATCTGTATTGCATTCATCACTGTAGTCCAAACAGTCAAATACCCCATCGCACTTTTTACTTACAGCAAGGTATTCACCTGAATCAAGACATTTGAAGTTATTGAAGCAGTTATCTTCATCTGAAGAATCACCACAGTCATCGTTCAAGTTGCAAACTTTTTCATATGATATGCACAAACTGTTATCGCATTCAAAGACACTTTGTCCAAAAGATCTGTCACGGTTCTTGAAAGCAACAGACAACTCCTTGTTTCTCGTTATAGTGAAGTAGTGAGTAGCCTGAACTCGTTCAGATTGCAAGACTTTTGATTCAAGGGCTTCAGATCTATTGGGCACTCAATATAATGGCTACAAAGCTTTTTACATGCAAGATGCAAATAAAGCTCCCCATAAACGCTATAGCAATTAACTTGACTAGCATAATTAGGGCTAAGAAAGATGACTGAATCTGTTACACCGTAAATTTTGGGTTCCTTCGTCAGAAAACTTTTAACACATGCTCCAATGGAGCGCTCTAGACTTCCGAGTCCAGGATAGCAAAAGAATGCCTGCCTGGAAAATATCCTAAATGTTGAAATTCCAATTTGGCTGGAAATTCTATTTTGCCATCTTGACTTTTCACATAAAACCCGATCGCAATTTGAAAAATCTGCACATAAATTGTCTATAGAAAGATAGTTATCAGACTGTGGACACTTCAGGGAGGGTATACTATCGCAGGATTCTTGTTTCTTGAAGGAATAATAAGCTTTATCACCAATGCCACAATCCCTAAACCAGGTATTTGCGTCTTCATCAAGCCCATCCATACAGTCCCATATCCCATCCATCACCCAGGACACTGGAATGTGCATATCATGTTTGGAGTATGAAAATCTCCGGACACAAGTTATTTCTGCAGATGGTACCATGCTATTGCATATTGATGCCGTTTCGTCGGCACTGTCCGCACAGTTGCTTGTTCCATCACACAGCTGATGCTTGTGTACTTCACAGTAATTACTGAAAGACACACATTTGCTGTCGATATTGTCGTCACACACGTTTTTATCCTCACATATTACGTACTCAGAAATTGTGGTTGGGTATCCGTCTACATCACAAATAAGAGGACTTATTGGAGAATTTGTGCAGTTCATTTGATCTTTATTATCAGTGCAAACCTGATACGCTGAATGTTTCTTCGATCTGTTAGGAGTTGAGCATTTGCTTTGAGGATGCAAATGCCTGGTAAGAGTTACTGTCCAACTTTCACAGGTATCATCAGGATCGCATCCCAGCTCGTCTTGTCCTTTTAAACAATCATTAAATCCATCACAGATGTTGAAAGGTGGAATATATTCATATGGACCACGACAATTCCGTCGGCTAAGACTATTTTTTTCCAACTCTACAGATCATTCGGAAATTGTGCGATTGCCGTCGCTACATCTTGCCTCATCATAGCAATCTTCACAATCGCAGATCTTGTCACAAAATGATGTTGCTGGGACCCTCAGACCGTCTTCCAATCCAGGACATGGTCCACAGTGAATCATATTTTCGACTGAAGTGTGGTTATTACAGAGTCTTTCATCAACTGCAACACCACCCAAAGTGTTCAAACAGTCAACTCTTCCATCACATCTGAAGTGAGTTTTGCTTCGTTCTAGTATAGTCATATTCCAACCATCGCGCCATGTGTCTGTCCCCTCAACTTGTAGCTTGTGACACAGTATGTCCCCACAAACTCCTTCTCCTGAGTCTATGACAATGTTACTGGATGCCCACTCGTAATGTCCACATGATTGGTAAAAGGACGGGTCTCCTGGGCAGGTGTAGGAGTAGGTTATATCCCTCCAATTTATGAAAATAACCACGTAGAAATGATGAGAGAAAGGACACTTGAAGTACCAGTTTCCATCGCCCAACAAACATCGTTCCTTGATGTAGCCCCGTACAACAACAAACGTACATTCCACCACTTCAAGGGAAGAAAGGGAGTCGAAAGACTTTAGAATATCCTTGTTCATACCCCCCGTTTTAGGGTTATTGGTATGGTAGGTCGCACAGACGATAACTATTGATTGTAACCACAGTAAAACGATTTTCATGATCTGTGACGTTCTTATTCCACGAGCCATAATCAGAAAATCAAACCTCTACATAACTTGCTTAATGCTTAGTGCTAACACAAAAAACACAGTCAACTTGAAAGAATCACATTCACGAAGTATCTCACTCATGTAACCAATAACCATGGACCACATTCACAAAAAAAGAGAAATGCATCAATTGTCCCGAATTATGCCTTTTTCAAAAATAAGTCTCTGAAGCATAAAATATCAACAGAAAAAAATATCAAAGTTTTTATTGAATTTCACATATTGCACAAAAACTTGAAATTCGTGCACCTTTCCACGTGACACTATTGTGGTGTCACCAGAGTGAGATGCCTTGTGAGAGCAGATGCCATGTGACCAGGGTGAGATGCCTTGTGAGAGCAGATGCCATGTGACCAGGGTGACATGCCTTGTGAGAGCATATGCCACGTTATCAGGGTGACTTGCCTTGTGAGAGCATATGCCACGTTATCAGGGTGACTTGCCTTGTGAGAGCAGATGCCATGTGACCAGGGTGACATGCCTTGTGGGAGCAGATGCCATGTGACCAGGGTGACATGCCTTGTGAGAGCAGATGCCATGTGACCAGGGTGACATGCCTTGTGAGAGCATATGCCATGTGACCAGGTTGGCATGCCTTGTGAGAGCATATGCCACGTTATCAGGGTGACTTGCCTTGTGAGAGCAGATGCCATGTGACCAGGTTGGCATGCCTTGTGAGAGCAGATGCCATGTGACCAGGTCACCTGACCATGCTGTGCAGAACACTCTCGTCCTTTTATATCACGAAAACAGACGGGTGACGTAATCAACGTACTACTTTGAGACAAGACAACAAGACACTGGTCACTACAGCGGTAAGGACCCTGACACCAGTGCGTCACACAATGTGTCCCTGACACCAGTTCGTCACACAATGTGTCCCTGACACCAGTACGTCACACAATGTGCCCCTGACACCAGTACGTCACACAATGTGCCCCTGACACCAGTACGTCACACACTGTGCCCCCTGACACCAGTACGTCACACAATGTGCCCCCTGACATCAGTACGTCACAAATAGTGTCCCAGACACCAGTACGTCACACAATGTGCCCCTGACACCAGTGCGTCACACAATGTGTCCCTGACACCAGTACGACGTACGTCACACAATGTGTCCCTGACACCAGTACGTCTCACAGTGTCCCTGACATCAATAAGTCACACAATGTGTCCCTGACAACAGTACGTCACAAAATGTGTCCCTGGCACCAGTACGACGTGCGCCAAACAATGTGTCCCTGACACCAGTACGTCACACAATGTGTCCCTGACACCAGTACGTCACACAATGTGCCCCTGACACCAGTTCGTCACACAATGTGCCCCTGACACCAGTACGTCACAAAATGTGTCCCTGACACCAGTACGTCACACAATGTGCCCCTGACACCAGTTCGTCACACAATGTGCCCCTGACACCAGTACGTCACACAATGTGTCCCTGACACCAGTACGTCACACAATGTGTCCCTGACACCAGTACGTCACACAATGTGCCCCTGACACCAGTACGTCACACAATGTGTCCCTGACACCAGTACGTCACACAATGTGTCCCTGACACCAGTTCGTCACACAGTGTGTCCCTGACACCAGTACGTCACTCAATGTGTCCCTGGCACCAGTATGTCACACAATGTGCCCCTAACACCAGTACATCACACAATGTGTCCCTGACACCAGTACGTCACAAAATGTGTCCCTGACACCAGTACGTCACTCAATGTGTCCCTGACACCAGTTCGTCACACAATGTGCCCCTGACACCAGTACGTTACACATAGTGACCCTAACACCAGTACGTCACACAATGTGTCCCTGACACCAGTACGTCACACAATGTGCCCCTGACACCAGTACGTCACACAATGTGTCCCTGACACCAGTACGTCACACATAGTGACCATGACACCAGTACGTCAAACAATGTGCCCCTGACACCAGTACGTCACACAATGTGTCCCTGGCACCAGTACGTCATATCGTCACTCAATGTGTCCCTGACACCAGTACGTCACACAATGTGCCCCTGAAACCAGTTCTTCTCAGACATCAGTTCGCACTATGTGTGCCACTGGGTGGGCGACATCTCATCTCACGACATTTCATCTCAGGACACTTCATCTCACTGACCTGACCCTAATCATAACCCTAACCCAAACCCTACCCCTGACCCAAACCCTAGCCCTAACCCAGACCCTAACTTTATCGTAGAGCTGACATATTGCGAGATAAAGTGTCCTGAGATGAAGTGTCGTGAGAAGAAATGTCTGTTCACAGTGCCACTTCCTACACGATAATCTGAGAAGGCTTAAGGCCATGGACAGTGGACTTGGTAGGACTAAATGCCACCCAGACATAGCATAAATTTAGAGCTGAAATAGTGCTGTTTTTTGCTCGTACACCCTTAACAGATCCGAAGCGTTTGTCACACAACAGTCCACAATGCGGGATTCTGTCCGGGTGTGTTGTGTCCACGGGCACCAAAATTGCTATGCGATTTAACTACTGTATGGAACGCGCGAAGAATTTAAATCGATGGAAAATATAAAATTTAAGCACTTGCTTAACGCGCGTTTGCCGGCCGCGCGCGGCTTTCTGAAAGAACTCTGACGAATTCTTCAAATTTCCGAAAGACTCGCGTTTTTGTCTTTGATTTACCCATTTGATCAAAATTTATCTATCAATTCTGATTGCCGATAGCAATCATCAATCCTCAACGACATGGAAATTTGGAAAGTTTTTGAGGTCTCTTATCACACACTGTTTTCACGGGCCTAACTCATGCATAACAGTGTGCGTCAATGTTAACGGTGTCTGATAAGGTTCCTTCAACTCAGCTAAGCGAAGAGATTTTATATCAACTATCTAAAACTCGAGCAATAACATTTCAAATCATCGCAAATTTCCGTGGTATCATCCGGTGTTTCACCGCCAGGGCTATGGGTTAGCTGGCGTGCTTGGGGCTGCGTTCTTCAGCGCAGGAGCAGCACTTTACGACGGACAGATCAGCGCAGACGAGTTGGAACTGCACCACGGCAACATGAAGTGGGAGCACAAACAGTGGAACAAGTCCTACGACCACAAGGCGTGAGTTACTGGAGAATAGAGTACGGAATTTATTACCGAAGTTTATTCCTGAAATTAAGGATATTTTGACATATTCCCTCGAATAAAACACATATTTAGCTCATCTAATCATCATTATAATGATTTTGGCCAGGTTGCGACGAGGTTTCCAAGTGTACAAGGAAGTGTGTCAGGCGTGTCACAGCATGAA
Source organism: Beroe forskalii (assembly GCA_011033025.1). NCBI lineage: Eukaryota > Metazoa > Ctenophora > Nuda > Beroida > Beroidae > Beroe > Beroe forskalii. The sequence continues at coordinate 906,874 of WFMF01000028.1, read as the reverse complement.
GTATTTCTACTGGAGGATGCACGTTGACGTAACCCACACCAAAGAAGAGGTCAAGGAAATGGCTGCTGAGGTACGTTCTGGCTAATTATACGTGGATCTATTGCTAAATTTAAACGTTATAGATATGTGTTGGTACCGCACTGTAATCTCAATTCATTCGATAGGACCCAAGCAACTGGAAAAGTCTAAAATCCCCGCTCCACTGACCCATCTTCCCTCCAGTACATGTATCCGGATATTGACGATGACGGTAACAAGATCGAACGGCCGGGAGATATCCAGGACTTCATGCCCGCTCCCTACGAAAACGAGATCAAAGCCAGGCTCGCAAACAACGGAGCTGAGCCACCTGATATCACCCTCATCAACATCGCACGAGAAGGAAACGAGGACTATTTGTTCAGTTTGCTGACAGGTTACGAGGATGTGCCTCCTGGCCAGGCCCAGCCAGCCGAGGGGCAGGCTTACAACCCCTACTTCCACGGCTACTACATCGGCATGGCGCAGCAGCTGTACAACGAGTCAGTCGACTACGAGGACGGTACGTTGGTTGATTGTCCGTGATGTTTGAAAAATCATTCAATTGTAGTTGAAGTTTACTATGCAATTAACTTGTGTCGTGAAATTTTAACTAAATGATGAAATTTCCTGATATTTGTCCTATTCTTCACATCGTTTAGATGCTATTAACAAACCAAAGCTTTATATACCCAAATATCCCTACGACACGCTTTCTAACTTTGCATCGTTTTGAATTAATTTGCAATAATCCGGTCAGGTACGATCCCATACCAGTCACAGATAGCAAAGGACGTGATTCAGTACCTGTCCTGGACATCCTACCCCTACATGGACGAGACCAAACTGTACGGTATGAAGGTACGTTGCTAAGGGTCCTTGACACATGGCCCACGTATAATTATGTCCGCCGCCCACTTTCTGGGTTTTGGAGCGCAGACCCACCTCACACGAATAGCTAACTTCAAGAATTTGAAAATTACTGACGTGTTAATTATGTTCATTATTCGGTAGCGAAGACAATTAACTCCGAGTTCGATGCGCGAATTCTCAGTGATATATTGCTCAGTGATATATTGCTCTGCTCCGGGTATAGTTGAATTAATTTTGAATTTGATCGAGAGTTATTACTGTCCTAAACCCACGACGTTTCGAATGAGTTCCCATGCCCCTCTGAACTCTAACTTATCTTCCCTACAGCTATTAAATCTGAATAATATTTCTGACATCCTGGAGCCTATATTATCCCATTTCAATCATTATACAATTTCAAGTATATTATTTTGAAGTGAGACGGATTGAATTTGAGTCCACATTTAACCCCATTAAACCTATATGCTATATTCTAAGTACCCGTTTTAAATGATAATTTGAAGCTCGGAAATAAATGAATTTCTCATAATAGAGAATCGCGAATATTCCTAGTGAATTATATAACAAAAAACGTTCAAATATGCCCGAATAACTCTCATATAGTTATCTACAATTCTTTTCAGTGATGAATGAATTAATGAACCCTTCAAAGGACCAAACTCATCTCCCCTGATACAACTCATCCCATTGAACGGCCCGCACCCTATTCCATCTGTATCCCCATTTCTAGACCCATCTAATCTCACGCTGCCCCCCTCAGGCCGTGATAAGCGCAGGTTTCCTCGCCATCGGAGCCTACTACCTCATGAGACGCTCTCGTCTGGCTGCCCGTCTCCGACAGATCCACTTCACGGTGCCAGGGCATGAGAAACAGATCGCGCGGAACGGCGAAATCAACAACTTCAGCAAGTACAAGTCCGGCGACACGACCCTCGAGAACATCAAGAAGACGTAATCACGCGTGAGCCCTCACGCGCTACGTCACAGGTGCCACCCTGCCACAGGTGCCACCCTGCCACAGGTGCCACCCTGTCACAGGTGCCACCCTGCCAGCGCAGCATCACGTGCTAGGTAATGGAGTTACTGGTTAAATAGGACATGGTAATGACTGATAACACTGGATTTGATCGGACTTTAGTTTGTTACACAGCTGTACTCGTAGCAACCTAAGAGCGGTGATTTGGTTGCCTTGTTTCTGTTTATTTGATGAGGTGACTCAGGGGATCAGTAGGAGTGAACAACCCAGTTATTGTTAAGCCGCGCTCAAGGATTTTTCCAATGTCAACGGTACGGATTTCAATTAATCCTCAATTCTGAGCTTCGTTTGCTATAATATGGGTTAACAGTAATTTAGTAAACAATTAATCCCCTTCATGAGTCCCTCTAAAGTAGTCACTTAAATAACTTTCTTACTGTATCAAGTTTATAAGCATCTGTTTTCCTAAATCATGCAGCATGATTCATACCTTAATTTGCTGTGGTATAATAGTTTTCCTTAATTTTGGATATTTGGGTTATTTTTGAACTAACTCCGACCTCCGTGGCCCTTTTCATTAACCATTAATTTATTTTTCCGTGACCCTAGAATTGGCAATGGAAGGCCAATGCTACTGATATGCCCTTCATGAATTAATTTGAATACTGTTACGTGATTGTTAATATTATGCATCAACTTTGTAAGATAGCTAGCCAGAAAACTTGTCTCAATAGAATAAACCAAAATATCAAACTTCTAAAAAGGTACTGGTGTTAGTTTTAAATATGATTAGAATACTCCCTAGAAAAGAATCATCCTACAGATAAGTTAAAATGCTTACATTGAAGCACAATATACATTAATTCATGTTTCAGCCCTTTATAACACTCACAATCAATAGTTAAAAAGGTGATATTTCTTCACACTTCACAGGCCAGTTTCCATGGCATTTTCTCGATAGTCGCTGTCTTCAAGGATACATGTTAAGCTGATTGTGTATAAAGTATACACCCATGGACACGAGATATTCGTTGATGTCTCATCTCCAAACTATCTCACTGATGTCTGATCTCCATTTTATCTGTCTGATGTCTGTTCTCCATTCTCCATTTTATCTATCTGATGTCTGTTCTCCATTCTCCACGTATCTAGCGTAGTTTAATGCCTCCTGCTCTGTGAGGCTGGGGAGTGATATGATCTGGATTCTGTCTTGCCCCGCATTCTCTTGTTCTTGAACCAGTTACACACCTGCATGTACGACAAATCGCACTTCTCTGACAGCTCTCTCTTCTGAGGGCGAGGTGGTAATTAGCAATGTGCAAGTTATATATAAGGAGCTACAATGTGTAGAAATCAAAACAATGTGTTCATCCACGTTCATTAATTTATTCCTATCTCAATGAGCAGTGTACACGGTATACACTATACAGTATACACACTATGCATCTGTGAACAATGAACAAAACACAGATTACATGTGCATAGTGTGTAAACAATGTACAATGTACATTGTATACAAGCTATGTACCTGGTCAGGTGTTCTGTGTAATGTACATTGTATAGAAGCTATGTACCTGGTCAGGTGTACTGTATAATGTACATTGTATACAAGCTATGTACCTGGTCAGGTGTTCTGTGTAATGTACATTGTATAGAAGCTATGTACCTGGTCAGGTGTTCTGTGTAATGTACATTGTATAGAAGCTATGTACCTGGTCAGGTGTACTGTACAATGTACATTGTATACAAGCTATGTATGTATTCTGTGTATTGTACATTGTATACAAGCTATGTACCTGGTCAGGTGTTCTGTGTAATGTACATTGTATACAAGCTATGTACCTGGTCAGGTGTGGGGTAGGTGCTGGTTTGGTAGAACTCCTCCAGGACCCTCCTAGTACTCTCCTTGTACGTGTACAGTTTCTTCTCTCCGTTCCATACCGTCACAGGGAAAGGGTACTTCAGCCGCAGTCGGTACCTGCGGATTGCAGTAGTATTAGTGAGTGGTATTCGTTGAGTGGTATTAGTGGAGGGTTTGATTTCATACGTAGCAGCGGGGGTAGAAAGCCTGTAGTTTTTTACTTATGTACGATTCAAGAAAACATGATATTTTGGTATTGCGACATATGCGATTACTGCTTTACTGTCGTGATTTAGATTGATTTCTGACCTGTCAACTGCGTTGGGTGCCTTTCCCTTCTTCTGTTTAGCGAAGTTGTAGACCGCTGAAAGCCACAGTTCCTGCAGCATGTCGTGGTATTGGGAAGAGAAGTGGTTCTTGGCTATCACCTCCATCACCAGCTTGTAGTCCTTCGCTTTTTCTGCTTCCTAGAATGTGGGTTTAGTCAATGATTCTCTGAAGATATTAGGTGCTACGATGAGTGTTCTCAAGAGAATGAAACCCATTTGATTGAGAGATCAGGTTCTCGTTTATCAGGGTGATTAAGGAAAGTTGACATGAAAAACTGACTGCAGCATTACCTGGATCATCTTGACAAGGTTCTCTTGTTCCCCAGAATACAATTCCTCTCCCTGGAATTGCTGGAACTCGGCGGTTGCATGATATGACACCGAGTGGTGGTCTGACAGGTGAAAGTTTTCCTTGCCCTCCCCTGCCATGTAATGTCCTATGCCTGGTGACATGGAATGGTCTCCAGCATTTATTGGTGACATAGCATCTGACATGCTCGGTGACCCAGCATGGTCTCTGGGAGTGACGGTTGGAGACGCGCAGTCTGTGCTGTGATCGCTTGCGGAGTAGCTACATTCCTCAGACACGGGGTACTGATCTGGATCTTCTTTTACGTTCTGCCAAACGTTGAAAGGGAACGAGCTGTCGGCCCCCAACTCTTGAGGGTAGAAGAAGGGGGCAAAGGAGGCCGGGGGTTGCTCCCCCTGGTAGTCCAACTCAGGCTTCACTTTGTGTTGGGGAGTGTAGCAGGTTGGATGATCTGAGTCCCTTGTCTGATAGGAGTAACCGGGAGGAGGGTTGTTGGAGATGGTTGGATACGATGGGTGGTTGTTCCGTGGGACTGCAGAATGGCTGTCACCTCTGTGTTTGTTCGCACAATCTCTGTTTCTGTGCTTGTCCCCCTGGCCGCAGTGACCTGAGTACTTGTGCTCCTGGTTCGTAGAACGGCTGCCAGACTGCTGAGTAGAACGGCTGTCAGACTGCTGAGAAGAACGGCTGTCAGGGTGTTTGGCTGGGTAGAAGTGGAAGGGTGGTGGAGGTGTTTGGATTGTGTAGCTAGGACAATACGTTCCTTCCACTGTAGTGTTCCCTGCAGAATGTTACAACAAATTAAATCGCCCGACAAATGATTCGAATTCCTAGCGCTTGCAATAAAACGAAGAGGGGAAATGCTAGCATTCTTGTTCCTATACGATGAACATTATTGTGCATTGTGCCTGCATATTATAGCTGAATTCATAATTGATGCTAATTATTCATTTCACATCATTTGTAACATATTCCTCAAATGAATATAAGGCAAATATGTAATGGTTCGAATTGGCAAATCAAAGGAAAAAAGAGTTTTTCCGTAACTTACCGATGAAGTAGTTGGAGATGTAGACGTTTTGTTCTGGCTGGTGGTTGGAGGGAGCACCAGCTGGCAGCAGATGAGGGTTGCACTTGTAGTACATGTTGTTGAAGTTAAACTCCATAACGAACAAACTGAGCGATGTAGGAGGAGGTTGTGGCAGTGCTTTATATCCACCTGGTAATGAGGGGGGATCCGATAGTCAGCCACCCTGACATCGGAGACTGGAACTGAGACATGCATTAGATATACTCCACATGCTCCTCTGGAATCGTCATTCGAGATAAGGGAAATCCGACACGTCACTGATCATATTCTTACGTAGTATCTCATAATTGCTGAGACGTGTAATTGTAAACATGAAACGTCATCAGGTTCCAAATTCAATTTCACCTTTTTACGTTACACGGAAGTGGAGCTCAAACAAAAACACATCCAGTCGAAATATGAAAATCGTCGATAAATTTCAAGTGCCATGAAGATTGGTTCAGTTTCCCATTTAAATTTTAAACGAGAGCCTTCATTATCAATGTCTTAGTCTAATTCTATGAAGATCATAATATGAATTACTAATAGTAATAAGCGCATTGAGCGCTGTTAGGTGACAGGGTTATGTTTTTAGGGTTTGTTATGCTAGGGTAATGTTAGGTTACTATTAGTGTTATGGCAAGGAGGGGGGGCAACCTCCATAAACCCCCGGTGGATGTCGAAAAATGGCAAATGGGGGTTTAATTTTTGGGGGGCTCATGCTGTTTTATGATTGATCTTATTCACGATTTTTGGCTTTTTTACGGAATTACGAACCTTTTCCGAAATGGTACCAATTTTGGCCCTTTTCTGAAATGTTGAATGTTGATGATTCCGACCCTTTCTAGAATGATACCAATACCATTCTTTGGACTTGGAGATTTTTGGCTTAATTTTTCACCCTTTCACTTTCGGTTTCTTCGAGTTCGATTGTTAGTTTAAAACTGGCTTTAAAATTGAGCAAGGATAGCAAGAATTACACATTTAAACCATAATTGAGCCATTTTTCTTAGAAATTTTGATTTTTTCGGAAATTTAATTGGTACCTGGTAAAGTAAATCCCCAAGTGGATATCGAAAAAGGCAAATGGGGGTTTATTGCCCTCCCCCCTGAAGGCTACGGTTATGGTATGGTAAATGTTTATAGGTTAGGGTTATGATTTTTTATAATTTTTAAAGGGTTAGCTTTTTAGGTTAAAGGGGTAGTACACTCTAGAAAAAGTACCACTTTTTATGTTCTAATTTATCTACCATTACTGCAAACATTTGTTTAGTGAAATCCCTGAGTTTCTAAGTTACTCTGATCGCGAGAAATCGCACCTTTATGTTATGGCGCGATGACGTCACGTGGGCACATCACCGCAACAAACGCTATCAGATACACTATGTGAAAGGTAATAAATGTGTTTTTTTTTCTGTGGAAGTTTTTTGTCTTTTGAATTGCTTTTTGTTTCTCATTATTGAAATTAACTTTCTCTCAACCCATGATGTAATGAAGGTACTTATTAACACAAGCAATGAAGAGGTAACAGGAATCAGGGTGAGGAAAAGGCACCTGAATATGTCACAACTCACAATAATGAATAATATTATGTCATTTTACATCCTGTATTGCACGTATGATCATGATTTATGTTAATTTTTAAATAAATATCTGTGGACACAGTGAATGTGTAAATGTAGATCACAGAAATGATACTGTAATACCACTCACGCTTAGTAATTCAGCTTTCACAACACCCACAAATGTATCTGACAGTAATTTATGGTACTTTAATAAAGTTTATACAAAACACCACAACACAAACTTCTAAACTTCTAATAGCGAGGAAAAGGCAGTACTAACTACTGGTTGCAACGACAATATTATAAGATTCTAGTCTTAACCACAGGATATTAGTGATCAAGCTGGTGACAATTTGACAAGGAGCCAGCCTCGGTTGATCAGTTGGATATGAACGTTAACACGACAGTTCAGAGAATGAGGTGACTAACACAGGTGTAAGAAACGGTAAAGACGATCTTCCACAGACCTAGAGATGGCAATTCTTTCCACATTGTCATGAAGAAAGAGGGCAAGAATTCTATAACAGACACTAAGGTTTATTTATATGTGGTAGAAAAACAGGGCAATTTGATAGTACTACGATTTTCACCGTAAAGGTAGTAGCACACAATGCATGGCCAAAGGGCAGAGATGGACAATAAAGGTATTTCTATGCAATCAAATTTTTGCTTTTCTGATGAATTGTCATTCTACAAGGCTATGCACAGTTGGATGAAAATTTATCAGAAAAAGAAAACCATTGTTGAATGATGAATCTACAGTACATAATACATATTATGACTCGATAGGGAGGTACAGTCTACACATGTCATGATTCAAGAAGTATACTATTATTATAGCCTGTAATCATTTTGCAACTAAATAGGTGTGTTATCAAATTGTTTGGTAATATTACTCTTTTCTTGCATACCACTACTTGAAATTTATAGTTCAATACAATTGCAAACAGTAAAGAAAACAAAATTTTAAACGATCAACTGAAATTCCGATAGTTGTACCCAATTTTACACCTCTATACTTCTATATTATATCAGGACAATACATAGATTTCACACGTATTTTAACACTGCGCGGCAACCTGTTGTGCCCACGTGACGTCATCGCGCAGAATTCTATAAACCACAATAACTCGCGACCTAATTGAGATAGAGGCATGGGGATTTCACCATTGTATAACATGCAACGTGAGAAGTGGTAAAATCATAACTATTTCAATTTTATTAAAGGTCAATTCTATAGTGAACTACCCCTTTAAGCATTATGATTAAGCATAGGCAGTAGGTAACCCAGGGTAAGTGTAACTACCGTGATTTTTTAAAGGTTAGCATTTTTTTTAAAGGTTAGCATTAAGCATAGGTAACCCAGGGTGACTTTGCTAAACACGTATATATCCATTATCCCTGTTTGCGTTGCGCGGCTCGCACACACACCTATGCGCGGGCTTGTTCTAACCAGATCTCTCGCGCCTTGTCTTTAATTTCGTGACGACGCGACACCCCTGGTTAAACTTAAAGGTCCTGGATAGAGCAAGCGCTGTCAGACGTTGTCTGACGCCTTCGGCGGGCGCTTGTCTGGCGTTGACAGACCCTCTCGAGAATCAGCGCCGCGCGCGCGGCGCTGATTCTCAGCCAGCCGCTTCGCGGCTGGCGTCAGCGGGTCATACAATTAGTATTACATTGTACGACAAGCGGGCGCGCGCGTTGTCAGACGTTATCTGACCCCTTCGGCGCCGAATGTCAGACAACGTCTGACAAGGCGTTGCCTGGCCCCCTGCGCGCCCCCCGACTCGCCTAGAGTCGGGTATCCCTCCCATATAAACGGCTCTGAGTGACGTCACAGATCTAAACGTCAATTTTTCTGTATCTTAAACCTAACCATAACTCTAACCAAAACCCTAACCTTAATCCTAACCCTAACCCAAACAAAGCTTGACCCTAATCCTTGCTAAACACGTATATCCCTGTGTGGCTCGCGCTTGTCCCGTAGGGAAGCGCGCGGCGCGTACACACACCTATGCGGGCTTAGGAATAGGAACCCTAATCCTGACACTAACCCTAGTCCTTAAAGCGCTTGTCTGACGTCGTCAGACAAGCGAGGGGGTCAGGCAACGCCTGACAATAAAGCGCTAGGTGCGCTTAATTATATTTTTCTGAGTGACGTCATTGTCATAGGGGATCGTTCACATATTACGTAATCACCTAGAGGGGGGGAGGGGGTTTCCGTTGTCTGACGTCGTCAGACCCATTATTTGAAATTTTAAATTTATTTTAAATTTCACGACTCTGCGAGTCGTGGCGCGCGCGCTTCGCGCGCGCGAGGGGGTCAGGCAACGCCTGACAAGGTTTCCGAATGATTACGTTACATGTTATTGTAACAAATACAACTACTGTAAACAGTAAACTTGATTACGAGGGGGAGGGGGGGGGTTGAAATCGGCCGAAAATTGATTACGTAATATGTGAACGATCCCTAGATAATGAAGGCTCCCGTTTATATGGGAGACCTACCTAGAGTCGGGGCAGGCAACGCCGCAAATTAAAAAAGCAAGTGCGTGGCGCTTCCCTGAGGAAGCGCAACGAAAACAGGTATGTCTCCCATGTAATTGTAAACGGCTCTGAGTGACGTCACAGATCTAATCGTCAATTTTTCTGTATCCTAAACCTAACCATTGCCCTAACCAAAACTCTAACCTAACAAATCCTGACCCTAACCAGAACCCTAACCTTAATGCTCAAAGCGCTAGATGCGCTTAATTATAATTTTTTGAGTGACGTCATTGTCATAGATAATGAAGGCTTCCGTTAACATGGGAGACGCACCCGAAAACAAGGATAGTCGTGTTTAGAAACTTTCCCTCAGAAGGCCAACTGGCCCTGGGCAGGCGAAAGTATATCATACCGGGTAGCAAATTGAAATATCAGTATCACCAATGGCGCTAATGGAGATCCCTTGGTAGTGGTACCAATGGTGATGGCTGAAATGGCACAAATGGTATAGTTATACTTAATCTTATACCCTATCAGTATCGCAAATGGTACCATTGAAATTGAATTTGACGATCACCATTGGTCCATTTGCGATCGCCATTGGATGCCAATGTGCAATGGAACAATTTACATGGTGCCAATGGCACCATAAAGAAGCGATACTAAAGTCGAGATCGCCATAAGAGGGGCGTGGCACCAATAGCACCAATGCCATGGGCGACAATGATGCCATTGGTGCCATAAAGCCATAAAATGGCACTAAAATGGTGCCATTGGCACCATGACCAATGGTGCCATTTAAAATTAAATAACGAAATGGTGCCATTGGCACCAATGGAAAATTTGGCACCATTGAACGTATTGGTACCAATGGTTATTGGCACCATTAAATGGCACTAATGGTGCCATTGGCGCCGATGCCGTTGGCAATGATTCCAATGGTGAAACTAAGTCTAATGGCGGCATTTTAAATTGCGCCATTGGTACCATAGGTGCCAATGGCACCATTATTTCCATTGGCACCATTAGTGCCATTTTAATGGCGCCAATGGCACCATTGGTTGCAATAGAACCACTGCACCATTGATGGCATTTAAATGGTGCCAATGGCATAAATGGTAGTACCATTTGTGCTTATTGGCACCATTAGTGCCATTTTAATGGTGCCACGGCACCATTGGTGCCAATGGTTGCAATAGAACCAATGGCACCATTGATGGCATTGAAATGGTGCCAATGGCACAAATGGTAGTACCATTTGTACTATTGGTACCAATAAGTCCAATGGTGCCAATGTCCCATTGTTGCCAATGGCACCATTTTTGCCATTTAAATGGCACCCAGGCACCATTGCTACCATGTTGGTGACAATAGCAACATTGTTACTATTGGCGCCAATGGCACCATTGTCGCCAATGGTACCATCGGTGCCACTCCCCTCTCATGGCGATCTTGTTTTAGTATCGCTTCTTAATGGCACCATTTGAATGGTTCCATTGGCATCCAATGTCGATCGCCAATGGTACCAATGGCGATAGGGTGCACCATTGGTGCTGTTTCAGCCATCGCCGTTGGTACCGATGGATCTCCATTAGTGCCATCTAGTGGCACCATTGGCGATATGTGCTACCCGGTATGACACTTTTTACCGACGGGACGTTGCCCGTCTATTTCGCCTGAGTGTAGGATAAGTCGGTAATAGTACTAGCCATTCAGTCATAAGAAATAGACGGGCAACGTCCGTCGTCCGTGGATACGCAATATTATCCCAAGAGGGGGGTCGGGGTTTGAATAATTCAAATTGGGGAGGGAAGAGGTTAAAATGGCCAAAATTGTTAAACGTAATACGTCAACGATCCCTTACATTTCATAACAGATAAGAATAATAAAGAAATGTGATTTATTCTTGATTCAATTTGAATAATCAAATTCAACAATGCTTTGAACACATTTTGTATCTAAATTCGTCACACAATTACAATATGCAGATTATAATTGTGAACCTGTAAGTTGTTCAATGTTCACTGTCCCGGAAGAAGAAAACTGTAATCTTGAAAATTCTGCCCAAATAAACATCAAAATGATTAGGTTCGTTAACCGACCACCTTTTATAAATATTAAATAAAAGATTAAAATATGTAGTTGTACTTTTCAGTTTTGGTGCAGCCTGATGACAGGTTAAACTTTAAAGTGGGTCCAGTTTAATTAAAGTTGTTAAATTTCAGACAAGTGTCAGAGTACAAAATTCCCCTTAATCGAATTGACAATGAAAGTCCTACCGAAACGCAATAACGGTTGTGTCAAGATAAATAAAGTCAGGTTAAGAATGTAACCATTTTATGATGATGGGGATCGTTCACATATTACGTAATCAATTTTAAGCGCTCCCTCCCCTCGTAATCAAGTTTACAGTAGTTGTGTTTGTTACACCAGAATGGAGGTAAGCTAATTAAGTCTTCTTCAATAGCTAGAACTACATTATTGAAGAAGACTTCCTTTCACCCGAGTTAAAGACTCTATTCTGGATGGTATGGTGGCTCAACTCAAGGGTAGTGTGCCTGTGTGACTCAAAGACCTGGTTCGCCAATATGTGTTTGTTACAATTACATGTAACGTAATCCTTCGGAAACCCCTCTCCCCTTAGGTGATTACGTAATATCATGTGAACGATCCCATATCAACCCAGGAACTGGTAGATCTTTCAAGTAATTCCTAGAAAATTTGGTCCGAAGGACAGTTAAAATGGCTAAAAATGACGGCTAAAACTCTAAAATTAGCTGGCTAAATTAGGGCTGATAACGTACATGATGGTACTTTCACATACTTTGAAGTAAAACTTGAATTCACACCAATTCAATTGTGATTTGTGGAAAAATCCACTCATTTTCGAGCAGCACTAAGTAACAATGACGTATGAACTCAAGAACTCCAATAAAGAAATTCATGTCTATTTCAAATTCTAAAACGTATTTGAAAGCGACGGTTACTTTTAGAAACATAGCATATTTGTGGAGCAAATAAAACTATAAGATTATAAACCAGTTCTAAGTTCATCACGGAATTGAAATTATGATAATTCAAATTCACGGGGAGGATTTGATTTACTGTTTTAAGCTGATGGCATGACATCAGGGATTACTGATTTCGTGTCAAGGAATACTTTTCCTTCTATTTGGATCAATTTTCTCCGAATCTGATCGGTTCTCCACTTCTTTCACTCGCTTTGACTTAGCTCTTCTGTTCTGAAACCATATCTTGACCTGAAGTTTCAATGGAATCATTCATATTGAAAATATTGAGTTGGAAAAGCTCAGAGAATTTCAATTCGTGTAAAAAGCAAAAACCATTCAGTTGTCAGACAAATTGAGTTTGAAAAAAAATCGATGAAAAAGAATGCAAAACGGGCGTTTATCAGAAGCAAGATGCTGTGAGGCAGGTACCTGAGTTTCAGTGAGTCCGAGAGTGTTGGCCAAGTTAAACCTGTCTCGGGTGGAGAGGTAAGCTTGTTCAGAGTAACACTGCTCTAACCTCAGTATCTGGGCCTGAAACAAAGAGTTGTGAAGGGGTTGTAGAGGTATGAGTGGTGCAAAGGTGTACTAGTGTAAGGTGTAATTGTAAAGGTGCGAAGGTTTGGGGGTTTGAAGGCGTGGGTTGTGTAAAGGTGTGGGGGTGTAGAGGTGTGATCGTTGTAGATGTGTCGACGTGTGAGGGTGTAAAGGTATGAGTGGTGCAAAGGCGTGAGGTGTAAAGGCGTGAGGTGTAAAGGTGTGAGGTTGTAAATGCGTGACAGGTATAGAGGTGTAATTTGTGTAAAGGCGTGAGGGTGTTAAGGTGTGGGGATGTAAAGGTGTGAGGGGTTTTAAGTTGCAAAGGTATAGAGATGTGATAGGCGTAAAGGTGTGAGTGGTGAAGAGGTGTGATCTGTGTGAAGGGTGCAACGGTGTGATTGGTGAAGAGTTCAGAGGGTGTAATGATTGGTGGTGTGAGGGGGCGCCATGGATCGTTCTTACCGAGTTTAGACGGCGTCGTTTTCTGGAGTGAGGTCGGTATGGGTCGGTGCTGCTCATGGGCACAATCCCTCTCTGACAGTACGTCTCAATGCCTGAAATAGTGTTGTTCACTGATTCGGCTTAAATGTTCCGGTAGGTGTCGCCACCTCGAGAAATGAGGTGTACGTAGGTGTACGTAGGTGTACGCCATGTACGTAGGTGAATATTACTGTAAAAATCAGTATCACACGCGTACAAATTGTGGTTTTGTAGAAATTTCAGACACCGATCTCAGAGGTGGCGACACCTCAGTAACAATAGCTGATGATTTCAAAGTGACGTTTTGCGAAAACGAACATCATGAGTGAAGCATTGCTGTCACGGAGTCCAATGGATCTACTAGTACTCCTTTAGAGTTTCATGGATCTACTCCTAGAGATCATCAAGTCCAGGAGTTCGAGTGAAATAAGTTTGTCTCAGTTATTTACAGGTCAGACAGGCTCTCTAGGTTGAATGTCGTGCCGTATGCCTCATATCCTTTTAGCCGGGTACTTCCAATTCCGGAATTCGCTCAGCAGAAATCGATTTGATTATCTCAAAACAGGGCCCATGAGGTATGCTTCTTAATTAATTATCAATCTCGGCTATTTTAATAATACTTTGAATACCTTTATATGACACTGAGCCATGAGTATTGAAGATAAGATGCATTTTAAATGCATATACTTGTAACTTCATCTGTTACATATTCAATTTTCTATTATTGCGGACCTGACCCGGCCCTCAGAAATCAATTACACGGTGCAATAAAATGGTACAATGGCTTTATTGTGCTGAATATATACTTTCTTATGAGCTATCTGTGTGATTTCTTTATTTTACTGGAGGCGCATAGAAATAAGTGATATAATAAATTGATTCAAATATTTCTTTAATATTATGTTTTATTATATATTTCAGATTTACGGATAGAATTCATCCAGGGAAAAGCTGTCATGGCTTTCAAAATTTCAAAATTGAAGCCGTCTCACCAACGAAATATGGTGTTTTCTCTAAGATCGGAAATGCAAAATGACAGGTGGGAATGAGATAAGTGATTGAGAGGAGGGTAGGGCTCTGGTTAGAGGGAATATCGACCCACATTGTCGTCTTATGAAGGCAACCGTGAGAGTCACTATGAGACAATAAGCAACATATTTTGACATCCCCCAGATTTTGTTTAAAGAATGAAGTCCCAAGGTAGCCCTCAGGATGAAATGGAAGCTGCACCCCTACCTCTGGAAGGGTAGTAAGGTAGTGTTGGTGTGGTATGGAGTGTTTACCTCTAGAAGGGTGATAAGGAAGTACTGGTGTGGTATGCAGTGTTTACCTCTAGAGGGGTGGTAAGGAAGTACTGGTGTGGTATGGAGTGTTTACCTCTAGAGGGGTGGTAAGGTAGTGTTGGTGTGGTATGGAGTGTTTACCTCTAGAAGCCTGGTGGTAAGGAAGTGCTGGTGTGGTATGGAGTGTTTACCTCTGGAAGCCTGGTGGTAAGGTAGTGTTGGTGTGGTATGGAGTGTTTACCTCTAGAAGGGTGGTAAGGAAGTCCGGATGTGGCAGGGTACGAAGCACCTCTGAACACGCCTCCAGGGTGATGGTACATGGGAATGGTCCGATCCTGGCTGATAACGAACGTTTGTCTGATGTTCGAACACACCTCGCCGTCTCGTCTGAACCCTCCTGTAGTGGTGATTCTTCTTTAGTTGGGGAACAAGTCAGCCAAGCATGGGGACTTATTTGAGAAATCGTCATTTATGCACATAGGATATCTTTGTGATACTTTATACCATAATTTCATGAAATTCAATGTTTTGAGCACATTCAAGAAGATAACTTTACCAGTGACGAAGCTGGCCGGGCCGCTCTGATACTCTGAACACTGGCTGGAGGACTCCTGAAGTGAGAACATCTGTCAAACTGATGTGGGTATGACAATAAGTCTTGAGGGAAATTGATATTACTGTGGATTTTTCAAGTTTAAGCAATTAAGCATTTTCAATTCATTTGCGTTTCTTGTTGATTTTTCAAGTTTAAGGAATTAAGCATTTTCAATTCATTTGCGTTGGAGAAACAATTACAACATTGCACCTTTCCTATTAATAACTTTGGAAATAATTCAACGTTTTGTATTCCCCATTTTAAACCCATTTCCCCTGAATGGAGGAAATGCCATAATTTTAATGGATTATGGTTTGAAACGAATTCCTCGATATGATTGTTAAAGAGTATTTGTCTAAGTTTCACTTCGTGGGTGAATACCAACAGCTAACTCTAAGCCTAGCGCTTTGATGTTCCCAGATTTAAAGAATAATAACTTAGTGATAATAATATTAAATTCTTGAGGCTGCTCGGACCATGTGACAGATTTGATAGAATTCTGATTAACACGAACGATATAAGAATAATATTGATTAGTGCTGAGCTATGAAAGACATCTCAAAGAGTCAAAGGAAGTATTGGTGGACATTGAAAACTTCATTAGTTGTCACTTAATCACCTGAACGCTCCGATAGAAGAACATTTCTAACTCATGGGAATATTAGATTTTATAAGCCTTATTTATTGATCAGAAGATTAAACTTTGCTCCCAATCTCTCTATACTGGTGGTGCCAACTGCCACCAAATAAACCGCACCCACCCTTTGTTCTTGAGAAAATTCAGTAGATCTGTACCCTGTCTTCGGCTACCATAGAATAAACTGAGTTACAAGCTGTTCAATACCCTTCCTTCGATCTAACTTGCCCTCATGGCTCATACCCTTCTACACAAATGATAGTATTAACTGCCACGTAGAATTCAACACATTATCCTGGGTCCAAAGACAAATTATTTGCAAGTACTCACGTACACTTCCAGAGATTTCCCTGGAATCCTAAGAATCTCACATCCTAAAATCCAATCTCGTTTTTGAAACCCACACATTATACAATCTGAACATCGTATGAAACCTCATAAAACCCCTAAAATACACAAACCCCTGAAACGGTACATAACTAAAGCCTTTCATTGCGTATAAACCCCTGATAAACGCAGCACCACAGTCCAAAATGAACCCTGACACCCCACAGGATCCCTTAAACCCGGACGCGCGCACATCCTTGAAACCTGTCACCCCTGAAACCCCAACATTCGCGAAAGATCCTTCAATCAACGATGTCATGTATGTATGTATGCATTGTCTCAAATGGGCCTGCGATGTCTCAATTAATGGGCATGCATTGTTGCAGATTGGTCAGTGCTGTCTCAAATGGGCTGTATTTTATCAAATGGCCCGTGATGTAATCTCAAATGGACTTTGTGTTTGTGATCATTTTTTCCGCCAAAAAGTGTCAAGCCTGCGGAGGAAAAAGTGGGCTTGAACGATGGAAAGACCCATCATCCTTGAGTGGGCCTGTGCCTACATGAAAAGATCAACCTTACTCTGTAATCGGGTTAACAGGTATTTTGTTCGTTACTATGACATATAGCGTCCTTATTATAAGTCCTTGTTCCTTGACCTGTTCAGGGAAGCGAGGGGTTGCTGGTAGGGTGTCTTCTGAGGACAGAGTTCTAGAGGGGGAGGAGGAGGAGGAGGTTGAGGGCTTGTTCAGGAGGTAGTCTATAGAGAAGGATTTCATGACAACCTCCAACATCAACTGATGTGGGGTCAAGGGTTATAATAAAGTGTTGTGGTGCAAAAGTGAAACTTGAAGTTCATTCGAACTTACAAGATAAGAACAATTTACAATAATATACTTTAGCCACATGGCCAACTGTGGTCGTTCATAAATACCAAATTTATCTCTACTGTACCCTTTTACGATTTACAATAAATGATGGAAATTCTGTGTGCATTTTAAACGCTTCCTTTTCTGATTATAACATTTTAAATTGCGTCATTACATTTGTCCCTTAATTTATCCCTTAATATTTTTCCATTAATATTTAGCTATGATTTGATTCGTGGACATAAATTTTTGACATAAATCATGATCACGTCGATCAATTTTCGATTTAAAAATACACTTAGATCCCAGAAGTGGCCATGGGGAAAATTCAATCTAAGCGAATGAATCACGATAATGAGGTAATCACAATAATATAAACACTAAACAGGAATATTGATTGTAACATATCGAGTCATTCTGTACTGAATCTTCCCACGACAGATTTTATTGAGAAGGAAGGACAAAAATTCAAAACTATATAATTGTAATTGGTAACAAAAATTGTTTGCAGGGCATCTAGCTTTGAATCTGTACTTGTATCCTGTAAATTGGGGGAGGAAGAATTGCATCATTCCTATGATTATTCCCATGATTAATTTTAAGCATACATGGAGATTGGAGCTAAAAATCATTTGTACACTTATAAAAAGATGCGACGATACGATCTTTCGGATTCTTTTTTCTTAAAATCGAGCTCAATATAAACTTCAATAACTGTCGTACCATAAAAAGTTCATCAAATTTTTGTTTCAATTCGATGAAGTAAGAATGAAAAAGGAAATATGTCCCAAGAAATCAGTACTGAGTACGTTTAATCTAATAAAATGACTGTCTTCTTAGGCCGGATTTACAGTTATACAGGAAGGTAGCTCCAGTGAAAACATTCTGTGAGGATCAGATCTTATAACCATTGAAAAATGTTTGTTAATGGTTTTAATGTAAATAAATTGGCAGGGGACTTGACCTAACTCAATATGGTTGTAGTTAAGACTTAATCTGACAAAAATGTACTATGATAAGGGGCACAAGGGGAGAAACAGCTCGAATATGGCAGGAGATGAAATGAAGCTTGCCTGGTGCCGTCTGCTTTTATAGGCGCGCAGACGGCAGCCGCGCTCAGCGGATCACGTGACTGTTATAACTCACTGATAGTATCACGTGGGGAAGGCATTATTATCTGCTTTAATGAATGTGTCAAAAACTTATTAATAAATGCTATATAACCGCCGGGTATGTGTCCGTATTGGAACACTGTCACCCTGACAAAGTACTCTCTCTGATATATAGATCATAATGTGCCCAGTAATAATAATATAATTCAACCGTATAGATTCTGCTTTATAATATAAAACCAATGAGACACGTAAGCAAACTTAAAATCAATAAATGTACCAAACTGTAAATCTAGCAGGTATCTGGTACATATATATTTATATATATTGTCTCCAATACTCTTAATGGATTTAAGTCAGCTGACCATAATTCATATTGTTTCAATAATGTATCTATTTCAGGGGATCTCCTTGCTATATGTACCTTTATTACTAAAATTTTATATTAGTCATCATACTATCGCAGAGAACAGTACTTTATTACATGACTGAACAGTATAGAAAGGTGTGTGGTTCTTATGAGGGTATTAGCCCAGAAGTTATACGGACGTCGGACATACTGGACTACTGGAGGTCTAGAAGGTAGAAATTCACAGAAATAGCTCATATTCCATTGACTATAGGGAGTTGGCACAGCTAAAAAGATATTTTGAAAAATGGGAGTAACATGAAAAAGGGATGGAAAAGTTTTGCCACGCGAGTAGTTTCCAAGTTAGAGATCATTTAGGCCAAAATCCTATAAATCTAATTCTATAAAAGATTCACAAGTCTAGAATAGGTAAGCGTCTAAAAGGTTTACCTTTGTAACGCTGATCTCGCTGGTTTGAATCTGGTCCAATCTGACGTTCTATTTTCACACCAAAGTACCATTTTAGAATTTGATGCCAGACCAAGCATCTAGCCTGATAGGAACCAGTAGATGCCACAACAGCACAACGCTCGCCAGCCTGGAAGCTGTTGCCTGGGAGTGTTCAAGATTTACATAAGATGATATTCAATCTAAGCAAGTAAATTACTTGGTGTCCATTTCAAAATATATCCAAACGAACTTGGAAATGAAATTTAAAAATGATCAAAACGCAGACCCCCATTCCTTGCCTCGATATCATGTTTGATTTGGCCACATTCCATAGATTTCCTTCATTCCATATGCTACTCGAACACTTGTTCACTCGAGTGCCTCTGGTAGGTGTACTTGCATACACAACACAACGTTAGATTATCATTGCTCAGATGAAGGATTGAAGGAATGGATTGAAGGATAATAATAACAGTGTTGGACGTTGATATTCATTCAGAGGAAAAATAGAGGGCACAGACAGCTCACCATATATACTTAAATAGGGTAGGAAAATCTTCATTGATCATTGAATATCATCTATCATGGCTAGTCATAATCATACTTGAAGCATAGAAACTAGGTCTGACTAGTGGCAGGAAAGTTTTTACAATATAGAAAACAAATACCAAACTCTCACGCCCCGTAGCCAAATCAACATACTGATTTAAACTTGTAAATACAAATATTTCAAATCGTTATGGCAGTTTCTTCATTCCATTTTTTCTGGTTCTGTTTCCGGAGGCTTCACAGCTTCTTCTGAGGGGCTATCGTCTTCTAATACTTCAAGTCTCTTAGGTCCGTACAGTAGAGTATACGCTACGTGCCAGTCACCTGGGAGTTGTAATCAGGATTCAATTCCCTGTCACTCAAAAAGAGGTTTTCAGAGTTTAAGTTTATTTCTACAGGTCAATGCCACACGATTTCACAGTCACCGAGATTATTCCATACCATATTAATTCGATACTGGTGACCCAAGTCAGGCCACTGCCACGACATCAAGACACGAGAATCATTTTGAAATTTCCGAGTCGTGCGCGCCGTGTACGCAGGTGCGAATGGTGCTCGTGTGGACTATGCAAATTTCACAGTCATTCCCAGATGCTGAAACAACTCTGTACTATACGCTAATAGACACATGGCTAACACGTTTCTGGTCACGTGACATGAGTTACTCACCACCACCACTGAGTTTGAGGATGTCTTCCTCCTTCACTATACTGAGCTTGTCATCGTCACACTTTATCCAGTTATCTGAAGTGGAGGGAGTTAGAGGGAGGCATGTGTGACTGAGGGCATAGGGGGACATGTCAGAAAAGGCATGTGTCACTGAGGGGCATAGGGGGACATGTCAGAGAAGGCATGTGTGACTGAGGGGCATAGGAGTCATATCAGAGAAGGGTGGGTGACTGAGGAGGCCGGGTTAAGAGGGATTAAGGTTAAGGTATTTTAGGGAGTTTGATTGAAAGTAAGGATTGGAAGAACAGAAACTCAGTCCTCAGATATGGATTAGGAGATTATGATAGAACACTGATAGACAGCTGTAAGCTGCGTCCAGGATTATGGATGGTTGGCACTTGGCAGCTTTAAGAGTTTAAGGTCTCGGTGATTGAGGGTGGCATAATTCCCAGGACTGACAAGCATATTAAAAGATTAAATTAAAATCCAATATTCTTGATACATATTATCAGCTTTGAAATAAACCATTTCGATCAAGAGAAGCAGATCAAAGATTAGATTTTCATTAAATCGTAAATCAATGTATATGTGCACTCTGGAAATATGTTATTTCCAGAGTGCACAAATACATTGATTTACGATCTAAATGAAAATATAATATTTGATTTGCTTCTTGATGAATATTTCCACGATTAAAATTTAAATTTATACCAATCAATCGACAAGTTTATCATGTCCGCTACAAAAGGAAGGTTTAAATTGAACTATCAAGTCAAATTTAGGCAGTGGTGCTGGGTGCATGAAAGCTCCGCCATATGTCACCAATTGATTATAACAATCATACTGTACGCAGATTCGTATGTAGGGTACAAAGAGGGCATCAAACATAGCTGCTGAACCTTGAAAATTCGTTCGAAGGGCCCTTTTTGGCCGAAAAAGGAGGTCAAATCTCATGAAAAAGGGAAATTCATTGATGTCTTCTTTTCGGCGAACAGTATGTCGACCTTTTTTAGGCAAATTTTCAGATAAAATTTAGGTAAGATAGAAGTCGAACCTTTTTTAGGTATTTTTTGGGAAAGATTTTCGCTCAAAAGTATTTTGTCCTTTTTGAGACATATCTTCAGTTGATCTGTACTTCTTTAGGCCAAAAAGTTAGTCAAAGGTTTTAGGTATAACTTTCAGTTGCAGTTTTATGCCAGCCATTTTTAATAAGGTGTATTGTATTAATAAGGTATTTTTTTCAAAAGCCCAAAAAGGAAGGCAAGTTGGTCAAAAAGAGGGCAACAAAGAGGATTCGGAGGGTAAGGTCCAAAAAGGAGGGCATGAGAGAGCGTACTACCAAAAAGAGGGCATTTCGGGCTTCGGCAGCCACGATATCAAATGCCACCATTTGGTGGCATTTCATGGCTCATGCCATTCTAAAAGGGTTTTATCATAAAATGCCATTCTCCAGTGTTGACTAACCTTCCTTGTGTTTGACCCAGGCGACGTAATGTCCGGAAGATGAGCTCCGACCCTGATGAGTGAGGACTGCCTGAAGCTCGTAGTAACCGCTGTTACTGGACCCCAGGTCATCAGGGAAGCTACAGCTGCTCTCGTACTTCACTTCCTTCTTCGTGGAGGTTTCCTTCGTGTTCTTGATATCCTTACCCGACTGAGACAAGAGGGAGTGAGACATGAGGGAGTGACACATGAGGGAGTGAGACATGAGGGAGTGAGACAAGAGGGAGTGAGACATGAGGGAGTGAGACATGGGGGAGTGAGACATGAGGGAGAGAGACATGGGGGAATGAGACATGTGGGAGTGAGACAATAGGGAGTGAGACATGGGGGAGTGAGACATGGGGGAGTGAGACATGAGGGAGAGAGACATGGGGGAATGAGTCATGTGGGAGTGAGACAATAGGGAGTGAGACATGGGGGAGTGACACATGAGGGGGTGAGACAAGAGGGAGTGAGACATGGGGGAGTGGGACATGAGGGAGTGAGACAAGAGAGAGTGAGACATGGGGGAGTGACACATGAGGGGGTGAGACAAGAGGGAGTGAGACAAGAGGGAGTGAGACATGGGGGAGTGAGACAAGAGGGAGTGAGACGTGTGGAGTGAGACATGGGGGAGTGAGACATGGAGGAGTGAGACATAAGGGAGTGAGACAAGAGGGAGTGAGACAAGACTCAAGAGGGAGTGGAACATGAGAGGGGTGAGACAAAACGGAGTGAGACATTAGGGAGTGAGACATTAGGGAGTGAGACATGAGGGAGTGAGACATGGGGGAGTGAAACATGAGGGAGTGAGACATGAGGGAGTGAGACATGAGGGAGTGAGACATGAGGAAGTGAGACATGAGGGAGTGAGACATGGGGGAGTGAGACATGAGGGAGTGAGACATGACGGAATGAGACATGAGAGAGTGATACATTTTGGAGTGATACATTTTGGAGTGAGACATGAGGGAGTATGACATGAGAGAGTGGGACATGAGGGAGTGAGACATGGGGGAGTGGGGCATGAGGAGTGAGACAAGAGGGAGTATGACATGAGAGAGTGGGACATGAGGGAGTGAGACAAGAGGGAGTGAGACAAGAGGGAGTGAGACATGAGGGAGTGAGACATGAGGGAGTGAGACATGAGGGAGTGAGACATGAGAGAGCGAGACATGGAGGAGTGAGACAGGAGGGTTAAGAGAGGAGGGAGTGAGACACCTCACACGGATATTGAAACATGAGAGGTTGGAACATGCCAGTGTGAACTGTGTCTCAGGTCTAAGTCACCAATATTTATTTGAATTAAACTTACCAATTCCTTTTCTATTTTCTTTTGCCGGAGAGCCTCAAATCTGTCTCGGGCGGGATCGAGCTTCTCCTTTAGTTGAGGGGAACACAGCTCGTAAGCATCATACTCCATTGGGAACTTAATGTCCTGGTTAATGGGCAAGCGTTTTAAGCAAAACAAATCGTACATAGATATGAAACGAACTTCTAATTTTTGTCGAATATCACCATTGAATTCAGTGATCTTGACACACGTTGAAAAATTTGGAACCCTTGAGGAACACAGGTGATCGCCGATCGGATAGAATATTGTCAATCTGGAATTGGTAAAACAGATGAAAGTTGATGCTTGGCCATACCAACCTTCAATATCTTAGCGTTTATGTGTTCCTTCTCTTTATAGAAGAATCGTATAAAGTTGATAGTCAAGTAGGCCGGAAGTCGGTTAACATGTGACTGAAAGAAGATTAGTTGAAAGGAAGCCACACGCCTGATGGGCTTAAAATTCCAATTCGATCATCTTCTGGGAGGGGAATGGGCCAAATCTATCACTACAACTCTTAAACTCAATTCCTCGGTATTTTTGTCAGTTCTTCAAAATTCGACATCTAAACACATCTTGAAACTCACTGTCTTCACGTAGACCGCATTCCGTCCCAACGTCGGTGAGGTTTTCTCTATGTTTTCTTTGAGGCCCTGCGACAGGGTGTTTGTTAGTGATAGAGTGAGGAATGATATGGTGTGAAGGGGGAAGGAGGGGTGTGCAGCTGACCGTAGGAAGAAATGCTAGAAGCTCCAAGACTGGTGTGGGGTTTAGGACGGAACTCCGCCGTGGGAAGGGACAGTTCCGCCTCGACAAGAATTGCTCCTGCCGGCACAATTCTTAATGTTTGTCCGTTGCTCCTGTAAGCAGGGCCCAGGCGTTTAATTTCCCTCCCCCGCGGTGCTCGATGTTGTACCTATCATGATACAACACGTGGACCTATTAAAAATATAAGCTATAAAAAACGCTCTGATGCTGCAAGCGCGCTACCTCCGGGAACGCGCATTTGCACGTTCTGATTCTTCAAAATTTCTAGTGTCAGTTTGGTGCAGATTTTGCGCCATTTAAAAAAACTATCATTCGCATCAACTAAAATCAGACAAACAGGCTTGCTCAAAATGTGACCGTTTTTTTCCTCATATATTTACGTTTCTTTAAGAAATTATCAAGATGTTAAAGTAAAGTGGTTGGTATTAAAAAGACTATATTTATTGGTATTCAAAAGCCTGGTTTGACTAAAAAAGGAAACTGAATTCGCATCACAACTATTTTATTGCACAATTGTTTTTTCTTGTTTTTCCCTTCTTTCGATACTGTAGATGAAAAGAAGCAAAATGATTCCAATTAAAAAGAACCTCACCCTCATAAATAGCTCGGTTTCATTATTTAAGAAATTGTTTTCAGAGCGTAGCACAATTAAATTTCTTTGCTGCAGCCGAGTTATAAAAACCATTGCAACTGCTAAGTGGCTCACATTTCACACAGAGCCGTATGGCATTGTTGATCATTTTCGTTTCACTTCCTTTCTTTTTATTAACTTCTGAATCAGGAGAAAGGAAAAACACCAGATATTCACGAATCAGACTTTATTCGGACACAGAGAACTCTGCGGGAAATAAGAAAATCTCAGGGCA
The DNA here is from genome assembly GCA_011033025.1 of Beroe forskalii. Classification (NCBI taxonomy): domain Eukaryota; kingdom Metazoa; phylum Ctenophora; class Nuda; order Beroida; family Beroidae; genus Beroe; species Beroe forskalii. Next base: position 882,072 of record WFMF01000028.1, on the reverse strand, counting down.
TGAGTTTAGAAGTGAGGAGAAAGTTGGTTTAGATGAGACATTCCAGACTGGTTTAGATGAAACATTCCATACAGTGGGATTGGTTGAGACATACCAAATAACTTTCCAAAGAAGAGGAAGCATCAAAAGAAGAAGGAGATTCAGGGATATGAAATATCCTGGTTCCACTGATCTACGCAGCTACCCATATCCAGGTTTACTTGATAGTTGATGATACGACATTAAACCGTTTGCAAACGTTTCTTTCTTAACTTATATTAAAGATACCATTGATCCAATGACCCGTGATGACCCAATTGTTGCTTAAAAAGACTTCACAATGTGGCACCCAAGTAAGGGGTTGCCTGTTTTACCACTTTACCAGTACTGTGCTAAGAATCCAGATCCAGGCGGGTCCTAGAAACACTATGCTATGGAGGTATTTATAACACTGTGTGGGAGCCAGGAAGGGTTCTGGGTTAGGGCGCCGGATATTGCACCAAAGATGAGAACGCTTTTTTCAAATTTTATATGCACGTTACTTTGAGGGATTTTCAAGACGTTAAAAGTAAATGGTATTTAAAAGAATATTCAATGGTATTTGAAAGGCTGGTTTGACTAAAAAAGGAAACTGAATTCGCATCACAACCATTTTATTGCACAAATGTTTTTCTTCTTCCCTTTTTTTCGATAGATAAAAAGAATGCGCAGAAAAATGATTCCTCGCCCTCATTAATAGTTCGCTATCATTATCTTAGAAATCGTTTTCAGAGCGTTGCACAATTAAATTTCTTTGTTGCAGCCGAGTTATAAAAACCATTGCAACTGCTAAGTGGCTCACATTTCACACAGAGCTTGGTACGTGAGCCGTATGGCATTGTTGATCATTCTCGATTTACTTCCTTGCTTTTTACTAACTTCCGAACTAGCAGCTGAAGTCAAGGGGAAGGAAAAATACGCTAAATATTCACGAATCAGACGTTATTCGGACACAGAGAACTCTGCGGGAAATAAGAAAATCTCAGGGCATGAGTTCAGAAGTGAGGAGAAAGTTGGTTCAGATGATACATTCCAGACTGGTTTAGATGAAACATTCCATACAGTTGGATTGGTTGAGACATACCAAATAACTTTCCAAAGAAGAGAAGGAATAAGAAAAAGAAGATCCAAGGATATGAAATTTCCTGGCTCCGCTGATCTAGGCAGCTACGCAAACCCAGGTATACTTGATAGTTGATGATAAGACATTAAACCATTTGCAAACGTTTCTTTCATATGTTTCAGTTCATGAGCTATTCAATAAGAGTTTACATAAGGATGAATTTTATTGGTCGTTTTGGAAATTGTAAGTAAATTTTCAGCGAAAGGTTTTGGTCGAATTGCGTGTGAGCTGAGAGAATGGAATGGCTTTCTAAAATACGTATGTCATGACAAAGAAGACCACACCCGAACCTTTTACAAATGCATCAACTCTAATATATACTATGATGATGATTTCAATACTATTTGCACTGGAGACCCTAAATTTTATCAAGTAAGAGTTGCATTTCTCATATAAATTTCTCTTAACTTTTTCTCTTAGATATTTGCAGGCAAGAGTTCAATAATTTTTCTCAATTAACCCAGCACATTCAGGATTCAATGCAAATAGCACCATGAAATTTTCCACAACAGTACAATTACTGCCAGGTTTGTGGCGTCATCGAAACACAGACAAATTCTCCTCTAAAAATGGAATCTTTGCTTTGTGGGGAATACATTTGCTCCCTCAAAGGAACACAAATTAAAGTCCGAGGCAGCAAAATATCGGGATATGCCTGTGATGGGGAAGCCCAATGCAGCAACACGAAGGTCGATGGGTCCGAGTGTGGGGATCACCAGAGAGAAGAAGAAGAAACATGCTCGTCACATTAAGAACAGGTAGGGCAGTACCTGAGGAGTGAGACTTGCAATGGCGTGTGCAATGAACTTGACATCTCTGCTAATTGTGAGGATGAGGCCGAGTGCAATGGGTATCGGTATGGTGTGTTTTGTAGGACGCCTCATTTCACTCTGTGGTATGTACGGATGTATGAAATTTGTGATGGTTTTAAGGACTGTCTCGATGGCAGGGATGAGCAAAATTGTGAAGTTACTGAGAGCAACATCTACAGCACTTGTGCTGGTAATGGAGATAATTCCACTATCATTGGTCAAAAAATTGGCGGCAGGAGGATCGTGCTTTTTAATTTCACCAGATGCGGAATCATTGAATTGTATTTGCAGAAAGAGTATCTTCATTGCGTAGATTACATGGACCAGACTAACTGCTCTGATGCATCAAGGGTTGGCGTTACTTGCAACATCAATAATTTCACATCAATGGTATCTCGTATCATGGTATGTAGTGGTAAGAGCCAAATATGTGATGACAACATGGAAAACCTGTGTTACATGACCTCAGGAGGTTGCTTCATTCACAAGCACAGGTTCTGCGATGGGTCTGAGGATTGTGCAGATGGAAGTGACGAGTGGAACCCCATGTGTCTCCACCTAACCACAACCCCGTGCTATAGGAAAGGGAATCCTGAGATGCAGCTCAGGCCGCTTCCGCTGTCTTGGCTGGGGGATGGGGTAGTGGACTGCTTGGATGGGAAGGATGAGGATAGAACTGTGTGGCCAACCTGTGGTAGAGGCCTCACTGAACATATTGTCATTAGCAATGATACTTGCAGAGATGTGTTTCGTTGCAGGTCGAGCAGCGTCCACTTCGTGGAATATGACAATTTGTGTGATGGAGCAGAGAGTTGTGGATCCGAGAACAATGTGTGCAAGGTTTCTAGGAGTCTTCCAGAAGTTTTCACTTCTGTTTATCACTACAAATCGCACCATACATCGACTAAAAACTTACTTTACTGCCTACCGGGAATGGCAGGGCTTGTTTTTCCTCAAAAGGATACTTGCCCATTACATTCGCCTTTTCGGTATCCGATCAGGCACAAAATACTGGGCCTTGACGATTCAAAGCGACCAAAGCTAAAATTACCGGCAATCAAGCAAAGCTGTGATAATATGTACGGAGAAACATATGTATTGATGAGTTGCACCGGTTCTTGTTCTGATTCTAAGTGTCCTCTCACCGCGTCTCCGAAGTTAAGCTTATGCCACAACCAATTTCCCCAAACTTTAGTAAAAACATATGCAAGTGACACCACTGGCAATTCATATCTGTCGTATGTGATAAGATCACACGATTCCTACCACAATGATTTCTTTGTTTGTGAGAAGTCTAACAAATGCATACCGTACTCTGCGGTTTGTGACCTTGTGGATGATTGTGGCGATTTTGCCGACGAAACCAGGTGCACCAATCACTTTCAGTGTGCAAATAAAATGCTGCTAATACCGAAACCCAACAAATGCGACGGAATTTTCCATTGTCTAGATTTCTCTGATGAATGTAATGACGAATGCTCCAAGCAACTACTGGATGGTTGGTATCTGAAGTTAATGTCTTGGGTTTATGGAATATTAGCTGTCCTATTAAATACAACCAACATATGTCGATGCATCATGAAGATACCAAAATGTAAGAATACTCGGAGCCTAAGCAACAAGGTTTGGGTTTTACTCATTAGTTCTGGTGACCTTTTGATTGGACTGTATCTGTTAATCGTTGCAGCCAATGATTTCAGCTATGGAGATAAATTTTGTCACCTTCAAGCCAGTTGGAGGACAGGGAACTTTTGCTCCTTCCTAGGAATAATAAGCACACTAGGTTCCTTCATATCCATGTTCTCCATGACCTCAATGAGTGTTATGAGGCTTCGTGAAATAACCAGATCTTCCCATCTCATACCCTCTACCACTGTTACCAAACGGTATTCACTGAAACTTGGTTTGACCTGCTGGCTGGTTGTCGTCATATCTGTTGTCGCATCAACAATACCAATTTTCAGCTATTTTGAGGACTTCTTCATTAACGGGTTGAGTTATGACCCAGCACTGAAACTTTTCATTGGTTTCCCGGATAAGACCATGCATTTGGCTATAATCGATGCTTATAGCGGTCGCATGAAAGCACGTCTTCTAAGCTGGGATACAATAAAGAATTTGATCCAAGAAATGTTCTCCAAGGATTATGGAGGAATTTCACATCAAATGACAACTGTCGAATTTTACGGAAACAATGTTTGCTTTTTCAAATATTTTGTGACATCAAAAGATCCTCAAAGATTCTTCGTTTGGTGTTTCCAAGGAACTTATCTCATATGCTTATTGGTAATTGCAGTCAGTTACTTTTCAATTGCAGCAGTTGCAAAGAATATTGGTGCGAATGCGGGGAAAAAGTTTCGGAGCAGGAAGCAAAAAACTCAACGAAAGATTCAGATCATGATCGCAACTGATTTCATATGCTGGTTTCCTTTCATTATACTATGCATCCTGCATTCCTTCGAAGTAGTTGATGCTGCAGATTGGTACTCAGTTATATCGGTTGTTATCCTTCCTATTAACTCTGTTCTCAATCCATTATTTTATGATGATATATATCTTAAAGAATTTGGTAACTTCAAACGTAAATGTGTAGCAGATTGCATTACGTTTTTACACAAGATATGCCCTACAAAGGTATCATCTTCTGAAGAATGTGAGCAACCCCAGAATTGTGACACAACGATAATAGTCGATCGTAAGCTACCAGTAACTACACATAGCAGGGAAATTGGAAATGAGAAAGTAGCTGAATCTAGATTACCTGCAGTTACAGAGCCTCATTATGAGCTAGAACACATGACGAGGGAGGAACAGAGTGAATTGGCAACACCAGCAAATGGCACGGTAAGCAAACAGAGTACTTTTAATGCAGCCTTATTAAAAATAATGGGTTGAAATGACTTTGTGATCTTTGATATTTGGGATGTTGCAGGTTGGGATGTTGCAGGTTGAAAAAACAAATCAGGTATTATAGAAAGTTTTAGACCCTTTTTAAACATGGTTTTTCATCAGGCAACAACATCAGAAGCTGACGGAATTACCTGTGAAATGGCTAAGACATTGGTGTAATGATCCACTTCACACTGCTATCGACGATTTGAAAACAATACAAATAAGAAAATAACAATATTAGCATCTGTCTTGAGTGTCTTCGAGATCTTTCCGAATGTGTCTTTGAAGGAGAATAGGACTAGGGCACCATTTTTCTTTGAAAACTGGGACTCGACAAGTTTTCGACTGGTTATGGGATGATTATGGACACCGGGCAGCCTCCTGAACTATGAAACAACATTTCACAAGCTCACAAGCAGATTTAGAAACGATGCGTAGAACAAATGTTTGCACTTATTTTCTTAGTCACTCACATAGGCACTTTATCATAATTTACCTTTAATCATTCAACCTATGAATCATTCGAAAGCTTCTGAAAGTGATTTGAAACCCTCTCGTGCATTCAAAGTTTAGAATGAAGGAACAGCTTAAAAATAGTTTGGCATTTTCAAAAAATGGAGAGAATTCTCTCCTTGTGTTTGTTATTTTATTTAAGCGACAGACACCAACAACTCATCTACAATACCTCACGGAGGATTGTAAGTTGAGCGGAATGTTGGATAATTGGTGTTTACTGCAGAATACGTGCACGGCTTCAGTCGTGTGCTTTGTAGTTACTTCATCATTGCATTGGCATTACTTCATCATTGCATTGGCGTTATTATTACATCATCATGGCGGAACTTGTCGTAGCGTATTCTTTTTTATTCGTTACAGCTTTGTCGTTTAGTCGTTTATTCATCACAGCGTATTCATTCGATGCCGTCGAAGGGAGGCGTCCCCTCTTCACCCCGAAGGGCACAAATAAGGACAAAAGTTAGCTTTATACCCTCAGGATAAATAAAACATTTCCTTGTGGTTTGAGAGACAATGTTGTACAGGTGCGTGTTATTTAAGCTGGAAAGGCCGCACTTCAGTCAAGTCACGTGGAAGCTATTAGTGGTCACAAGGGAACAATTATCTGTAACGTGACACTGATGTAAACCTATTTATTACAGTTATTATTACAGTTGAACAAGAGACGTAGTAACTTGATGCTCTGTGCTGTCAACGGACGTTGCCCGTCTATTTCCTCTGACATGACGACACGAAAGGGCAAAGGTGACGCCCAAATGAGGAACGTTGCGCCACGCCACGTTCCACATTTGGACGTTTTGTCCGGGGGTTTTTCGTGAAAAATGGGAATTTTTCACGAAAAATCCCCAAATTACAACCTCCACAAATACACCTAAGGTAGGTTAAAGGTTTATAACACGTTCAAGGTGAATTTTGCGTGGAATATAAAATGACGCTTTTGCTCGGAAGACGTACGTACTTGCGCCGCGTACGTACGTAACATACCGTGGATAATCTCTGGATATTAAAATTGTACAAAACGATTATCGTTTCACAAAAACGATAATCGTTTTTAAAACGATAACAAAGGTACCTTAAAAACGATGGTGGCTCGTTAACAACGCTTTCTCGTTAACATGTAACAACGGTACCTTACTAACAACGGTACCTTATTAACAACGGTACCTTATTGGTAGCGGTACCCAATTAACAACGGTACCTGATCAACAACGGTACCTTTTTAACAACGGCACCTTATTAACAACGGTACCTTATCAACAACGATACCTTATTAACAACGGTACCACGTTAACAGCGGTACCCTATCAACAAAGGTACCTTATCAACAACGGTACCTTATTAACAACGGTACCCAATCAATAACGGTACATTATTAACAATGATTATTAACAACACTATTGAGGAAATTTTTAGCAACTTTTTAATTCTTTTATTAATAACAATTAAGCAAGACGACTAGAACAATAAAATGAAAACTATAACCACTATTCCTGAATCGGATTCGGGAAAACAAACCGTTTGTTGTTTCAGTCAGGCAAGCAACAGTCTTGCTACATTATTAGCTTAGCTTAACCGACCAACCGATTGGTGTGATGCACGCGTATACCTTAGTACAGAATATTTATACATCACAATATCTATACGAATTTTGATTTTTTCGTATAAATTTCATGTCGTTTAAAATTTATGAAGTATAAATTATGTGTCGAACAAAGTTTCCATTCTTGTAGCCACTTGATCTGAATGTCAACCGTTCATTGAAAAGTATTGAACAGGATTCTAGTGCTGAGATTACTAGTCTATGACCTAACATTTCTCCAGAAATAGATGACATCAAAGTAAATACAGGAGAAGATGTTCTTCGAAATCTGCATGCAAAGACAATTATATCCAAGGCTTTCACCAGAAGGAAAGTCAAATAATTTACAAGGATGTTTTGCAGCTGATATCTTACTATATATAATTCTTCATCATATATATATTTATCTATGTAATTATGTTTGTCTGGCGTCTGTCCGGTCTGACATCGGTCTATATGGATTGTAAAGCACTGTCTCATCAGCAAATTCACAGTATGTTATGAGCGTTTTGAAATAAGGTCTCAGGTACTGCTTTTGTCGAATTGCTTATAAAGCACTAAGCAGTGGAAAGAATACGTGATACTCAAAACATAAGGAATACCGATGGCTTAGTGGACCTATTCTCTTGTATCTCATTGCATAATTAGTATCAAAATTTTTACTGAATTCATCTAACCGAATTGATAAAATCGTATGAATTTAATGTCGTATAATTAATAATATCCGTATAAAATTCGTGACGTATAAATATTCTATACTAAGGTAATATACAAGGTGGAAAATATCTGGATTTTAAAATTGCACAAAACGATAATCGACGATGAAACGATAATCGCACGATAATCGTCTCAAAAAACGATAATCGTTTTCAAAACGCGAAAATCGTTTTAAAAAGCGATAATCTTTTTTAAAAAGATAATTGTTTTTAAAAACAATAATCGCGCGATTAAAGTTTTGGAAACGATATTTTTATCAGTTGCATGAAAATCGCTTCAAAAACTTTACTTTTTGGCAATGGCGTCACTCGTAAAAATAAAACTGAACGCATCTATAGTGCTTTAAGGATTACGGTTAGGATTAGGGTCAGGATTTGTTAGGTTTACTTTTAAGGTAAAGATCAAGATTAGGGTTAAGTTTATGGTTAGGATACAAAAGATTGACGTTTAGATCTTAACGTCACTCAGAACCGTTTACATGGGAGATCTACCAGATCTTGGATCACTAAATCGTGGATCAATAGATCGTAGGTCAATATATCATATCTCACTAGATAGAAGCTCACTAGATCGCAGATCATTAGATCGTGAATCAGTAGATCATAGCTCACTATCACTAGATCACTAGATCGCAGATCAGTAGATCATAGCTCACGAGATCGTGGATCACTAGATCGCAGATCGTGGTCAGGTAGCGCAGTGGTTTAGGGTGTCGTGCTTCCAATCGAGAGGTTGGTGGTTCGATTCCCGGCCGTGCCTATCGTGCTAAGGGTGAGAACTCTCACCTAAGCAGCCACACGGTTCACTCAGCCGAGCGTACAGGAAACTGTACGGGAGGGTTAAATGAGGAGCTGCCCATTGCAGCGAAGTCTCGGGCGACGAAAGTATGGATTACACTTCCTTAACCGTCACTGGCTTGATTACACTTGAATCCTTCGATTCCTGTCATTGGCTGTTACAGCTGTTGGAATAGAAGTAAAACCATGTAAATAAAAAAAAAAAAAAAGAGGAGACCTTAGCTCACAAGATCGTGGATCAATAGATCGTAGCTCACTAGAGCAAGGAAGGTAGTATAAGGGTAGCGAAGGGAAGAAAGGAAGTGAAGGTTAATGATTGTACCTTGTTAACAATGGCACCGTGTTTACAAAGGTACCTTAACAACAATGGTACCTTATAAACCACGGCATGTTATTAACAACGGCACCTTATTAACAGCGGTTCTCAACTGGGTACCTTAACAACAGCGGTACCTAAAACGGTACCTTATTTACAACAGTCCATATTAACAACGGTACCTTATTAACAACGGTACCTTATTAACAACGGTACCTTTTTAACAACGGTACTTAACTGGGTACCTTAACAAAACGGTACCTTACTGGGTACCTTAACAACAACGGTACCTAACAACGGTACCTAACTGGGTACCGTTGACAACAACGGTACCTAACTGGGTACCTAAACAAACACAGTACCTTAACAAACACGGTACCTTATTAACAACGGTATTCAACTGGGTACCTTAACAACAACGGTACCTTACTGGGTACCTTAACAACAACGGTATCTTACTGGGTACCTTAACAACAACGATACCTTACTGGGTACCTTAACAACAATGGTACCTTAACAACAATGGTACCTTAACAACAATGGTACCTTAACAACAACGGTACCTTAACAACAACGGTACCTTAACAACAACGGTACTTTAACAACAACAGTACTTTAGTAACAACACGTTAAGCAAGACAAGTCGAACACCAAAAAAACAAATCGAACTAATGACGAGAGGGGCAGCACACGTCCTTATATATGGTGCCTGACACCACTCCATCATCAATGACGAACGACGACGTATGCACATTCCACATACCAATGCAATGACGTTGACACCACTCCGTACCCAATCAAGCATGACGAATAGCGTTACGTGCGCATACCAACTGTATGAGGTTGACACCACTCTACGCCATATTGAGCGTGACGAATAGCTACGTTTGCACATTCCACATACAATCCTATGTACCAATCCTATGACGTTGACACCACTTTAAGCACCCAATTGAGCATGACGAAAAATGTTCGTGGACACACCAAATCGATCACATTGAAAGCACACAAATTTATTACGATAAAAAGCCCCTTTTCTTTCTCTCTCATTTCATGCTTCTATCATTCTATCATTCATAACCGGCGTAGTTTATGAATGCACAAAAATTTTTCGCGCTATCTACGAACATATTCTGATCCACGATACACCGAAAACTATCTAAGCAGTCTACAGCCCGCGTAACGCAAACGTACGTGCGTGAATTAGCGGAAAGCGCGCAATCGAGATCGCTATAGGCATCCCGCGGCTTCCAAACATTTGAAGAAATTCGATTTTTGGCAAATTTTTTTGTCACAATCTCAAACTGGAAAGTAAAAAAGTGGTACCATCAAAGTGGCATTCAGATGGTCATCAAACCAACTGTTTAATGATATACTAGGAATATACTGAAACTAACAAACAAATCCTACACTTCTGAAGTTTCCAATGCACAGGGACATGATAACCAATTGAGGATTTCATACAGTACTAATTGAAGAAGGGTACATACGATAAGACACATACATTATGAATAGTTAACATGACTCTTACCAACGTTAAGCCGAGTTGCATGTATCTAACGTCCGTGTTTATATGGCATCTCAGTTGCGTCCACTTTTCCACTGACTGGGCCTCAGGTTCACTCTCGCTCTCACTACATTTCAAGACCGTTGTGCTCTCGCCCCCGAAATACTGTTCAATGAAACTCTTCCTGACGCTTTCCTGATCGGTGCTGCCTTCACCAGACAAGCACTCGGCCAGCATCCTCATGACTTCCGTCCAGCATTCGTTAGCGTCTTGTCAAGGGTCATGCTATGGAGGACTTGGAGGGGACTGGAGGGGGAATGAGAGGGCTGAATTTCATGCTATGGGGACTGGGAGGAGATTGGAGGGGGAATGAAAGGGCTGAATGTCATGCTATGGAGGAGTAGGAGGGGATTGGAGGAGGAATGAGAGGGTCATGCTATGGGGGACTAGGAGAGGATGGGAGGGGATTGGAGGGGGAATCATTGAAGAAATCAGAGGGTCATGGGAAAGGAGAGAACATACTTCGCACTTTATCGTCACTTATGTGCGGATTTAAAAAGAATTTTGGGTTCACAATTTGAGACATTCAGGTTTATGAATTCTCAAACTAACAACATATAAACAGAAGCAGTGATGGTCCCTACCTGACTCCAATAACGTACTTGCTGTTGGAAGCCTCCGTGTTCACCCTTCTCAGCAAACCGAGGAATGGTCATGTGCAGGACTTTGACCATGATGAACGGTGTCACTGGTTCGCAGGTAGCTTCCATTTCTTTGTAGAGTTGTTTGATGGCGGCCGTTACACCGTGACTGCCCGATAGCGTTTGCCGGGAGAACTCGACTGAAGATTGAGTTGAATGTTTTAGAGATTTAACGAAATAAGTGGGATTTTAATGGCGTATTCTAATTAGTATTCTTCTATTCTTACAAGAATCTTGTAAGAATCTTACAACTTACAAATGACATGTTTGATAAGGTCTAGTAGATACTGGATAGATCATTATTGGACAGATTATTATTGGATAGATTATTGGATAGATTCGTAGTAATGCAGTACCTGATGAATCCTGTATTTTGCTTTTGAGTTCTGGGACAGTTCTGAGGCACTGTAGTGTAGCTGCCATGTAGCAGGTGTTTCCCATGTTAACGAGACCCGGAGGGTAGTCAGACTGAGGGTAGAGGTGACACTGTGAGCATTTCCAGTTTTACAGAGAAACAATCACAGACGGATAACGTAGGGACCTTTTTCACAGATAACATGTCGGAGTGGGACGATGTTAAGGAGTCGCATGTTTTGCTATTATTTTCTAATATGTTCTTATTTTCCTATGATTTGTGACAAAATAAGAAAGAGTTTCTAAGTTGTGGCAAAACTTACTTCTCAAAACACCATCTGCAATCATGGAAAATGAAACGTACTAAACCATGGTAGCTATAAACTACTACTGACCGCCTGGTTGACTTGACTTTCTGACATATCCTCGATGAACTGGGTCTTGTCTGCCGGTTCTGGCGGCAGTTCCACCGCACTGCCCATCATCATCATAGTAATGTTGTTCTTCAGAGCCTTGATATTACTCCAATCATTGTCCCCAATGGCTGCCCCTTTCACCATGACCTTCATCCGTTCTGGCACTACGCCAGTCAGGGAGTAGAGCGCGCTCTTGAATACCATGGGCGGCTCGTCAGTGTTACATTCTACGTCACTGAACTTCTCCTTGCCCCACTTCACGTTAACTGCAGGGGTGTCAGTTTAATGCGGAAATGGGAATCTAATCAGACTTTGATTATCAAGTTACTTTAAACTCATAATTTCTCTATCCAAGATGTATTTCATAGACAAAGCATCAAAATACGAAATGATATCATACGCATTCTCGCATTGACTGAAATTGACACTTTCTCGGTACATAAAAGTTGTGTCGTTCTGAAACCCATGATTCAGGATGGTACTTAACTTTATACTGGGGCATGACCTATCAATAAAGAGGTGTCAAGAAAATCAATAAATAATAATTTAGGTAGGAATAGTCGAAAATTGTGCAAATAAGCAAATAGTGAAAATAACAGAATTTGATGTGCCATGATGCGACGTAATAGTTACTCAATAGAGCTGAAAACACGTGCTTGCTATATGATTACGAAGACAATAACACGCACATGGGAACTTATTACAATGTCATATTTCCCCGTAATTTCAGTCCCTTAGACCCTTAATGCGCTTCAATAGATCAAATTCAATAATTGAGTACTTTAATACTGATTGATTATTTCAAATCAAATACTTTTCGGATCTCTGGTTTTGAAACAGATTGAGTTGCTGTTAAAACAACTTAGATAAGTGATGATTCATTTTGAGTTTAAAATATCACAGTAAAAGTAATAACTCAGAAGAAATCATATATCACTATCAGAGTATCGACCATTAAATTTGTCATTTCATAGATTAATACATTGCATATTGTGATCAGATCAAATAAGTGGTTAAAACTATAAAATATGTCTTCCCGAGATAAAAAGGTAAAAACTACCAAGAAATAAAACAGAAATCATATGTCGAGTTTTAAAACCTCAATCTTCTGCACTAGCCCTTTACCTAACAAATCGAAATCTGACAGCATGGCATCCACATTATCCTTCACCAGTCCCCCTTCACACACCTTCTTCCCCATGGACCCGTTGACGGTGAACTTTACTCCTGAGTTGTCTGGTCTCTTCAGGACCACCCCCACCTGTTCAGGCTGGTACCTGTTGTAGAAGAAGAGACAGAGATACCCGTACATCTGAGTTAACTCCTCCACATACCTCGCTACAGGCTCATACCCCACCACTGGGAAGTGGCTGCTCTTAGCATGGTGCTCCTGCTGCTGAGAAGAAGAGGAATACCTGCCAGTCTGGTTACGTTTCAGGTGTATCACCACGTTGTAAGACGAGGTGTCAGGAAGGAAGACCCCTGACAATGTGCTCTGTTCCGAGAGACTCTTCTCTGCCAGAAGTCTGAGGATGTTGAGGGAGGTCTTGTCAGGAGCGAGGAGGGTCAGCTCTGAGTTCTCGTTGTGAGGGCACACAATACACGCAGCAGGGTACGCCTTCCTGGTCGTCATGAACTTGTTGTACTGCTCGAAGGTTTCAGTGGTAAGTTCCTCGTTGAAGTTAATGAGGATTGGGTAGAGGTTCCAGTCGAACGTGGAGAGAAGGGATAGGACTCGGAGGAAGCCTGCTGTGGCAGTCTGAGGTGTGGTGTAGTTCTTGTCACTCAGGAAGACGTGAGCTACAACCAGCTCACAGAAAATGTCAGGGATGTAGTTTGAGAGTTTCTGGGTAGCTACCCAGAACTTCAAGTATCTGACAGTGAGAGGGAAGGCAGAGTACTGGATGCTGAAACCGGTGAGAAGTGAGGCTACAGATGGTAGAATCTCGGTTTGAATCTTCAGTTCCTCACTCGAGCAGGGAACCCAGAACGAAATATTGGATGCCCTCAATTTCACCTCTTTGGGCACCTGAAACCGGAGTCTAAACACGAACCCATTCCGAGTTATATCTAGAAAGTCAGGGTTCACTTTGGCTGTGATGTGCATACTCTCCAGCTCCTCCTTCAGTGCCAAGTAAAATGCTGTTTTCAACCGTAAAATAGCACGAACATCCTCAGGCCACTTGCCACTCATCTCAAAGTGGGCAATAAGTTCATGAGCCTTGACATAGGGAGGTGCAGAAGAACTTGGGCTAGGGAACGCCATCTTTTTAGCTCGACCTACCTGGTACTCTGCCTGAGGGAAGAGATCAGTATTCCTCAGGACCGGAGACACACCCTGAACAGATGTTATCGAAAGGGGAACTTTCGAGCAACTCCGCAGAACTTTGCTCAAGTCACTGAAGGTTTGGATGATTTTCTGAGCCTGTTCCTCTCCATCTCCCTCGTAGTTAGACTGACTCACCAACTTCTCACTGTCAAACTTGAGTTCTGTGACAAGGTCACGTGACACCCCTCCATGGGTCTCTAGCACATGTTCTGTGATCTGTGTTAGGATACTCCTTCTTTGCTGGGCTGTCTTACCCTCCCACACCACAGCTTGGACGATAGAACCGTCCTGGAACCGACGCATGTTACTCTTGCTTCCCCAAAACTCCTTGAATGCTCGAGCTTCAGGAGAGTCAGCAGAGGGTCCCCGGTCGACTTGCCTTGTCCAGGTATCCCTGTCAATACACAGGCCTAACATCACATGGCTTGGAGATGGAGGGGGTGATTTCCTCGACCAAGATAAGGATGGATACTCACACACGATCTTCATTTCCTTCACACGGTCTCCGTAAGCCTTTGTCAGCAAAGATCTCAACAGATCAATGAACCCAAGGTGGCTTACCCCACAGTATTGCAGAGAGTATTCCTCTTTGATGTTTTCCAAGTCAGATGAAGATGGCAGACTGATCTTGTAGACAACATCGTACAGATCAAAGAGGGATGAGACCTTCTCAGTGAGGACAGACATGAAGGTGTTATAGTCCCTGCTGTCCAGGACTCCCAACATGATGCTACTGTGTCTAGCAAGCTGGTTCAGCGACGTCTGACATGTGCCGTACAGAATGTTGGCTCCTGTACCCACGAAAAGACCGGAATTTCCAGCAGATGTAGAGGAGTCGCCAAGGATAATACCGCTTTTTACATTGCTGACGAATGCAGTGGATAGGAAAGACCAGATCTGCTTCAACATTGTCAAAACATCCATTTCAGAACTGATCAGACCGGTCTTAAATAAATGGAACATGATCGTCGACAAAATGTATCCTGATATGCCAATTTTCTTCCGTTCAATCCAAAACTTGAGAATTGTTAAACTTTGCTTGAAATTCGGAGAGCTGTTCACGATCATGAGAAATTCCAGATGATCTGATGACTGTACGTCAGTAAGAATTGAGTAATTATAAAAAGGTGTACTCATGACGCTCTCTGAACCTTCACTTGGACATTTCAGAACCTTTTCAGGCCGCAAAGCATTCTTATCACACGCCAAGAGTGATTGTTTGAAAACTGAGCCTCTAATGGATGGTATCAAATTGAAAGTTTCACCAGATTTGCATTTCACCACCAAAACAGGTTTGAGAACATCTTGATTAATGTATTTAAATTTCATCACTGAAACAAAATCACACTTCACTAGCTTGGTGATCAAGTGCATCAAATATAGAGTCCTCTTAACAATAAATCGTGCATTAAGGTAATCTTTCGGCTGATAGAAGTTATCTCGAAGCAACAATAACAGGTCACAATCAACTGAAGATTTCAGCTGAGTGTCTGAAGCATTGCCCCCAGTAATGCTAACACTGATAGGAGGGGTGAACTTGAAGTTACCATTGGGAATTTGAAAGCAGTCTGGTAACGGCCAGACAGACTTTTTACCCAACTGAATATTATATGCTTCCTCGATAGTTTTCTGTTTAGCTGGTTTCAGTTTCAGTAGAAATTGAGTGATTCTATCAGCGCTAGAGACTACATTTGACTGTTTGATACCTGAATAAAGCTCATCTATTTGATTTTTGGCAAACTCTTCATTCGTGTAACTCAAAAGAAAAGATTCATCTTCGTCGGTCTTCAGTTTCTTTCTCTTTGGCTGCATGCTGTTGAAATTTTAGTTTACATACTTACATAGTATTATTCGATCAGGTAATCAATAAACAAATACTTCAATATTCAACTGTCCTACTATAAAGCGAAAGTGTTGATGAAGTTAAATTTTAAGCACTACTTTTGTATGTCACAGTTATTTCACCGGAAATTTCAAACGGATGCACATATAATTAACTGTATCACTCAAGTACCTACAAATGCAATAATACTGTAAGCTAGTAAAGTAGTTCAGTGGAGGGATAATTTATGTACTTACTACTTATATGTAAAGGGTAATTTAGTAATTTGGAATGCAAGGACTTAGACGCAGCGATATTGTACATAAAAACTTTACCGTATCTCATGCTTTGTAAAACTGCGCGGAAAATCTATAAATTTATCAATCATGGAATTCCATTTAATTCGAAACATTTTATTAGATTCATCATTCAAAGCTCTAAGGTCCGTAGTAAGCAGAAGCAGACAATGATATTAATTTTGATAAATTTCAAATTGAACATAAAAACAACTTCATATCGAGAAAGTAAAATTCAATGATTCAACAATATTCCTTGTTGTTATTAGAATTAGATATCAAAGTTTTGTTATTGTTTACTTATTTAAAAAAAATCAAGCTTAACTTTTAATAAAATCAGAAATTGTCGATTAACCCACCTTACAATTCAGTAATTCACAGGTCACGAATTTAAAATTGAATTCATGCTTATTCGTGCCAACATTTCAATAAATAAATTAACGAAGTCCATACCGTAGGCGTAATGTATATAATATGATATTTAGGTAACTACTTTAATTGTGGACATCTTACTGAAAATTAAAAAGACACAGACCAGTCATTGGCTATATCGTACACTTAAACCCCTGCATACTTGTATTATAAACTTATAAACTTATAAAATAGTTTTCTCATTCAAATAATGATGAAAAATATATCTAAGTATCTACTGACAAAAAATAGAACTTCTTCACAATAGTAAAACTTATAAAGGATGAGACGCACAAGCAAGTGTTATCGTTGCTGCATGGTACATTTCACAGATCATGATTCTTATCTCTAAAACTTTAATTACACAATATTCCAACTTTTCAGCCACGTTTTAACCCTAACCCCGTAGTTTGCGTATAACGACCCTTACCACCCAGACGACCACAACAGGCAGTAGTACAATGTCCAGGTAGAACAGTTCCCACAGAGGCTGGTAGCCAGGCAGCAGAGAATGTCCTGATATGGCGATGTCTAGGTAACCTAGCAACTGAGTTTCACTGGTACGCGTTGCCAGGAGCTGTCGTTGCAGAGCCTTGCTCCGTGTTGTAACTTCCTGTCCGGTGATGTTCATGACCTTCTCGTAGATCTCCTGTGCTGTTGAGTCCCTCAAACTCACGACCTTGTCTCCTAGACCCCGAGCCCTGTGACCTGCTCAGCGTTCTGGTACTGATCGAATGCAGCGCGAGGTACAACCAGCATGGGGGCACCTGCACACATCGCCTCTACCTTACTAGCGTACCCGCCATGGGTGATAAAGCCTCGCAGGTGGGGGTGTCGGAGGAGGGACATCTGGGGTAACCAGGGAAAAGTCTTGACGTTAGGGGGAAGATCTGGGATGGTTTCAGGAGTTTTCCACACCACGTTGTACGGTATCTTGGTGAATGCCCCTATCAGTATCTCCTTCTCAACATCCAGCAATGAGTTGATGAGACTACCCAGAGAGAAGTAGATGAAGCCCTGGGCACTGGAGTCCAGGAACTCCCTCATTTCCTCAGACAGAAGTTCGGGCTGGTACTCAGTGCAGAGTGTACCAGCCATGGGTACCACTCCCGGTCCAAAGGGAACAGGGAAGTCAGTGAGAGGGTGCTGGTGCATCAACACAAG
This sequence comes from Beroe forskalii, assembly GCA_011033025.1. Classification (NCBI taxonomy): domain Eukaryota; kingdom Metazoa; phylum Ctenophora; class Nuda; order Beroida; family Beroidae; genus Beroe; species Beroe forskalii. The sequence continues at coordinate 864,302 of WFMF01000028.1, read as the reverse complement.
ACTAACTTCCTGATACGCTGCAAAATAGCCCGGGTAATCAGGAACATGTTTGTAAATGTCAGGTCCTATGAACCAGCGCTGAACGATATCTTCAAATGTCATTAGCAGCCCTGTTTTTACGATATTCTTAGCCCGGAGCAGAGGAGAGTCCTTGACTTCCTGGGGGTCCTGGTACGTTATTCCATCGTAGTTCACTGCAGCATGTCGGATTGGAAAGCCGTACGCAGACATTTGGGCGGGGAATGTAGCGGGAGCGGGGAAATGTGTTATTCGTGTGGTAATGTTGAGTTTGTGAGCCAAACCAAAAGCACAAGAATCGTAGAGGGCACCGAAAGCTATCATAGCATCAAATCGAGCCGGTTTGTTGATGAGGAACTGGACATGGGGCTCAGAGAAGAAGAGGTCACAGAGCCCTAACATGGCCTGGAGACTGGGCAGCATCTTGCCGAGTGAGAAGTCAGGGTCGTCTACCTTCTTGATAACAGTATTCCCTATCTCCTCGACTTGAGAGAGCGTCACCTTGGTGATTTCACTCCGCAGATAGCTGGGGATGTTGGTGCTGATGTAGGTGACATGGTGACCGTGTGCAGCGAGCACGTTAGCAGTGTACGCGGCCACGGTTTGGTGGGATCTGGTAGCGTACACGTTCACAAACAACACTTCCCAAGAGAGCAGGGGAACTGGGAGGAGAAGGAGGAGGAGGGATAGCATGACCCTCAAATTGGGTTGTTAGGCATCTCCAATTATCATTATCTACAATTGCCTTTTGCTATACAGCTATACACACACTAGGCCCTAGGGCTAAAAACTTGAATCGAGAGTATTGATTCTAACTTTTTAAATTTGAAAGAGTAACTTCTATCAGGAATGTTTACAATTTTACGGAAAATAACATTTTTCAGCAGCAGGCTTTTTGATAAATAAAATATGAAAAAACAGGCAAATAGCATAAGAGCGTAGTCACCAAAACCGTTGGACGGTTGGTCAAGTAACCCCCCGCTGGTTTGGATGTGATCAGCCCATTTTGTCTCTTTTTAGGTTCCGTTGTCACATCCAAACCCGCGGGGGGTTACTTGACCAACCGTCCAACGGTTTTGGTGACGATATCTTGACAGATGTATGTAGTTTGAACCCATGTTACTTGCCCAAAGGCAGTTTGGACCCACGTAACTTGCCCTCACGTAGTCCGAACCCACGTTACTAGCCCACACGCAAGTCTAACCCACATAACTCACCCTGACGAAGTCCAAAACTACGTTATTCTAACTTGGAATTACTAGAATTGATATATTTCTTAATAAATCGTCCACGTGAACTCACGTGCTGGAATATAGCAACTAGATCTAATTTCACGTGCATTAGTCGTATTTGAACTCATTTCAACGTAACCAAGTCGAAAATCCCGTGTAAATATCAATTTCTTCAAATCCCCTAATTTCTACAAAACGTCTGTGTAATCGCATAAATATGGCAACCAGATCTGATTTCATGTGCATTAGTCGTATTTAAACTCATTTCAACATAATCAAGTCGAAAATCCTGCGTAAATATCAATTTCTTCAAATCCCCTAATTTCTACAAAACGTCCGCGTGAACTCACGTGCTTCACTAGTCCATCGTATATTTCCCCGTTATTCGGACCCCGTTATTTGGACCCCCGTTATTCGGACCCCGGTTATTTGGAACCCCGTTATTCGGACCCCCATTATTCGGACCCCGTTATTCGGACCCCATTATTCGGACCCCTGTTATTCGGACCCCCGTTATTCGGACCCCCGTTATTCGGACCCCCGATATTCGGACCCCCGTTATTCGGAACCCCGTTATTCGGACCCCGTTATTCGGACCCACATAATCCGATGAAAACTCTATGAGTTGGAGATGTAAAAGTAGCGCAAAATAGCGTTCTATTACAAAATACGCTATTTTAGTGGTTTTACGCGATTTTGATGACGTCATCACAGCACACAAATAAGCTCAAACCAACTTCCCATATAGCCTATAAGACAATTCCGCCTTAGTACAACATACTTTGACCGGTCTCATCTCAAGATATGCTGCAGTTCGTGACATATCACTCGTTTAAGTTTTTCTCCTAAAATTTTGAAATTGATTTTTCACCGTACCTTAGAAAATCGCGTATATCTCGATGAAAATCGAGATAGCCCAATGATCCATATGATTTTCTGAAAGCTCTTTAAATTTGCTAAAATTGTTCCGAAAAATCAGACCGCTATCTCCTTTCCTTCTTGGTGAAAAATGCGCTCGAAAATTAGCCTATTTTCGCTAAAAAGCAATAAAATTTCGCTAAGTTGATGACGTCATAATGACGTGAAAATGACGTCACCAGAACTTCTCTTATAGCCTATAACACTTTCCTATCTTAGATCAACAAAACCTGACCTCGATCATGGCTCTACCATTTCCCGTTCTTGAGATCTCGGCTTTATAAATTGGGTCCCGAATTATCAGCTCTTATTATTATTATTATTATATATTAACTAGCGTTTGCCCGCGAAGATTCGCGGAAACAATCAACCTGCGGTTCGTTTTGTATCCAGCAGCCAACAGCAACTTGCTTCATGACGTCATCTTGGAATGTGTAAAGTGATTTGATCACCTAGGTATCACTTTATCATGCTACCGCTTACCGAGGATTACAGATATTCGCGGAAATGCACCGTACAACATACTTTGTAATATGAGATCACCTATATATACACACAGCATATATTAGCATTAGTAAACGCATGATATTTATTATGCTAATAACTAATTAACGGAAAGTTCAATTCAAATTTATCATAGATATGAATAATCCTCTTAATTGGGCGAAGATTTTCCAGAAAAAAACCGATCAAAAATATTAAATGCACTTCTTATAAACGCATTACACACACATACACACATACACACATACACAGACGCACGAACACTCTGAAATTATTAATATAGATATTATACACCCTGTGACACTGAAATGTCTAACTTATACCCCTGGCCAGTTTTTTTTATTCCGCGGGGGGTTACCTCCCTGGCCAGGGAGGGAATTAAGATACTAACATAAGATAGCATCAGAGAAGATTTAGTCCTAACAAACCAGTTTAAACAAAATGAATTAAGGAATCATGAAAGAACCGAAAACATGGATGTGATTAAGATAATCATCGAAGCAAAAGTTAAAGGAAACGAACGACTATACAGGAAATGCATTAGTGGAGCATACTAAAGTACTAACTAATGGAATAATCAATTAAAGTAATTTATGATCTAATAAATCGAAGGAGTTTCAAGTTACAATGTTACCAATCTGAACACCATAATTGTTGATTAATATTAATGAATAACTAACGAAGCAAATTACCCAATACTCTGGTGATGAGTAACCTAGATGACGTAGGTATGGAGCATCCTTCCTTTCACCCTACATCCTCCAATATCACCCTGCCTAACTCGCCCTTATTGAACATGTTAACGAAGGCATTGGCTGCTGGCACAAGTCCAGGCCTCCCGTCCACCATGTAGTCCCTTTTCCTGGCCAGGTAGGCCAGCACCTCTATGATATTGTTAGACGGACCAGCCAGCCCACACTTGTTACAGTAATCGTAGGCCTGCTTCCGGTTCAGCCAGTAGAGCAAGTAGTCCGCTGTCTGGACATGTCCGGTGATGTGCAGGGGGACACACCCACATGCCGCTAACTTCATCTCATTGCCTGAGTCCTGGGGCAGGCTGACTCCCGGGGTATCGTACATGTAGACACGGGGGTGACTGCATCACCAGCACCTTCTCCTCGATATTCCGCGTTACTCCGGGGGTGGGTGCAACACGGAGCTTGTTCCGGTCACCGTCGTGATCCTTCCTGAACACGTTCACGAAGCTGCTCTTCCCCACGTTAGGGAGACCGGACACGAACATCGTGTAGTGGGGCTTTCTGGTGGTGAGCTGCTCGGCGTGGGCCATGGAGATGCCGTCCCTGATGATGTTCCGGAGTTCGCTAATCCTGTGTACCTGTGAGAAGGAGGGTTAGTACCGGGAACTGTGACTGTGAGAGGGGTGTGAGTACTGAGCAGACATTTGTCAAAACATGATGTTGTATAATGTCAGCACATAACTGTGGTTGGTATTGGACATAAGGAATTTAAACGGACCAGTGACTTGGGAATCCAATGCACAAGGGAGTTATAAACAGCTCACTAGAAAGGCTACATACCGTAACTTTGGTAGGGAAGACAGGGATTGATTCCCGAACAGATATCTGCTTGCAGATAACATCTATTTGGTGCTTGTCCACAAGGTCAGCCTTGTTCAGCAGCAGTATTCTCGGCTTGTCTCCGTACGACTGGGGACATTTCGTTTCACTGATCAGAAGATTAATTTGTCTACCTATATAAAACCACTTGACATAATAGTATATGGCCATGATCATTAGAATGTTTGCAGAATATTGAAGTTTTTACCGAGTTGGCGACAACGTTTCTTGCAGTGTAGGGTATTCGAGCGTCATGTATCTCAAGGATGCAGTCAGCTACGCGAGCCATCTGAAAATGCAGCTCAGCTAAATTCAAAGTGATTGAAAAAGTTTTCGAATTCTTGTGGATTCTATTTGAAATGATTCCACATTCCAAAATGATCAATCTACAAACTGGTCAAAAAATGATTTCTAGGACCTACTACAAAACCTCACGATTTAATAAATGATTAATAATAAATTAATGTATCGAAGCACAAAAGAGCAACGCTTACCATCTGCATTCTCTTGAGTCCCTTCGACATGTGCCCTGGATGCCAGTGCCCATGTTTGGGTTTAGCAGAGGGAGGTTCAGTCCTCGGCTCAAACCTCTCAATGAACTCCTTAGAGAGTGTGCTAGCAAGTGAAGCAGACCTCAAGCAGATCCTGGACAGTCTCATTGCGACATCCTGGTGTTCTAACTTGTTAGTGGTTAGTAAACTAGTAATAGTGCAGCTGAAGTGTTCGGAATTTAATCACTGTTCAGCAATATGATTCGAACTTGAAATTTGCTCGGTTCCTAATGACTGTTAATGCACCCGGGATAAAAAAATGTATTGGAATGATAAAATATGGCACTGGTTTATAAGTTTAGAAAATATCTCCATATGATAGCAGGGTGAAACAAAAGAAACTGCAGCAAATCAATAATTTATTTTCTGAAGGAACCCATCAAAATCTATAAACCTTATCCTAAAAAACGATGCTATGTCATTAGCATTGAAGCCGGTGTTAAAAAACAATAAAAACTGTGCCAGTTAGAATGGGTGCAATCCGAAGTCTTCCGGTCTGAAGTCCTCCAAAGACTTGAGGATCTGGTGAGCAGGTGGTTTGTCAGTTAATCTAGGGTCAGGCACCATGACAGTCAACATTCCAGCTGCTAGAGCTGCAGTAACGCCATTAGGGGCATCCTCCAACACCAAACACTTGTCCGCTGAAGCAGGAGGCAGCTTGAACCGACTCATCGCCACGAGGAATATGTCAGGGTTGGGTTTCCCAAACTTCACCTCAGGATCATCAGACCTGACAGTGAACTCCATGAGACCCACTAGGTCCTGGTGAGAGTGAACCTTGAGTTTGTAGTCGTCTGAAGAGCTCCCAGTTGCAATGCACATGGGGACTTCGTGTTTAGCCAGGTGCCGGATTAGCCTCTCAGCCCCTGGCTTCAGACTGCATTTCTTAAACATATCGTGGAGTGTGGATAAGGTTTCTGAGACAAGGTCTTCTGCTGACATGGGAACCTGCAGTTCCTCCCTCAGCCTTTCCATGGCCAGGTGGTACTTCATCCCCATTATCTTCATCTTCATATCGTACGTGTACTGTTTGTTGAACTTGTCGAGGACTTTCTGTATGGATTCGTCGTACAGTATCTCAGTGTCGAGGATCAAGCCATCCAAATCGAATATCACGTGAGTAACTTGCCCAAGGGCTGCCATTGGATACTAGTGACAATAAAGCTATTTCAAACATTATCAACGAAATATAAATTGTCATCATACCGTATGCAAAATTTAATCAAAATGGAGGTTTATAAATCAATTTTTAACTTAATGAATATACAGAAATGAAATATAGTTGCAAAAAATTGCAAAAAAATCTGTGAAACATTTATGCAAAAACAAAACATAAGTGTAAATTGTTGAACGCTGTATAGAATAGGGTAATTTTGTAGTTGACAGTGGCGTGGATATCACTATCAGCAGTAAAATCCTCCGTTTTCTTTGTCTAGTTCATCAAACAAAGATGAAGTAGCTGAAACAGAAGGCGTTTCCCCCCTCTGAGTGTAAGATTGGAGAAGCAAATCATCGGAACTCTGGGAATTCTTAGTTCTCTTGCTCGTTGTGTGACGTGTGTCTTTCAAAAGAATTCGTTTTCGCTTATTTAGAGACACATTAGTGACAGGACTTTTGCCAGTCACTTTAGAACTGCTTTGGAGAACTTTCATAGATGCTAGCAACGGTTTTGTTTTTGGTTTAGCCGTGAAAATGTCCAGTGGTTGTGTATGTACTAGTTCTTCCAACCTCAGGTCTTTATATGCAGCACTTTTAACTCCAAGATTAGACTTATAAAACGCTGGTTGAGTTTCAGCTGCAACTGAAATTAAAATCATATATAATTACTACACTTCATTTCTAATGCAATTCAAAACTGAAACAAACTACGTTATCATACTAAAAACTAGGTTAGCTTGATATCTTGTAGGCAGTCTACATAACATATCAGTTCCCAACATCGAACAACCATTATCCTCACCAATATTTGCTTTTGAGGGAGGTAGCTCTCCCGTGATCCATCTGAAGACTATGTCGTGGCCCCAGTTAACCAGCGAATGTGGTGGGAACAGGAAGTACTTCGTCTGACCGGACTCTGAAACGAGGTGCTGGAGGGAGGGGAAAGATGCTGCCAATTCTTTTCCATGGGCAGTGATTCCATCGTTACCTGAACAAGAAAGGGATTAACAAGCTATTTATCGTGACCGTTACCCCTCAGATGATTAATTATGAGGGGGTCTTGTCGCAATTTCGCATGGCAAACCACATCAACAGATGCACATAATACATACATACCAACTGGGCTTAAAATATGATTAGGCCAGAATAAACTTGTTTTATTCACAACAGTAACAGAATTCAAAAAACAAGACAATGAAGTCATTCTATAATTCATAGTACCTGATATATCGAGGTATCTCAGCTGCAGAAGACCTTTGTTACAGTATTTTGACGGATAAACTAACTTCTTGATGTGACTATCATCCAGGTTATTGCCAGATAGATCAAGCCAGAGCAACCTACAGGCTGTAAAGTTAATAATAATGACACTAGAAAGCAACTTTTCCGTCAACATCACTGCCAGTAAGCCAGGTGAAAAGTTTCTTGTATATCAAAGGTATAATATAACCAATTCTCTCCATTTCAATCATCCGGGAAGAAAAATTCAGCTTCTCCTCCATCCTTAGAGATGAATAGAAAACAAAATAATAATGAATTAGATGATTTATGGCATGATGAAAAATAGTGGGACTTTTGTGAGGCAAACACCTGTATAATATAACCATAATAATATTATAATAGCTTAATAGATTGCACAAATTGAGAAGAGTGACACGAAATATCATGTTTGAGGACAGTGCTAGAATTCAATCAGGAGGATTGACTCAGATTAATGGGGTTAATACAAGACTTACTTAGTCAATTTGGTTATACAATTTGTTATCCAGTTATCATCCTTCCATCGGTTACATCTTGAAAGATCCAGAATCGTTATCTGGTCTTTGAGGAGTGTAACATTATCAATCCATGTTCTTTGAAGCATCCGGTTGGAAAGATTAATTCCTGAAGTTAGAGCATGCCATTACACACTTTTTCGAGCTAGTGGGGGCCAAGGCCCCCCCTAGATTTTTTCTAGGGGGGGCCTTTTGAAAACTACGGGGGGCCAAAATTTACAGAAGCAAATTTTCATTTTCCATAGCCCTACTTTTCACAATTTTGCATAAAAATACGACTAAAATCATATTTTATTCATTGATTCAACTCTAAAAAAGGTGAATTTCAGGAAAATTTCTGTCTAAATGAACTAAATTTTCACTTCCTTTCTATGTTCAAATTTTTGAGTAAATCTTAGGTAGGGCCAAGGCCCCCCCTAAGATTTTTCTAGAGGGGGCCTTTTGAAAACTAGGGGGGGGGGCCTGGCCCCCCCTAAGGGGGGGCCGTGTAGTCCCATGAGTTAGAGCCATCATAATTTCGAGTCTCAAGATTATTCGAATAACAATGATGCACAATATATTGAAAATTTAAATCATTGGATATACTGTAGAAAAATACCAGCAATTGTGCAAACAGAACCTAAGATAAAGTTGAGAAATCCCATCACCGTTGAAGAGTTACAGGTGAACATTATCAATTACACTTTAATAATCTCACATGAACCACTATGATGAGCCATCACCCACCCGTGATGAAGTTTGAGTGCAGAGAAGACAGAGCGAGTTTAACGACGGTGCTGTCAGCGATAGTGCCAGCACTGTGAGCTCGAGACAGTAGATCTGCGGCCAGATGTTGAGTGACATTGTCCCAGTTGATAGAGTTAACATGGTAGACACATTCCACCAGACACATTTCATACAGCATCGGGCAACCATGGAAACGAGTACGTTCTGGAATATAATATTATGATGTAATTGAGAAAGAGTGGAGTCAATGATTTAATTAACAAGAGGATCAAAGGTGAGAACATGAATATGTGCAATATACGTAATGAATTTGGTCATTGATATGATTATGCTGCATAAACACTTGTTTAAAAGGTATGTTAAAATGGTTCTCTGTTCACTTACTGTAGGAAGCCATTGCAGCCTGTACACGTATGTCAGATCTTGAGACTGCACTTGACACAATCTTCCTTTTTCCTGGCACTGAAACCTGCCCTCTTTCACTTCTACACCAGAGGTTTGGTGTATCATCTTCATTCATTTTGCCTTCGTTTTCTGCTAGGAATAATATGAGCAAAGTGATATAAAGTTATACAGTAATACAAGTTGGTACTTGTAGGTCTCTTATATGAACTAGAGGTCAGATTCAACCAAAAATAGGGAATAAAATGATTATCATATCGAAAATATGGGTACTTGGGTATTAGTCTGATTCCAGGAATTTCGCTCTTACTCTCTTAAGACTTAACCATGAATAAGTTAGTGGGAATAAATTCTCCATTTTTGATATCAAAAAAGTTGTTATTGTGTTTCGATTTAATTCACAAATAATGGGCATTGATAATTTGAATGTACAGTAATAGCAATATAAACATCTTTCATCTATTAATAACATTATTAACACTAACAAAATTCAAAATCAACTAGAACTTGTATCGCAGTACAGGTACAGAAATGGAAAAATTTTGCAACATAAAATTGTAGAAATAATCTTAAAACAAGAATTGTGCTCGTTTTCTCTAACTTTGGTGAGTGCTTAAATTTGCCTCTACCGTTAAACCGTTGCCGATGCATGAAAATTCATCAAACCTTAGAATTTACGTACAGTTTGTATGAGATCAACAGATCATAATAATGGGCCAGTTTCATGTGCCTTCCATTGCGTGCGCGAATTAATTTAATGCCTGTTTTTGCTACATCTTGTGACCATATCAAGCGTAGGGCATTATCAAGTGTTTCCATTGATTTGAGCAGACTCATATCGCAATCATTTGAGCTGTTTTATCTGTTATTAACTACAAAATGTACGACACACGTCCAATCATAAATACATATCTCAGAAATCTGTTCTTACAGTAACTATCTATTAAATTCTAAAAGCATTGGTATCTGAACGAAACTCACTTGAGCATATTAATTTGTCTCTCCCACCTTCACCCTACCTCCACCCTAGTATAGTACCTCTATAACTGTATAACTCTAACAAAGAGAAAGTTTGGATTCAAAACTTCATCCTGTTCTGCACTGTTTTTCTACGCCAGTTTCTGATACAAGGATGTCTCATTCCTTTTCTAGTGATGCAGTGATTCTAGATTGTCGTCTTTTGTTATTATTACTGAGCTGATCTTTTTACTCGCACCAAGGTCTTCAGGTATTAACAATTCAGGTTTGCTTCTCGAGAAATTCACTATCATGGAAATGGGAAGGTGTAAACAATAAGCAATCCATCAAATGCCATTCTTACGATTATATTCTACTGCTTTGAGCAGAATAACATTATAATTACAGAAAAAACAGCAAAAACAATTAATGTTGGTTGTCACTCCTGATAAATGATTCGCATCAGTTTAAATGTGTCCTACAATTTTAAAGGGTTTTGCTATTCTCATATGTGTGCACATAAAATGGGATTATAAATGGTTAGTAGGGCGTTCCAAAGTATTTCCATTCTGGGCCCGAACATTATGACCCCAGGGCCCAAATCTCAAAATGCTTGAATCGGTCTGGAAACGCTGAGAGGTTTTGCAAAGTTTTACGGCCAGATATTGTCTCTAAGTTCCCTAAAATCGCTGTATCCATTCATTTTCAGAAGTGGATATAAATGCTTAAATGGGACAAATTTGGGACATCGGTTTCCTAGCTATATTCACGTTGCAATCTGAAGTTCTGAATGGCCATTCTGGCTCAAAATTTGATGGACATACTTCGGAACTACCAAACAGACCATTTGGAACCATTGGAAGTCAGAATACTACGACACTACATACAGTAAATATAGCTAAGAAATCGATGTCCGAGATTTGTCCCATTTGCATCCACTATCCACTTCTGAAAATGAAGTTGATGCGCGATTTTGGGACACTTTGTGGCCGTAAAACTTTGTAAAATGCCTCTCAGAATGGCAATAAATCAATTTGAAGCGTTTCCAGGTCAATTGGAGCATTTTAAAATTTGGACCTTCCAAAAAATATCTTAATTTTGGAAGCATTGATTCAAGTAGGTATGTCCCAGTTAGTATGTCAAATATTGATGGGATTTATGTGATATTTGTGCATTCTTTCGACAGATCTTTTGATCAATCCATGTGCACTCATACATATTATTAACCATTGATGAATCAATCTATCCATCATAGTCCTGGAAACAATACTGACATGAATTTGAAGAAAAAGAACATCATAACTGAAAATTCAGATTGCATTTTCTTGTTTCCATTTTGTGCGACTTCAGTCGCTGTGTTCCAAGAGGCACTAGGCAAAGTTCCGAGAGGGACTTTTTCACAGGGCTGAATGATCATATCCTCAGAGCAGGTTACAGACTGAAAGATCGAAAAGTTAAGAGCTTTTACACCAAACCAATAGTGGCATTCGATTATTATCTGATCACCTGCAAGAAAGAAAGGCCGTTTAGAAATATTGTCCACGAAACCATCTTCCACTGTCACATTTCTACAAGTATGAGTCCAGTCACCAGCACTCCAAATTCTAACTCTCCTAGTCATATTCACATCAAATTTGGTATAATTTGCCCCAATGCTACCCTCAGATGGGTTTTTTGGTAAGATTTCTCGCTGAATACCTTTAATAGCATATGTCACACGACTCGAGTCTAACTTAAGTAACCAATCTTTAACAATTCTTTCAATAACGAATGACTGTTGCTCCAGACTTTGGGGAATTCTGGCTTCTGAAAAGGGCTCTTTTATTGTTGGACCAAGCGAAAGAGATGAGCCAAGCTCCTCAGTGTCTCCATGGCAAAGGGCGTAACCAGGGCGAGAATGTACTAAGATACGACTGAAATTATTGATGCCTCTAGAGGTGATGCCTTCAAGTCGAGTAAAGACCCACAAGCTCGACTCAGAACAGTCACTCCATGTTACAACAGATTCCAGTGGTGTCAGGCACATTGACCAGTTTTCAGGATCTGTAATGAAGACACCGTCTGTCATGTCATACTTTTCCTTTGGATGTGACACAAGAAAGTTATCAGGCCCTTCGACATTCTGCAGACAAGCCATACTGAAACATATTACTGGTTCTTTTCTACTTGATAGATGACATATATGCGTCGACATGAAAAGGCAGCACTGGTTTGCATGAAAGTTGTACGAAAAGGCGTGGCAGGCCCAAACATGAGTGCAATATGACCAGCAGTGCTCCACATCTTCCACTATAAACAGGGTGGTATCATTTGTTTTCCCGCATGGTTTAGTGCGAAAACTCAATTTCGACGTATAATAATTACGTTGACACTGGAACTTGGCTGTCAGGCCTGCGGGCAACAGATAAGTTACAAAAGAGGGTTCCTGACTCTTCGTTGTTAGGCCAGTCCGAGCATGGTGGAATGGGATGGATATTGCAGGGAAAATGAAGAAAATCATTTTATCAGGGAAAAACTAGAAAGAGTACTCCAGAGGAGATTTAGCACATTAATACTTTTATATGAATGATGCTGCGGTTTATAATTATTCATTAACTGTCACTCATTGATTTGACTGCATAATATTCAATCACTAAATTGCCTCTAGTCTCAACCTCATTATTGTAACAAAGAAATCTTGTCAAAACTTACAAAGTAAAAATTTGTCTCTAAAGCGAATTGATTATGTTATGATTATGTAATGGTTATGGTTTGATTAAAACTTTATAATTCATTTATAATACGAGACGTCATTTAACGCGTTGTCAAGTGTCGGTCACGTCACCCATCACAAAGACAATATATCAATACCTCTGAGAACCCTGGATAACCAGGGGGATTGAACCCAGATAGATTTCAAGAAAATCGATAGATATTCATTCATTCACCCTGGTGGTCAAGACTGCTTTTGCAATAAAGAATTATGAAATGAACCGAAGAGCAGAAAAATGGAGTCGAATTGGTTCAAGTCTATCTGCCACAAGTCTGTTAATTCACACAAAATATAATAATTTCACTTGACCATGAATAAAACGATATTCGTCAAAATATGAGCAAAATTTTTGGAGATTCCTTTTTTCTGAGGGGGCTACAGCCGCCACGGCCCTCACCTAAATGTGTAAATACAGGCCTGTCATTATTGTGTTATCGCTTTCGTTGCTCGTCTTATCAGCTCTTGAAATCTTGTAAGGCTTGTATTGCAACGTGCATTGTGTGATATTTATACATTGTACTATACATTGTACAGTGTTAAATGTCGCTCCCATTTGAAGTTACCAGTCCCTATCTGAGGGAGATTGGCATCGACAGACCTTCTGGTATGGAACTCCGACCGGCTGATGTTCCAGCAGTACGAAGAGCTATGCGCCTGATCCGCGGAGACATAGGGGCAGTGTTGAAGTACAACCCTGACTGTGCCCGGGATATTCCGCATGAGACTTTCATGAAGGTGAGGAAGGAAAAGCTGTGAGTGGCTGGAGAATGTACTTTGCCTCACGGATCACTACATGGACCCTATCATGAGGGCTGCTTGCGGAGTAGCGGAATCTGTTGGGGAACTCATGGCTGCGAGGGTTGCCGATCAAAAGACCATCATACAACTGCAGGAGCAGGCCATCGCAGAGAAGGACAGACAGCTCTCAAAGGTACAGGAGACAATGAAGACTGGGCTGAAGACCTACGCCAGTACTGTGGAACAGAAGTGCTCGGAAACTGTAAAAAGTGAGATGAAGTCCTATGCTAGTATTGTTGAGAGCAAGTGCGCTGAAGTGCTGTCTGAGAAGAAGATCACCGCGGCAGTGAAGAGTGCCGTCCAGGCGGAGGATAGATCACGCAACATGATCATCTTCGGGTGTGAAGAGGAAAGCGACGAGATTGTTGAGGAGAAGGTGAGTGAAATCTTCACACACCTGGGAGAGAAGCCGCCTGTCGTGCAGTGCTCAAGAATGGGAGCTGTGGCTAGGGCCGGACATCGCCGTCCAATCAAGGTAGTGCTACGGGCTCGGACCAGGTCAAGCAAGTTTTGCGGAAGGCAAAGAGCCTGAAGGACATTGCTTCTTGTAAAAGAGTGTTTGTCTGCCCCGACAGATCAGTGGAAGAACGCCAGGAGATCAAGAAGAGGGTGGAAGAACGCATAGCGTCAACGAACTGAAACTGCCCGCGAGATAACATGAGTTGTTATTACGAGTAACGAGAGACTGGTTAACGTGAACGTTGGAGTAATATATCATAACTTCATGTTCAATCTCATATCCATTATGCATTATGAATATTTTATGAGATATTTATTGATTGTTTTTGCCAAGGGGCCAGTGTCATTATGTCCTGAGGATATGTTCTGGGCCCTTAATTGATATTCGATATTTTGTGAGTTATGTTGAAGTTTTATATTGAGAAACGTGCTATTGTTATCGGTATCAATTTAAACTTTTGAAATAAAAAAAATCCCGATCTCTGCTAACCCTCTTCAATGCCTTTTTGGAAAACAAAAAGGCGATTTGGAAAGGGAAATAAATATCGCACCCTATTCACCTCAAACAGTTTGATGAAACAAAAACAACCCCAATAAGCTTTCTTTATCAAACTAATGACCAAAATTCAAAATTGTGATGCGAGTTGTTTTAATAAAATTTGCAGGTGCAGTATAATAAGAAAAGTCCATCATTAGACGTAACCTCCGCTCAACTTATTGTATGTTTCCTCTGATATGTGCGGCTTGAGTAAGTCTAACAATCCTTCATCATCAATAACATCTCTGTGGTGAGATTGAACAACATCTGACATCACATGGGTGACATCATCTCTGTTGTGGTTATCAGTTAATCTGGCACCACATTGCTCAGCAAGGTACAACACAGGTGATAAAGTTTTAGGAGTCAAAATAACCATCTCTTTAAGGGCGAATCGCCAGTAACTTTGGAATTGTTTATACTTTTTCTTGAGACAGAGGATTGCTTTATTGTCAACAGTATAAGAGTCAGTTGATGGGAGACTAGGAAGTCTTTGTAATAACTGCCCTAACTCCTCTGGTGTAATTGGAGCAGTATAACTATCACCAAAACTATCAAATGAGGCAAGAGCTTTATCTTTGAGGTGAGAAGGGCAGTGGACAATGAGATGCGGTGGACAAGGATTCACTTTGTTTTGACAAGTTTTAATCCATGCTATATTGAGTACAAGGTGTTGGTTCTGCTTGATTACATTCTGAACAGACACACTTTTTCTTCCACATAAAACCGTGCAGCCAGTAACTGGTGTGGAGACAGCATTTCCACTGTGCTCTTTCACAAAATTTTCAGCTTGAGCCTTAGTCACATCATCAGACCCACTCAAAACACAATATTCTTCACCTTGTAAATCTTTACTTTTAACCACTATCTGAGCAACTGGGTTAGATAATGGTACAGCACCAGTCAAGCGACACTTCTTTTTAGGAGAAATTGCATCCTTAGATTCAACCTTTGAAATGCCGCGCTTGTTGTTTATTTTCATCTGCTCCAACTCAGAGTATTTTGTACAATCTGATGGCATTTTGTCATCTCTCACTCTTACTACACGAGGAAAACGAATGGTTGTTGGGAGTGCAAAGAAATTTGTTCCAATAAGTTCAGCTCCCCTAATTTCTAATACTACTGAATGATTAGGTGCAATTACTACAGCAGGCTTCTCTCTGCATGTTGGACTTAGTATTACACCATCTGGAAGATTTTGCTTATCAAATTCTTTCCAGAAGGGTTCCAATTTTGAAAGTTTGTTGACAAGGTCATCTTTTGTGAGGCCTGATGAAACTTTACAAAATGAGCAGTACTGTCCTTCACTATTTGACACACCACAAAGGAAATGGCATATTTTCCCACTCCCTGAATGCTTTCCATGATAGCCTCCTAGAATCACAGCATCAACTGTGTCATTCATGAGCTCCAAGTAGTCAGTTTTTATTTTATACCACCCACCATCAACTCGTTGATCAGGTGCATAGATAGAAGTAGGAATTTTCAACACCAACCCTTCATCACCATTTTCAATGACTGAATTCAATTCTTTTAGGACCTCTTCATTTGTCGAACAAATTGATTGCTTTGATAAATATAGGTAGCCAGTCTTTTCCTGGATGGTTCTTTCAAGAAGTTTCCGCCTTTCAGAAAAAGGTGTCAAAGTTAAACTCTTTCCATTATTCATCACTATGTCATATGCAACAAAACAGGGCAAGAGGTTGGAATCTGGAATATCATGAAGATTTCTAGCATCAAATCCTTGTGCCTTGGTTATGAGAACATTATTTAACTTATCAAATACAATAATCTCGCCATCTAATATACAATTCTCAGCAAGGATAGAGTCATTGATATGAGGAGTTAGAGTACCACAATCTTTACTTGAACCATATTTCTCACTATATTCTAAAGATCCTCTTGAAAAGTACCAGTACTTGTTTCCATCTTTATGAATCTGAAAGAAAAAAAGATCATGGAAATATTCTCTAATGAAACTGCTGTTACATACTAAAATCGACTAGGTAAATATAGCAGAAGCAGGATGTGTACAAATTCTTGAATGTTCATTTAGGCAAATTGCAATGCTTAAGAAAGGGCCAGTTTGTAGTTTAAGCCAACCTACCACATGCAACTTTCATCATATCATAATTTCTCTCATGTTAAACTTAGATTCAGTTATTTAGAGTGAGCTATTGCCATAGATCAGGGGCGTGGCCAGATTTCTGAAAAGGGGGCGGCGAGTTACATTCAAAACCTGTTTAAAGGTTTATTTTGTTGGCTCAAAGCTCTAATTTTATCAAAATGAACAAAATTTTCATATCATTTGTCCAAAAAGGGGAGGCGGCTGCCTGTGTGGCCTCCCCCCTGGCTACGCCCCTGCCATAGATGAGATGTAATGATATCAACATCATTTCCATAGATGAGGTGTAATGATGCTGATATAATCATCCTACTATTAATAGAAGTGGGGTTGAACCAGCAAGACATCTAACCAGTCCCCATGAGAATTCATTACATTATATCAAAATTCAGTCATTCAAATCCTCTTAATTCATAGTACAAAAAATTGTTAAATCATGTTACATGCAATGAAAGGCTTTAGTTGATTGCATTGTATTATTTACCTGCATTCTTTCTCCATCATACTTTGTCTCAACAAAGAAAGATTTATTCTTCATAAGAGATTCGATATTACCAAGATCACTTATTCTATCAGCTAACATGGGTTTAAAAACTTGGCCAAGAATGATATCACCACACCTGTGAATTTGATATAGGTACATAATTAGAGATTAGAATCACTCATGAATCTGACTTGTGATCAAAAGGTCCAGGTTTGGTTTCCAGCCATTCTTACAGAGATTTATCTCACTTCTCCTAGCACTATAAGCAATGAGGTTATATAAGCAGTTATGGATCAAGAAACTCTTTCTATAAGTTCAATTTTATAAGATGAAGCACTACAGGTTAAAAAGAGGAGATCTCAGATCTGTAATACTAATTACTTGATCATTTTTGTTGCAATTGATTTAGTATTTAGTCAGAGAGGCACTCACAACAATGACAGATCTCCAATATTGTCACATATCTTCTTGAAATCTGAACAAACACTGAAAGCAGCCTCAGCATTATTGTCAAGAGTAAGTAACACTGATTTTTCTGAAAGAAGAACAGTTAAAACTGAAAGGTCAACTTGTGTAAAATCCTGATTCTTTCCAGTCAAATATTTAAAAGACTCAGAGAAAGAAACAACACTATATCCAACTTTCTACGAAGACCAGATCTAGGTGTTGAACTTGATTGCTTATGGCCTTGACTGAGGGGAGACCCCATAGTAACATGCTAAAGTTGCAAATATGGATTCAGAACCAGATATAGGTAATACAAAAATATTTGCAGATGAAATAAAGCTGATTAAATACTTGAATAAAAACCTGAAACTCCAAGATGCAACTCCTTGAGAATAAGACGACAGAGCCATTTCTGTTGAATAGGAGGCATTTCACAAGTCATTTTGCTGATTAATCTATTGACATTATCATTGTGGTTTTGGCAGCCACTTTGTATACCATCTAGGAGATCATTTACTTCTATCAAAGAAAATTCCTTTGAGCCATGACATCTATTCTGAGTGATATGAAAGATTGCCTCAGGAAGATCATGAGACCCTCTGAATGATTTACAGTTCAGTAATCTTTGAGCTTCAACACTGTTTTTTGCAATACACAAACATTCAATGTATTTTCGAGCAAGAGAGGTATCTTTCAATCCATATGATGATCGTGCTTTGTCTAGTTTTGGCAAAATCAGTCGGAGTAAATCATAAGGAATAAATTTGCCTTGTGCTGCTAAGTTTTTGTAGTACTTAGATATTTCAAAAAGTTTATCTTTCTTTGATTTCTTGGCTGCAGCATCTTCTAACGTCTTGCATAAAGAGGAAAACATCAAATCCTGACAATATAATATTACTCTTTAACTTTTTATTCTTTCAATTTGTGTTTTTAGATGGTGCAAGCACTTCTGTGTGAAAGCTTGCTTAAAAGAAGTGCTTTATAATTGTCAATACACTTATTTATTATTATCATTGTTATTACTCAAGCATATGAATTCATCCCATTAATAATAATTTGTAATTTGCATCCAGAGTTGGAGAAAAGTCTTGCAGATAGATGTGTTTTAAAGGATTTATTCTTTAATTGTTGATATATATATATATGACCCTGTTTTCAGGATGATCATCTCTCAAGATAGAGTATGGGAGCATGATGTATTTCATCATGTAAGTTGATGCATGCCACTTCTCATTTTAAATGCAGCAAGATAAAGGATTACAAAACCCTAGGATCCATCAACTGGGCCTATACTTCTCTTCACCAAGTGTGCTACTTAATTTCTTGATGTTTGTGTTGAAGACCTCTATTCAGTTTCAATCAGGCAGGTGGTCACTGCACTTGATGGTGCTATACCCTGGTACCAGGGGGTGACTGCTAGGGGGCCTACCTCATAAAAAGCTCTCGCAATTTAAACACCCCGAAAGCTGAGGTAGGTATTGGACTGAGGATGCCTGCACACCAATCATCTAGGTGTGACTCATTTGGATTTGGCTGTTCTTACATAGAATTTCTCAAGAAATCGTGTCAAAGTTCCAGTCCAGAGTTGGAGAAAAGTCTTGCAGATAGATGTGTTCTAAAGGATTTATTCTTTAATTGTTGATATATATTGCATCATATGCTATTAGAAAATGGATGTCCAAGTTTTATCTGCAGCTGAATGAGCCCAAGACTCAAATCATAGTCTTTGGGTCAAGTAAGATTCTGAAAAAGATTGTCATCAATGGTGTGAACCTGTTATCTGGCACAACCATAAGGTTTCAAACAGTAGTGAAAAACCTTGGTTTTCAAATGGACCAAAGGCTAACAAATAGTTTCATTGAAAAAGAACTCATTTCACACTATCCAAAATCTGAGCAAAGTAAGAATTCTGCTAACAACAGATCATATGAAATTAGTGGTCAATAGTATGGTTATATCTTGTTTAGACTACTGCAATGGCTTATACTATGGGATTGCTGAGAAACAACTGAATCAGCTGCAAGTAATTCAGAACTCTGCTGCCAAGCTTGTTTCAGGAAAATATAAGTATGACCATGTTGGAGATGACCTACACAGCCTCCATTGGCTCCAGATCAAAAAACGCATTGTCTTTAAAATAGCACTCTTGTCATACAAAGCACTCAATGGCCATGCACCAATTTATATCCAAGACATGTTTTGCTACTCATATCAAGGTTATAAGCCAAAGTTACTGACTCCAGCAATGAAAACTACTTATGGTCAAAGGAGCCTTTCATTCATTGGACCAAAGATTCTCAATAACCTTCCTTCTTACATCACAGCTGCTGAAAGTACAGTGTCATTCAAAAAACCTTTGAAAACTTTTCTTTTCAGTCTCACCATCTCGGAAACTATGAATCTTACTAGGTGACTTTCAGGAAATTTTAACGACACATTTTTGGTGCCTCACTGAACATTTTCCAGGATTTTTGATATGAATATTTGAGCTCAGCTATCTTAGGTTAGTTTTTGCTTTCTTAATGTCTAGTTTTTCAAGTGTAAGCACTTTTTCAGTTATCAACACCTTTTAGTAGAATTTTATTGGCTTCAGTTGGTTCTACACTGCTGAGTATAAGTTTTTTCTTAAAAGCAGTGTATATAAATTTCAAGTATTATTATTATTATCGTAGGATGTTACCCTACCCTCGCGCGCGGCGCAACGTTCCACATTTGGACGTCACTTTGCAACCTCGCCCGGTTGATAGCCATCCAGTCAGAAGAAATAGACGGGGCAACGTCCGTCGATTATTATTATCATTGTGTCACATGTCACATGTAATAGTTCAATAGAATAAATGATTTTGACATATATGATTCAAATATGATTTTGACATAAGATATCAAATATTACAAATATTTTGGTATATTTGTAATACATAATAATCAAACCAATATCAAGGAAAGGTATATCTATATCACTATCTTAAGTACTTTTACAATGATGTAACACAAATGGGTCTCTAAATATTAAAACTAACAAACTTCATATCATTCACTTCCACGCCTCATAGCCAAGGTGTCCAAATAATGAATAAGAAAAAGTTAAGTGACTGCTTCCTAACCCCGCATAGTTGTCGTAGGATGTTACCCTACCCTCGCGCGCGCGGCGCAACGTTCCACATTTGGACGTCACTTTGTCCAACAACAAGTCAGAAGAAAGGGACGGACATCGCCCGTCGAGCATAGGTGTGTGTACGCGCCGCGCGCTTCCTTGAGGAAGCGCGCCGCGCGACTTCCCCTAACCACTAACCAGGGGTGGTTTGGAGCAAGGCGCGGCGCGTGCTTGCGTAAAACTAGGGATCTGGTTAGAGCAACCGCGCGACGATAACAGGGGTATACGACAGTATACGTGTTTAGCAACAGCGGGCCTAGGCCTGGTTCCTAAGCCCGCATGTACTTGTCGTCGCGTTGCCAGGCCCTCTCGCGCGCCCCGACTGACGACCCGCGTTGAAAAAAATATGGGGCAGACAACGTCTGGCAATACTTGTCGTACGATGTTGCCCTAACCAGCGCCCTGGTTTCGCGACGCCCCTGGTAAGGGGAACGTACGATGTATGACCCGCTGACGCCAGCCGCGAAGCGGCTGGCGTCAGCTAGCCTAATAGCCTAATAGATGGCGTCAGCTAGATTGTAGATGGCGTCAGCTAGATGAGAATCCAGAATCAGCGCTGCGCGCGCGGCGCTGATTCTCGAGAGAGTCTGTCAACGTCAGACAAGCATATACTCGCATAGGTGTGTGATTTGCACTTTTTTTCCTCGGCCTCGGTTTCAAACACATGACAAGGAAATGTTTTAAATTGTGATATTAAGGTAGAACTGGCTCCATCGTGAGAAATATATTTTATTTTTATCACGCACTGTTCCACTGCACCATAATAAATTATTATGAACTATTGCCCTAACCAGGGCCCTGGTTACGCGCACGGAGTGCGCGGCGCGGCAAGCGCTATCGACACCCCTGGTTAGGGGAAATGAACTACAATGCGTTATGTCAATATGTAATAACTGGTACGTCTCCCATGTAAACGGGAGCCTTCATTATCTATGACAATGACGTCACTCAGAAAAATATAATTAAGCGCACCTAGCGCTTTAAGCATTAGGGTTAGGGTTCTGATTAGAGTCAGGATTAGTTATGTTCAGGGTTAGGATTAAGGTTAGGGTTTTGGTTAGGGCAATGGTTAGGTTTAGGATACAGAAAAATTGACGTTTAGATCTGTGACGTCACTCAGAGCCGTTTATATGGGAGAGATACCTAATAACTCTGGATTTTGGCACTACAGTGCATACTAATTTACTACGAACGGTACACCGGTGCCTAATAGGGATTATGCAACTTCTAAGGAGGTTTACGCAGTGCTCCTTTATACCCATTATGCACGCTAAAACAGTTACACTTTTTAAAAAGTGGAACTACAGTGCCAAAAAAGTGGAACTACAGTTGATAATAAAACCATTTTGGCATTATACTACACTATTTTTCAAAACGTGACCTTACTATAGCAGGGAGAGGTGTTAAAAATGAACACTGGGGTGACAGACTGCAGATTTCACACTGAAGGATTCAATAGCTGCTCTTATTACAATAGCTCAAATACTAGACAAGCCAATAACACTACATAATACATATTCCCATTTAATTCTTGCTTGAATTACACATAATTACGAAATATATACCTACAAGACGTATTGTCGTTGCATAATTCGGTTTTGTAACTCGCAAAAACGCAAACCTTCCATTAAAACCTCGGCCTTCGGCCTCGGTCTTAATGTGTTATTATGCCCTCGCGCTTCGCGCTCGGTGCATAATATCGCGGTTTGCAATTTTTGCTAGTTACAAAACCTCTCATTTCGAAACACCCCAGCCGGCCAAAAAGCGTTTAAAAAACGTTTATTCAACGTTTTTTGGGAAACCTTAACGAAACGAAATAACGTTTAATAAACGTTTATTAAACGTTTTTTCGCGTAACGTTTTAAAGCATACATTCGGTTTAAAATTTACGTTTCATAAACGTTTCTAGGGAAACGTTTAATAAACGTCAAACAGAAACGGTTATTAAACGGAAAATCACTCGAAAAATAGTTCCTGCAGTTTCGTTTATTTATGGTTTATAAATCGTTTTCAAAAAAACGTTTCTGATTGGTTATATCCTCGAAACTATAAATAAACCAATTGATTAACCATTTCATCACTAAATTATTTCTTACTGTCCTAGACCCCTAGGACAATCTCGACTTGGACTATAGTGAGTCCTCCGTCGACCATGAGTATACAGTATGAGTACACACATGGTTTTAACAAAAGTAATAGAACTGGGTTATTAACCACAGTATTTGCCTTGCAAGGCACAATTTACAGACTGAAGCAGGACGGGGGATATAATTGTAAGGGTAAAAGGTTTCCTTGTGTTTCTATGATAAGGTTTATTTTTGGTTTATTTTCGTTTATTTCTTATTCATTCGCTATCTATCAGTTTTTTGTGCGTGTTGATTAAGCAATTTTCTTATCAACAAATTGCAGCGTATTTGCACAATATAGCACAAGCCTTTGTCCACAGCTGGCACGAGTTCACGCCCTGGGCAAGGCGGTAATCCGCGGAAAGATAGAGAGTAGAACCATGTTTAAAATGTTATTTTGCGCCATTTTGAACATCTATAACTAAATCAGTTTTTATCGGATAATGTTTTAAATTGGTAAGTTGCTTATATTGTTCCTTAAGATTTAGCTATAAAACAATTTCAGGGCAATCAGGTGTTAAATGCGGCCTCTGGAAGCCTCTAAAAATTGAGCTGCAAAATGATTAAAATAGGTTTTTGGCGGAAAAACGTTCTGCTGCCGTACTTAGTGATGCTATAGTGATCTTTTCATGGTGTCCTGTTGCCTGTTAGTAAAAAATGATGGAAAATAGGAGATGAAATTGTACTGCACGTGAGTTCACGCGGAAGTTTTGTAGAAATTAGGGCATTTCATGAAATCAATATATACATGGGATTTTCGACTTGATTTTGTTAAAACAAGTTCAAATACGATTAATGTGCGTGAAATTAGGTTCCAATGCTACAATTTTGCACGTGAGTTAGCACGGACGTTTTGTAGAACTTATTGAAATCGCTACTTTTGATTTATTCAGGCATTAAACGTTAATATGATGAGTTACGATATGATGAGTTACGATATGATGAGTTACATTTTGATTTATTCGATATGAGGCATGAAACGATATGATGAGTTACGATATGATGAGTTACGATATGATGAGTTACGATATGATGAGTTACGATATGATGAGTTACGATATGATGAGTTACGATATGATGAGTTACGATATGATGAGTTACGATATGATGAGTTACGTGGACCCAAGTGTGTTCGGAGGAGCTGCATGGGGTTGAACGGCCTCATCCAATCTTAAGGGAGGTTATTCAGTGACGACTCTTTTGCGGTTTTGGGGCCTTATATACTTATAAGTTAGAGTTATATACTTATAGTTTACAAAGATCACGCGTTAAATTCTCGCTAGAAATTCTGCAGTGTAGCAGTGTGGCGAAGGAAATGAACTTTCAATGCTGTGTTTGGTGAAAAGTGGGAGGAGGTCAACTGTACTGCAAGACGACAGTGATGAAGTTTGACAAGTCTAGTCTACTCAGTCAAATTTGGTTTTGACAGCTGTCCGCGGTTTTCTTGTCAAGAGAGCAAGAGCAGAGTCAGCAGCTGGATCGATTAATCAGTTGAGGCGGATTCCGATCAAAAATCAGGAAACTCGGTTACAGCAGAGTAAATGTGAGCAATTCAAGAGTGAGTTTGAGGAGTGTCAGTGATGCGGTCAAGCATGAGCTGGGGTATGAAGAAAGAAAAGAGAGGTGAAAGCTGCGGTGAAATTTGCTGAGAAACACGGCGACTGAAAGTGAAAGAAAGGGCGGTAATAGTAATTATACTGTTTGTTCTTGAAGAGATTACCAGCGAAGTTGTGCGGGGGAAGTGGAGAAGAGCCTGCAGTGGACATATCTGCAACAGAGCGAGCCATCAGTCCGTGACTGCTTGGGGTGGGAATTTCTAATAACCTGAACAGCCGGATCAAGTTTGATTTTAAAGCCCTTGTGGGTGCTACATAGGGTTTGTGATAAACAGGTTTTTCGTGAACGAAAAATACACATTTTTAAAAGTTTACTTGAGGTTTCTATGGAACGAAACTTCAATCCACAAGTTAGTTTTCTGTAAACCATAAATAATCGTTCCACATACGTTTATTTATGGTTTTGTAGAAAACG
Organism: Beroe forskalii; assembly: GCA_011033025.1. NCBI lineage: Eukaryota > Metazoa > Ctenophora > Nuda > Beroida > Beroidae > Beroe > Beroe forskalii. Next base: position 839,570 of record WFMF01000028.1, on the reverse strand, counting down.
TTATATATAAACCAAAAATAAACGTATCAGAAACGTTTAATTTTGGTTTTGGTGTAAACGTTTCTACAGATCCGTCAATTAAACGTATCAAAAACGTTTAGAAATAACGTTTGACGAAAACCAAAATTAAACCAAAGAAAAACGTTTTTCATTGGTTTATTTTTGGTTTGGTTTCTTTGTGCCGGCTGGGACTGCAAAAATGCTATATATATGCATAATACCTTATGATGTATGAAAAAAGTTTTATTATATTTTTCAATTTCATTGATAAATTATTTTTAACTAATCCGGCATCCGCCTCAGTCTCGAACAGTACACTTTCACTCCGTCGAAACCGAAAGTTAAAGACATTAATATAATATTGTTGCTTAAATAAAAGAAATAACAAACAAACATTCACAAATAAAAGAAACAGAGATCTGAAAGTGAACATGAAAATTTTGATTGGGTATGTGAAATTGATAATTTAATCAATTCACACGACATTACATTTATCAATAATGAAAATAAATTTTCATTTGCAATCCTAAATAAAAAAAATCATGATCAACACATCGTTATGATTGAAATGAACTGCTTTTACCCATTAAAATACCCATCAAAATAAAATACTGCTTTTAAAATTATTTAGGTTCATTCATTGCCTTGCACCTTAAATGTAAAATCTAAAAAATCTCTGATGGTGATCTCCATCAAGTTCAAAGATGTTCTAAATCTATGAGTTCGATTCGTAGTTTGTCATTCGTGTGGGTACACAAAACGTGTGCTCAACGGTATAAATATAAGGCATACGCGTCGATGCACAATCGCTCGCGCTTGCTTTTTGCGCGGACGTCTTCGTAAAATTGTGCGCGTATTTCATTTGATCAATCCCAATCGAAAGTAAAGCCTAAAATTGCCTAATTTCTCACCACCAACCTGAAAATATCGGGGTTCCGCAAAGACAGTACAATTAAAATCGAGCTAGAGAAATGATTTGCTGATACAGCCTTCAAACGCTCGATATCTTCTTCACATTTGCACGGGGCACGAATCCCTGCCACTTCGTGGTGTCCGTCGTGTGGACCCAGATCCAAGTTTTGGAAGAGATGTTAGCGTCCGTCGTTATCAGTGTATCTCCCTGGAGGGAGGAGGGGGTTAGCAAAAGAAAAGGGGTTGAAATCTGAAGTAATGGGACAAGGAGGAGAATTCCATCAATGATGGAAGAGCTTTGTTAAGCATCTGGGAAAGGGTTACGGTCTGGCTTAGGGTTACGGTCTGGCTTAAAATTAAGGCGTTGGCAAGGTTGGGAGATTATCATTTAGAGCTATGAGGCCATGAAATTGGAAGGGTAAGAATTGTGAAGGTATTAAGTTTTAATGATTCATATTTATAACTATAATGTAGCACGCAGAAGGCACAGATTTCGTGGTGGGGATATCTGGGGGGGGGGGGGTGGGGGTGGGGTGGGGTGGTGGAGGTAGGGGGGGTTTATCTCACATGGTGGTTATATTTGGAGATTGAAATCGATCCGAAATAACCACTCAAAGTTCCAAATAAGCAAATGGTGCTGTAAATTTGCTCGGTGCGTGGGCAACTAACTTTCCAGGCAATCCCATATTGGGGGGCGACGAGCGACTAGAATGCATGCTTCTCAACCACATAATTTCACCTTTTTAAACGTTATCTGTCTGGATCCACTTCCGACGGTATAGCTCTCCACCACCGATAAAGCGATGCAGTTCACCAGATTTTTCTTGAACAACTGAAATAGTTGGGCAGTGCGTTAATTACTGGCTATTGAATATGAACTAAACCGAGGCTGTCTCGCGCTCACAAAACATCCCTGGTATAGTGGTTAGGCGGGAGTTGCTTCATTGAACTTCCTAAATAAGTAAATTCTAACTATTGGTGATCCAGAATGATGCTATTATTATGGTTTGATAAGTCAATTCACGACGCTAGAGTAGAATGTTCATTATTTCAAATAATTTCTACGAATGCTGTAGAAGCACAAGTATAACAATATTCGGGCATTAATTTTGAAGCAAATATAAAATGATCATACAATTTTCAGAAAAGAAAATTATGACAAAATTATGGAAAAAAGAGAAAAGTAAAACTATTCTGCAAATCACCTTCAATCTGTTGTCTCGCGCTGTTCCGATTGTAAAATTCCGGATTTTGGAGAATCTGCTGTTGATTTCCGGCTTTCGAACTTTACAGCTCCGATGAATTTTAGGGAGGGTATCTTTCAAATCCTTCAGTTCCTGAGAACAATGCATCTGGTAATTGACTCACTTGGAATTAACTTTGAAGTTCTCAAATCATTATATTTGTCGAAGCGCTTTGGACGAGAGCCAGGTATTTAAATGAAACAGATTTCTGACATCTGTCATGTAGCGTGTGGCGATTTCAGCAAAACATCTTATCATTATTTGAACAAATCATATAATATACAGCAGGGCACTTTAAATAATGCTCTAAATAACTAAGTCGATTTATGTACCGAAACTCCCTCACTTTGTCTCTTTATTCTCAATAAGGTTAATTCTCCAAAATGTTTTGGAGTAAAGTTAATATTGAACTGATAACTTGATATCATTAAGAAGATGTTTTGAGTATGTCAAGATTTGAACTATCTGTTTAGCAGTGGATGGATGCCTGGGTGGGTGGGTGTGGCTAAGTGGGTGAGGCAGGTTTCAACGAATCTAGTAATGATGCGTATAATCGAAAGTTCAAATCCATTACACCATTTCACGCTGAAACAATGCCCTGGGGCCTGCAGAGCAATTGTTGGCTCATGATTTGATGACGTTACAAATTACAGAGCTTTATATAAAATCAGTGAACTCTATAAGCTTTGACGTCACTCAAGATTTGGAACAGGCATATATTTGCATATATGCAGGCCCGTGACGCACACCTTGTGCAACAAGGATTACATAAGCCTTGATTATTAAGTTCATGTTCTGATCAGGATGCAGCAACTTAGTATTTCAATATTCCTTCCTGGATTGATCAGAGCATTGCATTATTGAGCGTGCCCTGATTCATGAACTCTTTGGACGCCGTGCGGTATTTTCCTGATTGTTACAACACAGCTCTAGCACTATTCCCTACATAAGGGCAATAGAAAGCCTGTAGAGAACTAGAAAGTAGAAGTGGGGGGATGGCAGTGTCAAACAATGTCTTCAGAAATCGCACACTAGTGGGTAGAAATAATCTTGGTATGCCAAGAATCTTGTATATTCAGATCTATAAAGCTATTCTGCTATTATACAAAGGCTTCAATGGGCTTATTCAGAATAGTTGCGTTTATCAATCTGTGAAATAATTCACGAATTTCAAAGTGTCCATCATCGATTATACGTAAGTGTGAGAGGCTTCACAGGTTCTTGTGCATTATTCCTGGAATATTCAAAGTCTCTGCGGAAGCATTGTGTTCTAACTTTGTAAGTCCATTAACAGTGCGAGGAAATGATGCTGGTGGACGGAGAGCAAGAAACATTGCAATAATGGTGTCCACCATCGCATTAACTTGTGGAATGATGGCGGAATGGAAGATGCTCGTTAAATGGGGGCCCTCGTATGTGGTGCATTAATAGTCCTAGAAAGCATTCTCAATCACGCCGCGAGAATAAAGCGATTATGTAGAAACGTGACGTTGATTGCAGGAAGAAGTCGTTCATGGCCTACTAAAATACTTGATCTCTCGTCCCACGTTTGATATTTTAAAGATAGGAGGGTGAATAAGATAAACTGATGAAGCGAAAGGACTCACATTTGGTTTCATATCGCAGAGGGATAGGATGAATAAGATAAGATAGAAGTGATCAGGGAATTATATTTCGTTTGGTTTTGTGAAAGAGGAGAGTGAGATAAGAACAGAGAGATAAGGATTTATATTTCTTTTGACATCGTACAGATAGGAAGCTGAATGAGATAAGATAAGAGAGATAAGGGACTTACATTTCGTTTGATATCGTAGAGTGATGAGGCTGAATAAGATAAGATAAGATAAGAGAGATAAGGGACTTACATTTCGTTTGATATCGTAGAGTGATGAGGCTGAATAAGATAAGATAAGATAAGAGAGATAAGGGACTTACATTTCGTTTGATATCGTAGAGTGATGAGGCTGAAGCACAGGGCTGTCGACAGGGGATGTCAGGAACGTGGTCGAACAAACTCCTGAACAATTCTGTGTCAGGGTGGTAAGAATCACAGTAAACATGAGCATTAATAGACAAATGAACCAATCAGTGGCAGGGTACAGTAAACATGAACCATCCAACAAATCAGCAATTATTGTAGAAGTGTAGTTAACCAATCAACAGAAAGGTACCTTCTGAATCGGTGATCGTGCTGCACGTTCTCCATTGACTGGGATTGGAATATTGACTTCTCCATCGAGAAGCACGCTATCTTCTTTGTGTCAGTAACTGGAAAATGTTATGGTCACAGACAGAAGGTCGAGTTTTGATTTGCTAGAAACGCTCATATTTTGCTGAGTAAAACAGAAAAGGTGCTGGATTCCAGACAGGTCTTGCTGTTCCTATATCTACTGGAAATAATTAATGCATCCCCCGATCCCCGATCAATTTTAAATAGAAGAAGAAAAAAAGATCAAAAAAGGTTTTGATCACTCACGCAGGAAGTTAGTTGGAATGTAGCCCCTGTCTCCCTTGTCTGTACAAATGAGAGCACAGTTACCCATTGTTCCTGTGGGATACGTCAGATTTAGTATCATGGTAACATTGTGCGTGTGTAACTATGGTAACATGGTTCCTCTGTTACTATTATGGTAACATGGTTCCTCTGTTACTATGGTACAATAGTGCCTCTGTTACTTTGGTGACATGGTGCCTCTGTTACTATGGTAACAAAAAACCCTGAGCTGGAACCAAGTTTGCAAACTGTCTCTACTACCCTTATCAAGGTAAGATTGTAAGGTTTGGTCATGGATCCTCCAGTTACAACGGTGCCCCGAGCCCTAGACACCCACGTAGCGTTGTAGCACTGAAATGACCCTTATTGGTAGCTACAATACCGTGGCTAATATCTTTGAGGGTATCATGACAGGGCAGCAATGAGAGCCTTGGAATTATTAAATATTGCCATATCATTAGAAAGGCTTAGAGGGCACCAATATAGCAATGTGTCGGTAGTATGAGTGCAGGAAACGCCTAAAACTACCATAAAAGGTTTAAACTAATAAATCAAAGGGAGGCTAACTGGAAGGAAGTGCGAACGGAAATTAATTGTCCTGCCATTCGATCATCATTAATTTATATTTTCAGTCCTGATTTTAAAGCACTATAACAGGAAAATTAAAGTTTAATAAAGTAATGAAATGTCATACGACAGTGACGGTCGGTAGAACTTTAATTAAAGGAACGAATTTTCAGTGTAAGTGTAACTCAATGTCCATGTTTCTGTAAAAAAGTTTAAAAAGTAACGTGTTATCATCAGTAAAGTCTTGGTGTGGTCATGGTGACAATAGAAATTGCTGTGTGTTGTCATGGTGTCAGTATACGACCTGAGGTCTCTTGTCATGTTACCTGTTGTCATAACATGTTGTCACGTCCCTGGTGTCATGTTAAGTGTTGTCATGAAATGTTGTCACGTACCTGGTGTCAGGTTAAGTGTTGTCATGAAATGTTGTCACGTCCCTGGTGTCATGTTAAGTGTTGTCATGAAATGTTGTCACGTACCTGGTGTCAGGTTACCTGTTGTCATAACATGTTGTCACGTACCTAACTCCACTAATATCTGCCCAGCCTCAGCATTGACTTCATCAACTGTCGTTGCCACGTATCTGTTACACGCTTTTCTGATGTTCAGCTGCTTACTGAAACTGCAAGTTATGAATGACAAATGGAAACGTGCATAATTTGAAAGCTAGATTCACAACTTAGGCAAATGAGGGATTTGATGACTTTACGCAATTGCAACAAAATATAACTCTACTGACTACATCATCTATAGACTATATCGTGCTAAGTGAGTAAGTGAGTAAGTGCAGTGATACGATAGTACGGTGGTTCAATTATGTGCAGAAGATTGTGAGTCAACTCAGTCCTGCACAAAGCTCTCCTCATTCATCACAGACTAGACAAAAGACACCAATTCGTGAAATGATTGATAAAATTTCAGGCAGAGTTTTTGTAGTTGTACTATGTCGAGCTTTGTTGAGGATCAGGTACATCATCAATATCATTGAAAGAAGATTCTCAGAATTATGACAAATAGTCTGAAGGGTTGAATCTAAATCTTGGCTGTATAATCACATTCGTCGCAATAGCAATGTCCTGTACGGAGCCCCTCAGTTTCGATTCCTTGTTTAACATGCCGTACAGCAAGGATCTACACTGAGTTCACCATGGTTAGGCATATAGACACCCATTACGACGAAAGTTGGCTTTATACCCTCTGTCTATTGGAAATGTTTCCTTGCGTTTGACAATTGATGCTCACAGTACTATTTAATTTCAATTTGATGTTATATAAGCTAGTCTTTATGTGAGAGACGAGGCGGAAGAACCGACCATCAAGCACAGCTCACCGGACTACGGAATCAATCTAAATCTTGGCTGTATAATCTTTATATAGTAATAGCTTAATGTGGTGAGTGGTGAAGAACTCAAAGAAACCATCAATCCTCAAGGTATAAAGATGTGTAGCGGCATTCTATGCAGCCGACACGTGCTACGCTGTGAGTATGAAGGCATGACGCGTATCAGGCTAATTGCCAATGAAAGAATGAATGTTGAATCGCTGAACACGATTGTCATGACGTATGGCTAGAAGACAGGGCTAAGTTGCCGTGTGATTTGAGAAGACAGGACTAACTTAAGGAATGATTTGAGAAGACTAACGTATCAGGTAATTTAAGCAGACAGGACTATAAGAAGACAGGACTATAGAAGACAGGACTATAGAAGACAGGACTATAATGAGAAGACGTATTTATCGATTGATTTGAGAAGACTAACTTGTCGAGTGATTTTGCCGCCTCGTAGAAGTTTCCCTGAGTGCACAGCTGAGAAAGCAGCTTCTCCAGCTCACTAAGTCGCTCGCTGTCCGTCACATCCCCGGATGCGGGGAAACAGTCGCTGCTTTCGGAGTCACTGGGACACCCGCTGTCACAAAGCGAAGTTGTGGTCCCGCACCGCACTCCAACCCTACCAGCACCCCGGTCATCAGACAGGGACCGCTCACTGCTCGCCGGGATCCGGTCACTCGGAACTGAGAGAGACATACTCGGTTACTTATTCCAGGAGGGAGTATTGGTGATTTGTTTTTCATAATCTTCAATCTATACTTCATCCGACTTAGCGGTGATTTACAGTATACTATAGTCTGTCGGAAATACGAACGAAAAGTCTGTCGAAAATCTGAACGTTTAGGATCGCTTGGATCCAAAGTACTAAAGTAGTGCCTTTTAAATTGCTTCATCACTCCGTAGTAGGAACATGGCCTCATAAATCGGAATTTTGAGACAATAGCACTCTCGAGTATTTCCTTAATTAAATGAAGTACAAACTCTGGAGTAATGGGGAAAACCAATGAAGTCGGGCCGCGACAGGCTTTTGGATTTAATTAAAACTCATTTCGAAGGACCAAGAGTTTTTGCCATTATCCCTAAACAAGCCGTATATGTAACTACAGAGCCATTTAACTACTTGAAGCAATCAAACTCGAAGCAATCAAGGACAGACCAATTATGCCTGAAAGAAGTGGTTACTGAGTTACTGGTTAGATTTAGTGAACGCCAAGTCACTATTTCTTGCTGACGCATTACCTGGGTCCTGAAACCAGTGCTTAATGTCAATGGCTCACTAAGAAACCTTTCCCTCACTCACCAACCTTGCCACAGAACCTTATTTCGCAATTCTCATAATATAATAGTCTACTAATATAATCACGGTACTGTTTTAGTAGTTGAATTTGGCAGTAAGCAGCTCCCTTAATGTTAATTAAGTTTCAAAGTTCAATATGCTTATATGGTGTTTATCTAGTGTTATCACAACCATCATAATATTATGGTTTTATAACTGTACAGTACTTACATTGATAATGATATTGTCTTGTAGCAATGTATGTACTAAACCTTGATTGTATTGACCACTGCGACTCACTTACCAAAGATTCTACATCATGCAGAGTACCAGTATAACCACAGTACTCCACCCAGAGGCACTGTTTAGGTACACTGTACAGCATTAGATGCTACTATTGCAGCCCTCATCATGCAGAGTACCACAGTACTCCACCCAGAGGCACTGTTTAGGTACACTATACAGCATTAGATGCTACTGCAGCCCTCTTGTACTGATGTAATAAAGTAATAAGTACAAGGTGATGTAAGGGCTGCTAGATAGCTAGATACAGGCTGCAGCTTCACTGCTACCCTCTACAACTAGAAGAAGGTGATGTAAGGGCTGCTAGATAGCTAGATTGCAAGCTACAGCCTCACTGCTACCCTCTACTACTAGAAGGGGGACGGACCTACAGGGAGCCCAGTGTAGGAGATCCGTGCTCAAAGCACCAGAGCTCCCTAACACTTGGGAGGCTGTGGAATGTGGATGGGAAAGAGTCCCTAACCACACAAATATCTTAACAATCTACTGCTCAAACTCTAAACTGATATGAGACTCAGATATCCATTTAGCTGTTTCTTAGTTAATACTCATCGCAGTATTATAATCACTGATTCATCTTTAGATGCGAAAACACCGCCTAATGCCTATAACCCTGCCATAACAGCTTAGGAGGCTAAGAAACCTTATGAGCTTATGAAGATCGCAAAGCCAGTAACACACGCAGCCGATGTTTAGAAAAAGCAGGATAATAAGATGAAGTGGAGTACTATACTAACCTACGAGTGTGTCTGAGAGGGATGGGTTTCTGGTGGAGGAGGAGGTGGAGTCCTTGGTGGTCGGGTTGGCGAGGATGGCTTTACACTGCGTCACCTGGGGTTAGTGGGGTGAATTAGGTGACAATTTAGGTGAATTAGGTGGCAATTGATCATGGTTTGTCATGGTAACATGACATGTTGGGTGCAATAATATGATGTTAATGACATGTTGGTTCATTTTCCTGAAGGCGACATTTCCTGTAATATGGTATTTCGCAATCAGATATTTAGCAGTAGTACTACAGCTGCAGTGGGCGTTGGTTTTCACAGCTTAGCAAGGTGGTGAGATCGACTGCAGTCTCAGTCTCATTTTATTAATATTACTGAGTAACTAGCAAGTCAGAGTATGATATAGTATTATCATTCAACGTTATGGACAAAGAATATGGTGATGATTGCCTCCTGTACAACTTATAACAGCTTGAGAACATTAAGATCACGTTGTGTAGGAACCGTTGGTTTCAATGACAATATATCTTACAAGAAACTAAGAAACGTGAGCACTATTAAGCTCATTATCTGCTTCAAAGAACCATCAGTTGAAAGGATGACAGCTGATTTTCTGATCGCTGATTGCTGATGATTACTGGTGATTGGGATCACGAACATTACCTCAATGTTGACGGTTGATTCCTTGTGGCAGGTATTGGTTGGCACGAACCCCTCATTCCCACGTTCATCTCGGACATAGAGCCACTGATCGTGCTGCAGCAGCACTCGGGCCCGTTCCTTCCTGAGGCAGGGACGATATTCAAACATTGCAAGAAATAAAGAATGTCAGGGGATGAGTTGCCGGACAAAATGAAAACGGTGTATCTGGGTCCTGAGGAAAAATAGAGTTGAAAAACATGGTAGCCAAAATTCCTAAGATGTCAAATGCAGTCCATGGCCATCCTTCATTAAAAAGTCTATAATTTTCATGGCGTCATCCTGCTTACTTTTTCACGGATATCTCGTCTGAAAGGTTCGACTGGAAGTCCACGTCCATAACCACGTGGGAACCATGTGGAATGATGACCTGAGGTGAAACAGATTAAAGTGGAAACGGAAAAATAAACAAAGCTGTAATCATTTATGAAGTTCAAAAAAACATTCCTAAATCAACTCCTTGATAACAGAATTACTTGGAGGATACGGGTTCATGGAACCTAAATGTTGAAACTTTCAATTACAAAATATGTCTATGAATAATGAATACCTGTGATGTAAGATTTGGCACGTTTTCTCCCGTGTCTGTCAAGTCAGAACTACTCATACACTTCTCAGATATCTTCCCTTTCCAGTACTCCTCCATGTTACTGGCGTCCTCCTCAAAACTCTTGTTCTTATCCACTACGTCTGAAGATAGAGAATGGCTTAGGTTTAGGGTTGGTTGTCATGGTAATATGTTTGTTGTCATGAATTGATGAGATTTGGTGGTCATGATCATAGATCATTAACTCCTTATTTTGATGCCTCTGCAGATGGCTCATGGAGATAGGGTGGACTGTGGGTGTCGTATTGGTCATGCACCGCCTTCATGACAAAACCTACTAATCCAGTATCCAGGAGTCACTCATACAAACTCGGATGGCATAAAAATTAGCAAGGCCAGCGGGCCTTAAACCCATTACACCGAAACCGTTGTAGGACAACTGTTCTACCAACTGAGCTATCTCCCCTATCTTATACTGATAACAGAGGTGAATCACCTCTGAGGTGATAACAGCGGAAAGTTACTATGGTAACAGTGTTTGATGGCAATAGTTTAATGACGAATCATATTCTAGGCAACCACAATATGTTCATATGTGGTCATGTGTATATCTCTAAAAAATGAAAACACTTCGAAGCCCATTTGATTTCAATTACAGAAATGTAATGTTATGGAGGAAAAACTTGAAATAAAAATCTATTTATTTTGAGCACACTAAAATTGCATGCAAAATATCATCTATTTTTTGCAAGGATTTCGTCTATTCTTCAGCAATATTTCCTATTCATGACAATTTCACGAGGTTATAAGAATCTTGCGATACGGCATCATATTATAGATAATAGTTAGATGATTATCATGATAAGCATGGGACGGTTAATGATAGAATGATGCATCGATCCCAATTTTCAGGTCCTTAAAAGGTAATTTAAGTCGATGAAGTTGTGACTAAAAATAGATTTGGTGCCCAAGGAGACTGATATAGCTGACATCCCATAATCAAAGCGTGGCTAAGAATGCTGCTGAGCGCTAAACCACTGATCAACACAGACACAAGATCAGTATCTTTAAAGAAGCCGGCTACCAAGGTTACCTAATATGTAATTGTATGTGGGCTATAGCCTATATCTGTGGTGCCTGAAATTTTGGCAGGATAAATAATAAAGGATAGGGATAGGCTTCCATTTTCCACAAAGAATTACGTGACACATGCAGGAGCTTTTCCAGGAATTTCCAAAGGAAATAAGGAAGTATTGAGGAAAACAGAATGCAGCGTGGAAAGTTGGAAAATTTATGTTAAATTATAAAATCTATATTTCTAAAGGTCTTATTATTATTGAGACGACTCCCGAAACCCGAAGAAATTTGGGGTTAGTTGAAATTAGAAATTTGAGGAAGACCAAGAAAATTCAAATAGGTTCTAATCCCGGAAACAATTTATCGGTGACTCAACAAATATAGAATTATATCATTGAATGAACTATGAGCACTTCACTCACCGCCTTCAATGTTCTCAGTCAGAACCGGTTTCTAGAGAGAAAAGTCGAGTTTTAGCTTTCGAGAGAAAAGTCGAGCTTTCCAAAGAAAATTGGGAAGGCGAGTAAAATGAGAGCTGAGAAAGAGCAACGAAGATTAGAATACTTTTAATATCAGAAAAGTGGATTCAAGTTTTAAGAGAGAGATCAGAGAGTAAATTTCACAACTTTTCAAGATCCCAACTTTCTAGTTGCTTATAGTGTAGTGTTGAGTTAAATGATATAAATTTATTTTATAAGTGAGCTGAGAATTGGGGTGGTAAAAACGTGGGCCAAACGCCAAGTTGAGATTATCATGATGGAGACCAGATACATTTTATTGTGAATGTGGTAGGTGCACATACTGGATGCAGTGATCCCATTGGCTCAGCAGATGGGACGTCATGAATTCTCGTCCAATCAACAAGTGGTTCAGAGGTTTTAGCATTTAGATGTTTTAACATATACATATTGAATTTGACTGTTCGAAATGACCGGCGTGATATTTAAGATCTTGACACCAGGAGGCTTTTAAAATCATTAACATTTCGAATTAAAGGGAGAGCTAGAGCCTAAGCAGAGGAAATTGTTTGATGAATTGTGCTTAGAAAAGAAGAGAGGATACACTAATTTGATAATATTTCATTGTGAAATCTAGAAGTCTCAGTGGGATTCAAGATGATTTATAAGTTGCGACCTATTCTAAAATAATATGGTGAAATGTGGAACAAAATTTCCAAAAACATGCCCCTCACTGACTGGTACAATGAACAGTTAAATAGATATAATCTCACTTAGAGAGCTGTGCAGATACCGCCGAGACGAAGTCGAGGTGGTTCCACGGCTCTAAAAGTTGAAAAAGTATTTTTTTCATTGATATATACTTGAACGCGCGCGCGGCGTAGCTCCTTGCTCCATGGTTATACTTTATAGGGAAAGACCCTAGGTAGTCGAGAAGATTGGTTAAGAGCTCGAGGTTGAGGTGGTTGCAGAGCTCAAAAATTGCGACGATAATTTTCTAATTGTTATAATGCTCGACGGGAGTGTGGATGCTACATTTTACATCGGTGATCGGACCCGAGGAATTCGGCTGATAGCTCTGGGATATCATAGGATGCCCCCAAAGCAACAAAAAATAAAACAGAAGTGTTTTTAACATGATAACAGCGAAATGCGCGAGTGAAGCAGATTCCTGTGCCAAGACCAAGCTGTTTTTACACAAGATCTTGTATTTTAGAGGTATGGCGGCATGTGTGTAATTTCAGAATTTTCTGAAATATCTCAATGGTATCAGCCCAAGATAGTCAAATCGCATCACTGGTACTATACAGTGCCTGAAAACTTGTACAGTGCGGCAAGTGGTTGAATGAGCAAGATAATCGATTCCTTGGGGTGAGTGCTGCCTCATTCAGCGGACAATAGCTGCTGCAGAGTGCTATATATTAATACACAATATCATTATATATATCACCGCTCATTGGCAAGGGAGCAGGGCTCAAGTCACGCCTCTCATTGTGGGCACTGCAACACAATGCACCACCACAACAACATGCTTTTCACATTCAGCTTGAGATCAATCTTGGCTTTTGTTATAATCCAGTTCAAAAAAGATGAAGCGAGTATTATCAAAAAGTAATATTTCTAAGTGTTCAATTCTGCCAAGAAAGGTCTAATTTACAGTCAGATAAATAATAAATGCAGCATTGAAGAAGAATTCTAGCTATCTGACATGAATCTAAAATAAGCTTCAATAACACGCTAGATAGAAGAAAATCAAAATTGCTTAATTATTTAATTAATTAGTATTAGTAAGTATTAGTAAGTAACATCGACAATCTGTGCTGCAGAATGACAAATGAAACAGCTAATATGTTTCTAAAGATCTAACCTCTGATTCTGTCAAGTATTTTGATGAGCCACCTCGGTTTCATGAGTGTATCGGCCGGTGCAGGCTTCCAAGAGAGCTGTGATCAATCACTAGAGGTGCGTGTATTGTGGGGCAATCAAATCAAGTCCAATTTGATGTGAGTGTTTACTGCAGCGTACAGTGAAGTTCATTCATCATGATCTGGCAAGAGGTGCTCCTACAGCCGGAAAGTAACGGTTAGAAAACAAGATATTACTCACCACACACTCTCCACTGAGACACACACGCTCACGGGACACAGGGTCACGTGACATTCACTCAGCCAATCAAAGCACGCTCATCAACATCACCATGGTTACCTGTCACGCGCGCACTCACGCATCAATAAACTACAACAAATGATCTTACGCGACGGTGATTTTTAACGATGAATAATGTAATACGCCAGTCTGCAATTCAAAATTACTGAACACAGCAGTGTGGTGTCGATAAAGAGTGAGAATGTTTCCGGACAAAACTCAGCGAATAGTAGTATCACAACGCAGTTCAGTATATATAAATCAGATTGCAAGTAGGAGTGCAGTCACATCTCGGTGAAAGTGTCTGAGACGGAGCAAAGCGAGAGAGAGAGAGTGAGAGAGAGCAGATTGACACTCCCTTCATGCGACCCCGTAAAAGGGATAAACGATATTAGCGGACACCTTGTCACAGCTCTAAAATTGTAGGAGTATTTGCTGGCCCATATTATTATCCGTACTGCCATTAGAAAGCGTTTTAAGAAATTTCGAAGAATCGGTAGCGCCACGATAGTAAGAAGTAGCGCAAGCTTCAATCACATGGTTTGATTAAAGTTCCTAATAATCGAATTGATAATGTGAAATGTGGCGAGATGAAGCCCGGGTTGTAAGCTGTGTTGGAGGAGGGTGTGCCGAGACATACTGGTAATTGGTATATATATCTCGGAGCCGACTGTGGGGAGACACCGTGCGAGGGAGAGATTTCAATTAAAAGTGTGATCTTTCTCGGAGGGACAATTTGAATCTAGAGGGACAATGCCGGCAAATATAAAAAAGGTCATTTAAAAAAAAAAAAAGGTCAAACGAAGACGCACGTACAGTAAGGGAAAGACGGCGTTGGGTGGTGAGAGTGGTCATTGAGAAGAAAACGGGATTTTAAGACCTATAGGTTAAATAGCGGTTGTTATCGACGTAAAGTGATTAACAGCATAGCGTGACGGAAGGAAAGGGTCAAGTGTAGAGTGTAGATTGGCCTTGAAGACAATGAGAGGGAGTTAAGAGTGGAGTGACCAGGAATTGGAACTGGAAGGCAGTAAACTTTCTACTGCCAGCATAAGAAATAGTTCTCAATGATGCAAACAAGAGAATAGCATTTCATGTGATATGATTCTCAAAATACTTTTGACAGTAAAAGAATGTTGAGTTTGATTATTTTGTAACGACGAGATATACATCATCTTCCTTGTGGGCTTGGAATGAAAGAAAGAACAAAATAGAGAATAAACCAGCAAAGCATAATTCTCTGTAATGAAACGTGAATCACTATTAAACGGGTACCAGCTTGAAGAAGAAATTTAAATTTGTGGTACACCATTTTTGGAATAATATCTAATAGCACAGGATGAATTAGAATGGAACTCTTAAACTTAAATCTCTAAATTGAAGGTATGAATTAGCCCGGCTTTATAGAATATTTTCTTCTGGGCAGCATATAATATCATATATATTGGATAATAAGGAGTGTTCTGCAAACCAGACTCTCTTGGCTGTTCGCAAGAGATTTACGATCTACGTCAGATCACGGAGCCACGCCTTCGCCCCTGCAACCAGTAATGATCATTTTAAGATTAAAATCATATACTACTATGATACCTGAAATTCATTTTTATCGAAACAGGTGCAGTGTGCAATGCACATGGTTACATTAAAGAGTTAAAGCTTTTTGAAGGATGAAAATGATGATGAAAAATTTGTGGAAATCGCTTTCAACAGTCAAAAATGTTTAAAATGAATGGTAGAAATGAATGGTAGGAATGATGAAACATAGTTGTTGGTGAAAATTTTTTGAATATGCTGATATGAGAATATGATATTTTGTACATACTGCATAGTAAAATATCCTGCAAGAAATTATTATAAAATACCGTCATAAAAATGAAAAAAATGAAATAATTATGGTAGTCCGTGAAATATCAATGAGTTGCTAAACAGAACAACGACTGAAAACAGAAAATGTGCATTTTGTACAGGTTACTTGGTGAACTTTCTAATTGGGGTTCACGGAGAGGCGTCTGTGAAGGCCGAGCAGGCAACAAACAAGTCGCTTATAGTCGTAACACTTCACTCCGCTCTTAGCCAGATCCTGTGCTTCCCAACCTGGGAGTTTCCTGGCTTAGCAAATACTGCAATAGAACTATATACAGACCTACATACAAAACCTGAATAAGTAAGTCACCTACGAACAGCGTCCAACAAAAATAATACAAATATCGAAAGCAACATTCTAATCCTGCCTGTTATAATTTCATGGTCACTCACCGAAGAATTCTGAAGCGTGTTTGAGAGCAAATGTCAACAATTCTTCTCTGGAAGACAGAATTTCCTTCAACTTGTCCTCGGTAATGTAAGGTTTATCATCCGCCAAGATAGAGAGTTGTTCCTCGAGGTGCTGTCTTCTTCGTTGTATCGGAGTGACGTCGTTAGTCACGGAGGGAGATTTCATGCTTTGCAGCATTCCCAACCACATGGAGCAGCTCACCCTCCCGTATGGGTCTACCTGACAGTGAGGAAATATAGTGAGGGGATGGTGTAGGGGGAAGGGTGAGTGGGAAGGCTGATGATAGGATGGAATACAGAGAAGTGTTAAAGCTGGTGAGGGGATGGTGTGGATGGGGCGAGGACTGAGGAGTGGTGAAGCTGATGAGGATTGAATGGACAGTGACTGGTGAGAGATTGAGGGAGGGGAAGAGGTGTGGATTTTAAACAGAATGGCGCTCACCATGTTTGAGAAGTTAAGAAGTCGTTCAGGTACGTTCTCCTTGTAGTGAAAGTTACCGGCCTTCTCTGCCCTGGGAACTAAAACAAGTTCGTCATCCTCAGATACCTTGACTTGAGATCGAGGAATCATGACCCGGGTGCCTAACTCCGAGCAGTAATCGTCTATAGATTGCAGGAGACCGGTCTTGTTCGCCCAGAACAGCTCTTCCAGAGACCTGTAACAAAGATACGTGCCAAAGATTTTCTTGTAAACCTTATCATGAGAGTCTTGTCAAAAAATCAAGGTAAAATTCGCATCCGAGTTCAGAAGTATCGAATTCATTGGATTTATCAGAACAGTTTGTTTTAGAATCTTAGAAGGTGTCAAACTTAACCTACTTTTTGGTGGTACTGTCGCAAACGAGTTTAAGCAGGTGATGAATGTCGTCCTGTAGAATCTGTAGAGTCAGCATGCAGTTATCCCAGCTCTCCATCAAATCAAGGATCTTCGGTGTCACGATGCCACTGAAGGGAGATAGGATCGTGATTCATCAAATAAGAGAGTTCTGCGCGATGTAAGGTAGAACAGCACTCTGTGTTTGAAAATTAAAAAACTTTATACCTTTTATCATTCTTTAAGTTTAAATCAGTGAGCTAGAAATGGTAAGTTCTTGTCTTATTTATTCTGATAACAAATCTACCCACTTTTCATGTAGTGGCTTGGCCAGGTCGAATAACTCGTGTATTTTCTGTTCCCTGTTTCTCATGAGACGTGTGACGGCAATCTCAATCTTGGTTTTGATGTTACACAGACGGTTTTCATTCATTAGCAAACCGGTAGCTTCATTGGAAATCTGAATAAAAGTTTACTCAAATATAAACTATTTCAATTTAAGCCTGTTTATTTAGTTGAAAAACCATAACCTGGGAAAAAGTAAAAACAGCAATCCAAACTCCGAAGAGAATTGTGAGTAGCCATTATAATTTTCAAACAGCAGAATATAGGATTGGACGCCCACTTATTCGAACATACAATGAGAGCACATCCAAGCAGTCAGCCTATCATTACTTATTTACTAATTAGATACCCCAAAATCTTGGCCCGTTATTACCAAATTAGGCATGTTAATTTCCTTGATGAAACTTACGGCGGAAAGGTGATCACGCATATCCAAAGCCAAGGCGTCCAGCTCCTTCTGTAACGCTGCAGAGAACTTCTGATCAACCTGTACAGCCAAGTTCTTCTGGGAACAAAGCCACACTTGCATGTTAGAGGCGGAAGCCAGCGTGTTCTCCCAGTGAGACAAGATGTGCTGGTCTTTGAAACCTGCAGTGCGAAATGAATCGATAAATGCTGGAGTGAAAGTAAAAGTATTGATCAGGTTATGATGGATGTAGGTAGGGATAAAGTCAATGTGGGGAAATAAACAAAACAAGCTGACGCTACTCAGAAACAAGTACCAAACACGTATTGCAGTCGGAAGTCTAAAGTAAAAAGCATTAACTCCTGAACTCCATAAGCATCACGGCATCACCTAACCAATTCAGGTCAGCCCTAAAAGCCTAGGGCTGACCTGACAGGTTTAGAGCGATTTAAACGGTGGTACTATGTGCAGAGAGTGGTGTTACTACACACATTTTATAACATGTGTCTGTTATGACATACATTGTAATTTAAATGCAAAACTATGCATCCTTTTGATTTGCGTTACAAAAATGCGCATATCTCCGAGGTTTCTGGAGCAAACTTCATGAAACTTTCAGGATATTTAGAGTTTGATAAAAGCAACATCTCATTTTTGGGCTCCATAAGTGGAGTTAAGGAGTTATGACCGAAAAGCCAGTTTTTGAGCGATAACTTTAAAAGCTCGAAAACCAAAGTATTTCTCGTTCCGTTCGACTACTAACTCAAACTCAACGCAGAAACGATTTAGAGTGCTCGGCTTCGCCTCGCACTCTGAATCATTTAAATGTCTCCAGCTGCGCTGTCGCAGGGCTTTATATTTTCTTAAAATTGACAAGTAACTGTAAACTGACTTGTGTAGAGGTTAGTAGGAAGTTTTTCATCTTTCGCTGCGTTCTGGACGAGCTCAGAAATCGAGAGCACTGCATCAATTTCAAGACTAACGCCATGCAACCAGTTGAACGCATTCATGACTCGTTTTTCTGTCTTCGGAGGCAAAAGATTAGACGCCAAATAGTAAAATGTGAATACCAAATTATATTTGATCATAAAACAATCATAATGACTTACTTTGATAGATTTTTACTGAATAATCAATATTCATACATATTTGTATTCTTTCGCAGACTTTAAAGTCGGTCTGTAAGCGAAGAATTGGTAGAATTCCCGTAGCTGAGCGCTGACTTTCTGCATCTGGTGGACTTTTTGGCAAGGTGCTTGGTTATGGAATACTCTCCTTGTATTGTCAAACGTTGTTTTCCCCAGCGAGGGGGTCAGACAACGTCGGACAATCTTGTACCCCTTTATTTCCCAATTTGTTTCCCCATTCCCCCGTTGGTTCCCCCATATTGAAATACTTCATAATTTAGGTTTCTAAATTTAAGATCATTTGCTGGTCTAAGAGTGTATTCTATTACGATACACTAGCGTCTAAGCGCCCATTACATCTATATGTATCCCTACAGTCAGCAAAAATTCCACCCATTACATCGGTTCCCTTCCCTTTTCTTGCGTCTTGCGCCCAGTGTTGACTTTTAGGAGTGTTATCCAATGCCGGAAAGGAGAACCAATTACCTGGAGAGTCGCCACACTCTCTAGACTGGCAGACAGTCTCTGATTACGATGAAGCTGGAACAAGAGAAAGAGTTCCTGGTCGAATAGGAAGCTGTTAACATACCAATACTAGGAAAACCAACGTAAAAGGCATTTATTAGGTGATAGTGATGATCATGTTGAGAGTAAGGAGGGCCACATATAATAATGAGGAGGCCTATCATGAAAGTGCACTAATTATAAAAGAATGCCATAAGTCCAGGACATAATCTAAATAAACCTCCACTACTTCAATCTATTTCAAGATGGGCCGCGAACTCACGAGAAACCCAGGGCACTATGAGAATTCTAGAAGAAATAGGCACCTAACGTAGCTATAAAGGAACTTAACTTAGCGATAAAGCTCAAATCAATAGCAGACGACCAAAACTGTGTTGATTTGTGTTTTTGTTTGTGTTTTGATTTGTGTTTTTGTTTTGTTTTTCCACTGTATTTCCTTAATTTCTTTTTGGTATACTCGTTGAAACTGGTAGTCTTAGCTATCAGTGCGATTTTTCTTCTTCGAGGCTTCAATTGTAAACTGAGGTCAATGCTTCTATGATGTCTAAGAGAATCAATCTGGTCCTTCGTTGTTTTTTGTTTTGTTTCATTTCAAAGTTCCAAGACCGACCGTAGCATATTTTCTCAAGCTACTGTGGGTGCCCATTCGTCATTCATGTTCAGGCACATCCAATGGGAGACTACCAGTATAGTTTTCTGTCGTGTTGTTATTATAATTCTGAAATGTTTTTCGAATAATCTTCTGACTTAATTGGAAAA
The DNA here is from genome assembly GCA_011033025.1 of Beroe forskalii. Taxonomy (NCBI): domain Eukaryota; kingdom Metazoa; phylum Ctenophora; class Nuda; order Beroida; family Beroidae; genus Beroe; species Beroe forskalii. The sequence continues at coordinate 819,543 of WFMF01000028.1, read as the reverse complement.
TACTACCAATTTGACTTGGCTAGTCGATTGAAAAAGATAAGTAGGCAAAGCTTGTCGAAGTTTAGAATATCAACACCAATGCAACCCCTGCATATCTTTATCAAGAAGTTGCTGAAAAAAAACGCTATAAATGCCCAATATAGTTAATCAATGAAATACTGCGCCATTGCGCCCATCATGAGAAGTATCGGAACAGATTAATGAGCAATGCTAGTTGAAGATAAATTGGCAAAACTAGTCGGGAAAAAGCCTGCACCTGCATATATCTTCATCTTAAGGAATATTATGAATGACAGAGCTATTTGAGATAAAGTACCCTTCCAGTTCCCTACTAACCTACGCCCATAATCATGTAGAGTGGAGGATTGTTGAAGAGATAATTAAAATTAGCCTGCCAAAAGAAATACTGCACCAATGTGCCCATCGTGAAGAGTATTCTTAAGGTTAAGGTAATAATAATTGCCATAAGTAGTCATGTTATGATACTGTAACAGTGCACCTAAAATGGTGATGATTTAAATACAAGATACTTAAAACGTAGCGAGCCATGAGATATAGTGTTGCGTTGATGTGATAATCTTGAGGCTAAAGAATTATGGCTGATTATAAAAAGAAACAGCTAGTAAAATGCGCTTATACACCTGTTACGGGAGGATTGTACTGGATTAAAAGAAATTAACTATCCTGAGTGAGAGTATAAAACACATAAGAATGAATAGCTTTGGTTGTTCGGACAAGAAAAATGAGTAAATAGACGATTTTACTGCCTGATGTAATGAATACCTTTTAGTCTATTAGCTTATTCCTAATAAGTAAGAAGAACTAGTGTGAATTAATGCACCCGTCATGAAAATCTAATAAATATATTATTATAGAAGATAGACAAAACGAGTCAACAAATGATACTTCGGCACCTAGTGGCAAAAAGTGGATACTCTAAATCAAGTAGAAAACTGGTATGTTAACAGGAAAGCAGGAAGGAGTTGATTCGTTACTACTCGTTGTACTTGTCATCTGAAACCGTCTTCAAATTTGATTGTACCCAGTTGAGTTGTAAGTGGTAAAATAACATAAAATATCTAACGCTGTATTTGAAGAGTTAGGTAATTGCGTGGCACAAATTAGACGAATCTTCATCTCTGCTAACCCATCCCAATTTGATTTATTCTGTAGTTAGGGAAAAGTGGTAATTTCCGTCCTGGCAAGGACGGCCCTCACTTTAAGTGAGTTCTAAGTACATAGAGAAAAATAAATAAAAAAATAGAAAATAAAAATAAGTTACAACACTCATCTTAGTAACTTGACAACCTTAATTTCATGTATTAAGGTATATAGTATAGCCCATGATAAAACACATTAGAATAAAGTATGGAGAATTGAAAGTTGGAATAAAACTGGGAATAAAGACACTTATCCGTTCCATAGTAGGGATCTTTTGGGCTTTTATCTTCTGTGATTATTCCGAGTTGAGATTCCGAGTTGAGATTCCCAGCAATCCAGCAATGAGCGAGGGAACAAAGTCTCGAATGTCAATATATGTCATAAGATGTAATTCGAAAGAAGTGTGCGTCGTAGAATATGTAAAAGATGATAATAATAACCCTATTTCAAACACAAGGAAATAACAGGATTGATAAATAAGAATGTAAGATGCAAAGGGGTGTTTTTTTGAGAGGGTGAGCCTTTTTTTTAGGTAAATATGCTAGATTAGAATCGGGGGCTCGCCCTCGATATAATAATGTCGATATAGTGAGGAGGTATGGAGGTAAGAACTTGGAGGAATAATAACTGATAGGTGTTGCGGGAGTGAGATAAGGAAAATGGAAAAATAGAGGAAAAATGATAAAAATGAGATAAGTGGCTAAATTAATGGAAATCGTGAAAATAGCTCGGATAATATGGCAAATAAACGCACGTTGTATGCAGAACTGGAAAATGAATTGAGATAACTGCCCGTGGGCTCCTTTATAAAGCATTTAAACTATTAATTTTGAGAGGGTGAGCCTTTTTAGGTAAATATGCTAGATTAGAATCAGGGGCTCGCCCTCGATATAATAATGTCGATATAGTGAGGAGGTATGGAGGTAAGAACTTGGAGGAATAATAACTGATAGGTACACGGGAGTGAGATAAGGAAAATGGAAAAATAGAGAAAAATGATAAAAATGAGATAAGTGGCTAAATTAATGGAAATCGTGAATAATAGCTCGGATAATATGGCAAATAAACGCACGTTGTATGCAGAACTGGAAAATGAATTGAGATAACTGCCCGTGGGCTCCTTTATAAAGCATTTAAACTATTAATTTTGAGAGGGTGAGCCTTTTTAGGTAAATATGCTAGATTAGAATTGGGGGCTCGCCCTCGATATAATAATGTCGATATAGTGAGGAGGTATGGAGGTAAGAACTTGGAGGAATAATAACTGATAGGTACACGGGAGTGAGATAAGGAAAATGGAAAAATAGAGGAAAAATGATAAAAATGAGATAAGTGGCTAAATTAATGGAAATCGTGAATAATAGCTCGGATAATATGGCAAATAAACGCACGTTGTATGCAGAACTGGAAAATGAATTGAGATAACTGCCCGTGGGCTCCTTTATAAAGCATTTAAACTATTAATTTTGAGAGGGTGAGCCTTTTTTAGGTAAATATGCTAGATTAGAATTGGGGGCTCGCCCTCGATATAATAATGTCGATATAGTGAGGAGGTATGGAGGTAAGAACTTGGAGGAATAATAACTGATAGGTACACGGGAGTGAGATAAGGAAAATGGAAAAATAGAGGAAAAATGATAAAAATGAGATAAGTGGCTAAATTAATGGAAATCGTGAATAATAGCTCGGATAATATGGCAAATAAACGCACGTTGTATGCAGAACTGGAAAATGAATTGAGATAACTGCCCGTGGGCTCCTTTATAAAGCATTTAAACTATTAATTTTGAGAGGGTGAGCCTTTTTTAGGTAAATATGCTAGATTAGAATTGGGGGCTCGCCCTCGATATAATAATGTCGATATAGTGAGGAGGTATGGAGGTAAGAACTTGGAGGAATAATAACTGATAGGTACACGGGAGTGAGATAAGGAAAATGGAAAAATAGAGGAAAAATGATAAAAATGAGATAAGTGGCTAAATTAATGGAAATCGTGAATAATAGCTCGGATAATATGGCAAATAAACGCACGTTGTATGCAGAACTGGAAAATGAATTGAGATAACTGCCCGTGGGCTCCTTTATAAAGCATTTAAACTATTAATTTTGAGAGGGTGAGCCTTTTTTTAGGTAAATATGCTAGATTAGAATTGGGGGCTCGCCCTCGATATAATAATGTCGATATAGTGAGGAGGTATGGAGGTAAGAACTTGGAGGAATAATAACTGATAGGTACACGGGAGTGAGATAAGGAAAATGGAAAAATAGAGGAAAAATGATAAAAATGAGATAAGTGGCTAAATTAATGGAAATCGTGAATAATAGCTCGGATAATATGACAAATAAACGCACGTTGTATGCAGAACTGGAAAATGAATTGAGATAACTGCCCGTGGGCTCCTTTTATAAAGCATTTAAACGATTAATTTTGAGAGGGTGAGCCTTTTTTTATGTAAATATGCTAGATTAGAATCTGGGGGCTCGCCCTCGATATAATAATGTCGATATAGTGAGGAGGTATGGAGGTAAGGAGAACTTGGAGGAATAATAACTGATAGGTACACGGGAGTGAGATAAGGAAAATGGAAAAATAGAGGAAAAATGATAAAAATGAGATAAGTGGCTAAATTAATGGAAATCGTGAAAATAGCTCGGATAATATGACAAATAAACGCACGTTGTATGCAGAACTGGAAAATGAATTGAGATAACTGCCCGTGGGCTCCTTTATAAAGCATTTAAACGATTAATTTTGAGAGGGTGAGCCTTTTTTATGTAAATATGCTAGATTAGAATCGGGGGCTCGCCCTCGATATAATAATAATGTCGATATAGTGAGGAGGTATGGAGGTAAGAACTTGGAGGAATAATAACTGATAGGTACACGGGAGTGAGATAAGGAAAATGGAAAAATAGAGGAAAAATGATAAAAATGAGATAAGTGGCTAAATTAATGAAAATCGTGAAAATAGCTCGGATAATATGACAAATAAACGCACGTTGTATGCAGAACTGGAAAATGAATTGAGATAACTGCCCGTGGGCTCCTTTATAAAGCATTTAAACGATTAATTTTGAGAGGGTGAGCCTTTTTTTATGTAAATATGCTAGATTAGAATTGGGGCTCGCCCTCGATATAATAATGTCGATATAGTGAGGAGGTATGGAGGTAAGAACTTGGAGGAATAATAACTGATAGGTACACGGGAGTGAGATAAGGAAAATGGAAAAATAGAGGAAAAATGATAAAAATGAGATAAGTGGCTAAATTAATGAAAATCGTGAAAATAGCTCGGATAATATGACAAATAAACGCACGTTGTATGCAGAACTGGAAAATGAATTGAGATAACTGCCCGTGGGCTCCTTTATAAAGCATTTAAACGATTAATTTTGAGAGGGTGAGCCTTTTTTATGTAAATATGCTAGATTAGAATCGGGGGCTCGCCCTCGATATAATAATGTCGATATAGTGAGGAGGTATGGAGGTAAGAACTTGGAGGAATAATAACTGATAGGTACACGGGAGTGAGATAAGGAAAATGGAAAAATAGAGGAAAAATGATAAAAATGAGATAAGTGGCTAAATTAATGAAAATCGTGAAAATAGCTCGGATAATATGACAAATAAACGCACGTCAGATATATTGCACAAGGCGCTGAGTAAAAGTGAGCGCACGCGCGAAAAATGTGCTGTACAGTATGCATTCTTTTGAGTCACTGAGTCAGTCACTGGATGCGAAAGTTAAGAAATTTTCTATGTAATAGAACAAATTATGCTCATAACATTTCGAATTTCCAATGGAATACCTCATAGATTTTCAGCTGCGATTTGGCGAATTCAACAGCAGCGTGCAATGCCTTGAGACCCTCTGTTGTTTGTTTGAATCGGTCCTCATTTGCACATTTATCTTCTTGAGACACGATATCTTCTTTTAGAAGGGTATTGTACAACAGTTCTGCGACTTCTACTTCCTGTGGAAATGTGAAGCTGTGTCGATCATCTCAATTTCATGAGGCAAGTTAGCATTATTCGCTGTAAATTGATCGGATTCATTTATGATTTGAAATTTGGTATTGTATACCTAAGTACCTAGGCATTTTGCCTAATAAGATTGCCTATAAGATTCATCCGATGGTCCGTTACCAAGTTTAACTCAATATTTTATGCATAAGTAGTGATGCATAAGTAGTTATCATAAGTGCTTGTATGACAGACTGTTGTTGAAAAAGTCATGAATTATTCAAATAAGAGCTGAGCTCACTAACACTCTCGATGTGCCTGGCTTCCTTGTCGAATTTCTCCAGTAGTTTGTATCGCATAGCTAGGTGCGCTGCGTTGAATCTCGAGGAATCGATGTCAGTGGTGCTAGTTTCCCATCTCAGGACCCAGTAGTGGATCAGGGACATCTTACGGTCAAATTCTCTCTGGTAGCCTTGCAGTTTGAGGGTGTCAGCAGACCGGACCTTCTGAACTATCTTACGATGTATGGACAACAGGGTTAAACTGGTTTATTTTGATCAATAATCGGCGAGAAATGAAAATCATATCAAACTCAAGAGCAAAACAGTACATGTTCAACGTTCAACTGTTCTTGTCACGGCAAACAACACAACTCAAAAGAACTAACATGTATGGCTAGAAGAGTGTTGAAGCATTTTTCTAGGTTAGCTAATGAGTGCCACCTTTCCAAGACCACCAAAGTCTCTTTATTCCAGATGTGGGCCATGGAGTGGAGTTTTGCTGTCAGCTGGCTTATTTTGGGGAACAGCAACATTTTCCTTGACATGCACAACGACCTGAAATAATAGGTAAACGAGCTAGCAGTAGATCACTGACAAGGAGAGTAATAACTTTGAAAAAATTGAGCCATTAATTAGAAGCCCAAAATCAAGGCATTGGTCAGACAACCAAAGAAGGGATTAACAGAAAATTTGAGTAATCTGCTCAAGAGACAAAAATATAATTTTCGTGAAGTATGTTTTTCTCCCAACTCCCAGTACTAACAGTTTTGATCGCGAGGAGACAAGGATCTGCTCATTAGCAGCCGTATCCCGTGACACTGACGCCAGCAGCTGATTAAGTTGGGTGATCTGCTCCTGTAGGAACTTGAAGTACCCACTACTCAGATCCTGTAACTCGGCTCCACACTTCTCCATCTCCAGGTACTTACGCAGCATGTGGTTGATGTGATCTTTAGGACTTCGGACAGTCAACTGGAGGGTGGACAAATTACGATAAATGATGGAAATAACATGCTATTTCAAATTAATTTGCAATTGAAAAGGAAATAGAATAATTGGCAACACGTCTAATCCGACCCATCTGAGATAATATTCCTACTCTGATCGAATACCCTGTCTTCTAACCTGAGCATGTCCTCCGCCCGGTGATGCTCCCACCGCATTATTCAGGATGAATGCCGCGTACATGCACTGCAGGAAGAGGTACGGAGAGAAGGTCTCCCTTTGCTCGAACGTCAGCACCCCGAAATCCGGGTGAAGGATCTGCGGAACTCCGAAGTTTACCTCAAAGAACCTCATGCATTCCTGGAGCTCCTCGCTGAGCACTGCGGGCTCCTCGTTCGCTAACTCCTCCCTGATTTCCAGCTCCTCGGAGGCGGTGCGAGGGGGCAGGGCCATCTGGTCAGCGGAGGGGAGAGTGGGAGGGGGTGTCAGGTCCACTTCAGCCATCTCCACTCCCTCGTCAAGCACTTCAAACTCATCATCTTCTGAGTCATCTGGGAAACGTGAAGGGTTGATATAGCTGCCAAGAACACTAGACTCTTATACCATGAAGGGCCGGTGAAGGGCCAGTAATGATTTAAAATAGTTAAAATAAATAGTTAAAATAATAATATCTTAATAATATGATGATAATATACTATTTGGTACCTGCTGTATAGAAGTGGGCAGGGACATGCGGGAACTCTCTTCCAATGATCTCCCTCAAGTTGGACGCGTTATCCGAGCATGTACTCGAAGAACTGGGGCTGGTTAAGGCCTATGTTGTATCGGGTGAAGAAGGCGTGGAGTGCAGCCCATCCTTTCTGGTCCAGGTACCTCACATCAGCAATATAGTAGTGGTTTAAGAGAGCGGTCAGAACGTACATCGTAGTCATCACTTTTCCCTCCTCTGATGAGTAAAGCTTCATGATATCATCATTGTGATTGTGTGAAAAGTCAAATGGTAGTCAAATGAGACACCGTATGGAGCCCCCTTACCGAATCTCTCGCAGATCCCGTGTTGAAATTGTGACGTAAAAAATCGCGCTCGTTTCAAGGGTCTATAAGCCGTAATCTTGACGAGTCGTAGATACTGGCCGGCTACTCAGCAAGATGACACCCACCTAGTTTGGGTGGCTTCCCATTGAAGAGTTCTGCCCACACTGCGTTGTTAGCCACCCTGTGTTCGAAACTCTTAGGTTTAGGGTAGGGCAGGTCTCGCAACTCCAGTCCTAGCTCGGTAAGGATGGCGTGCATCCTGACACCGTCACAGAAGTCGGTGGCCAGACTCTTAGCCTTCAAACCTGGGGGTTGGGGATGCCGTTTCAATGTTCAGTCTAAATTTCGATATCTAATTATAGAATTATGTCACAATTGCAATGGCCTAGGAATCACATTCTTTAACTGCGTAGAATGAGCCTTTTCTTCTATAGTAACAGAGAATGAGGAAACTCACGTGAAGGAAGAATAGTGTTGCAGATTTCTACCAGGGCTTCCCCGTAGAACTGTCGCACGACCTTACAAAGTTTCTCTTGCTCTTTATCCTTGAACGTTTTCCTAAACATGAACTTGACTTGGTTCTCGAAATAGGTGCGCTGTTTGCTCAAGTCTACGTGGTAGTTGCTTTCCTTTTTATAGCTGGGTAACTCGTCCTGAAACGAAAATAATCTCAGTGGAATTCCGGAATAATAGCTCATCAATTGCACGTTCGAAATAAACTGCTGATCAAAGTTGGTAAATGAAGCAAATTTAACTGTTAACTCTTTCAAATTGATAAATTCAAAGGGGGATCAACGAGCATATAACGAGACATAATTTCACGTAAACACGACGTTAATTTTGATAAAATTAATTTATTTAGCATACTTGAACCATAACTTACTTCATCTACCTCCTCATCAATCGCCTCCATATCGATTCCAGTCATTCTGCGACTGAGAGGTTGCCCTTTCCTCTGCTTTATCTCCAGCAACACCTCTTTCTTCAGCATGACATTCTTATCTTGGAATTTGCTGTGTCCATACCGCTCAGCTCCTTCCTTATAATCGACTGGGCCACAGGATTTTGAAACGCTTTTAGCGGAAAACGAGCCCACTCTCTTTGGAATGTCCAAAGCCTCAGCTGAACCATCGCCATATCCTTCAAAGAACTGTTGGAAGAAGGCATTGACTTCATTCTTAGTGACAATCGGATCAATGTCAGGGTAGAGTTTACTGGCGTACACCCGATCTTTATCTGCAACAAATCGAGGCACCCCCTCTTCAAGATCCTGGTCTGGCATCCCGTAGTACACAATATCATCATCATCAACCAGGATAGCACTATTTTCTCCTTCATCTTCTTCACTATCTTCATCACCAGCTTCGTGCGCGAAGACAACGCCCATTTGGCGGGGTGTGTTCTTCTTCTTGGTCTTCCTCTTCTTGTTAACAGCTGTGGGCTTGGCAACTTGCTTGGGTTTGCTCGGGCTCTGCAACCTGCTTTGGTTTCCAGTGAAGTCCAGTTCGTCATCCTCATCCCCCTCATAGATGATATCATCCTCCATGTTGACAGGACCTTTAGACCCTATGTGCACTTCAAAGGTATCATCATCTTCAATCACTTGTCGGTGTTGGGCGACTGTGCACGACGAACTCATCTTCGTCATCGTCATACGGGTTTGTGGGATTATATGACCCTGTGTGAACTTCAAATTCATCTGTATCATCATCATAGGGATTTGGTGCTCGGGTGTGGACTTCAAAGTCATCTTCATCATCGTAGGGATTTGGTGCTCGGGTGTGGACTTCAAAGTCTTCATCGTCATCATATGGATTTGGTGCTCGCGTGTGGACTTCAAAATCATTCTCATCCTCTACAGCCCGAGAGTTTGGGGTTCGGACGTGCACCACGAAGTCATTCTCATCGTCTTGAAAGGAGACTCTGTTTTTGTGCATCCTACAAAGAAACGTCAATATAGATGGATCATTTCAGATGATGTAAGGATGTACCAAAAGGCATGAAAATCGGAAGGGTGGAAAAGCAGGTGCTACCAGTTACCTATAGACCAAATTACATTTTGTTATCAATAGTTCAGTTTGGTAAGCATGAATCGTGAAAAACAAATAAACAAGGCACAAATATAATAGGCACAATGCAATTGTAATCAATTCAGAAAAATTCTACAAAATATTAAAAATTTGCACAATTAAAATATTCTCAAACATTGGGTTTCATATTATACCGGGTGGGCCAAAAAGAACGTTACAAAAGTAAAGCGCTGTAACTTTGGTTGTGTTTGGAGTTTCTTAATGAAACTTTGGGATGTCATAGGTATGTATGATACAATTTTTACCAAAATTTGAACTGTCTATCTCAAAAATGCCCGAGTTATCAACGAAAACCGGTTTATTTGCCATCTCAGCTTCTGAGACTCAAAATATTAGCTACTCCAGGATCATACATTGCCGTAATATCCTGAAAGTTTCATCAAGATTGCTCAAAAAACCTCGGAGATATGCACCTTTTTGTATCGCAGAAAGTGTACATAAAGCACAATTAAAGGGTACATTATCAAGCTTGCATAGTTTTACATGTCCAAATATGGAGATAAGCACGGTGTTTGTTTACATTTCGTCTGCAGAGTGTATAAACTTATAAAAGCTTGCGTATACACGCTTTTTTGCGATACAAAAAGGTGTATATCTCCGAGGTTTTTTGAGCAATCTTGATGAAACTTTCAGGATATTACGGGCAATATGTGGACAATATGATCCTGGAGTAGCTAACATTTTTGAGTCTCAGAAGCTGAGATATGGCAAATAAACCGGTTTTTCGTTGATTACTCGGGCATTTTTTGAGATAGACATTTCAAATTTTTGGTGCAAAATTGTATCATACATACCTATGACATTCCAAAGTTTCATTGAGAAACTCCAAACACAACCAAAGTTACATCGCTTTACTTTTGTAACGTTCATTTTGGCCCACCCGGTATTTATTCAATTTCATCGTTATTATACTGTACACGATACTATATACCACCTTGAGTCCTTGAACCAGATTCAATACAATTCGTTAAAATACAGCGTAAAAAGTTTTCTCCATTAGCATATAGACAACATGACGTGTCTTCCTCAGCCAATCATGGAGCGCCTGATGGCAGTTGACTAATTCAGCCAACCATTCAAATCTCGATCAAGCCAGGTTCTGCTCATTTTCAGGTTCAACCAGAAGCTTCCGGTGATTCCCGATCAAGTTGCTGATGAATCGGCGATAGTCATACGCAGTGTCTCCTCCAGTATAATCTTGACCTGAAGCAAAAAATTTGAATAAAAGAGTTAAAGGATACTCAAGACCAAAGTTTCCGGGGAACGAGCAGTGAGCACGCAGCGGCCAAAATATTTAATTCAACAGTAACCTGAGTAACTACTTAGCTATTAAAGTAAAATAGCGCATTATGAGAAACTCTCTTACCCAGGTATTCTGTGGCGCGTTTTTTGAAGAACTTGAGGAGTGACGGTTCCAAGTGGTCCTTGAGGTCCTTCTCCGTGACGAAGTCGTGTTTTCCAGACAGCACCTCGAAGCAGCGCACCAGGTCCTGCTCGATGTTGTCTAGCTCCGTGTAGACGTCCAGACGCCGGAAGCTGAGCCACGCAGACAGCGTGACGCGGTGGTGGAGTGGGTCAACCTGGGCGAGGAAGGAATTTAGTCGGGTACTGAGAAACTGTGGGGTTTGGAAACGGAGATAAGGTGAATGGCATATTATTACTGAAGTGTTGCTATATTAAACAGCCTTGAGTTTTTGAATCCTTGCCAATTGTCATGATCATGCCTCTTAAGAGAGGAAACTACTGAAATAAAGAGTGTACTCCATATACCACCCTAACCACTACATGTTACCTCCTGAACGCATTTCTTGAGATCCTCCGCCAGTCTGTCCGCCCTGTGCTGTCTGTGCTTCTTGTAGAACATCTCAGTGACACACTCCAAGGCAGGGAGGAGTTGGGTGGTCTTCTTGCACACGTCCAACTCATGTTGGAAGAGAAGCAGATCAGATCGGCTGAGATCCTTGTCAAAGATGTAGTTGTTACAGATCTCCGAGTCAGTCAGCACCATATCTATGGTTGCGAAGCAGTGAGCAGCACATTCTCGTAGTGAGATAACCTTCCCAAAGGCAGCTTCAGTTAGTCCTCTGAGGGGTTGGGGACATGTAAGATTAGAGACTAAATACATTAACTTCTCGGGACAGATCATACTATCATAGGTTGATGGAAGTAAGAAAATGTTCAACAAAGTAGACCGCTAAATAGCCTAGAAATAACATGGTATGATATGCAGAAATCACTGAATCAAAATTCCAACATTCCACAGCGCTACTTACTCATTTGGTAGATTTTCTGCTGATTTCTCAATATCTTCCACAATTTGCTCAAAGGTCGAGTAGAAGTCTTGCTTCAGAATCTTTGTTTTGTGGTATTTAGCAGTTTCAACCGCTTGGTGTGCTTTTACCAAATGCGACTTAGCGTCCCTAAAGAACGTTGGTGAGGGTTCTTGATATGTTTTTTTAAATCCTGAAAAGTTTTTATTGCGTACAATACAATGTACTTGAGCGATGGAGTGATTGACTTCACAAAATCGAATAAAGAATTATACTGCTGTAGTTTCCTTACAATTCCTCGGACTCTTTGCGGAGTAGCTCGGCATGAGCAACGGTTTCGTCCGCAATAGATCGGGCTATTTGCAGCATCTCCGTGGAAAGGAGAGTAGCAGCACGGTACATCTCGTACGCGAAGGTGTGCACGGTCTGGTCGTTGCTAGCTGCAACCACTCGCTGTTTGGCGATGTAGTCTTCCAGCGACTTCAGTTCAAGGAGCAGCCCTTCCCAACGTTGGGATATGTGCTTCGAGGTCAGGTCTGAAAAGGGAAAAGCAGGCGTTAAGGTACTAGTGCACTATAGGGCAGTATTAGTTTTCATTTCAACAATGCGACATAAATGAAGTTGGTAGGTACTACTAGGCTTGGAAGGTTGGAAATTTGGAAGGTTAAATTTTCACTGGAAGGCGTTATTTTTCTAACGGCAGGCTGCAGAATCGTGCGTCGTCAACTTTATGTTGCATTTATGTTGAGCACAGTACAAGCCACAAATAAGAACGACTTACTAGTTCGATAATTTCTGGAAATTATTCCCTTCTTTGTCTTCAGTTCTTCAATGTCCTTCTCGAGCGAAAGGGCAGCGTCCATTTCGTAGGAGAGTTCAAACAACACCTTCCAGGTATCTTTAACGTAGCTACTCAACTAAAATGCGATGAAGCATTGATTTGAGAGTACTCAAAATGATAAGGATAGTAACTAAAGATAGTAAAATTAGGGTTACAGTTTACAGAGAAAATACGAATTCTTATTCTGCTATTCTGGAAGCTAAACAGTGTTAAAACAGAGTTACATATTATTCAATCTACTCAAGCATTAAAGTGCTATCAGGAGAGCAAGAGGTAGTCACCTTGTCGCAATTAACAAGGGAGACGAGCGTGGGACGGAGGGAGTAGTACTCGTGTAACTCGTGAATCTGGATGTCCAGTTTCTCCAGAAGATCAGCCTGCTCGTGGTACATCACATCGAGAGCAGTGGACTCCTCCTGAGGAACAATAAATTACCCCGAGTGAAGAGAGAATTCTGAGCTGCAACGGACGAAATAAAATTTTTCGATGTTTCCAAGTAATTTCTTAAATCTTCCTTGATGATAGAACCCTAACTTGCATTGTGTCAAAATGACCTGTTGATCCTTGATTTGATCAGCGACTTCTTTGGCATCATTCACAAAGGCCTCGAACTCCTCTGACACGAGGTTTGTCTGTTTGAGAATGTGTTCTTTGTCTTCTGTGTTCTCACAAAATTCAACAAGAAGAGAGGACAGTAGACGGCATTGCTCAGTGTGGTTCTGAAAAAGGTTTCATTGGGAAAAGTTTGTACTGCGTTAATTCAAAATGGGAGAAGACCAAACAACTAAACAGTAAAAAATTCGAAATTCCTTGATCATAAGAGGGTCAGGGACGGAAGTTCGACACCCGGAAGTTCGACAACCCAGAAGTTAGACACTCTCACTGCTTGTCGAACTTCCGGGCGTCAACAGACTGAAGTCCGACAGTCCTAAAGCTCGACAGCAGGATCGGGTGTCGAACATCCGGTCGTCAACAGACTGAAGTTCGACGCCCAGAAGTTCGACACCCTTTCTAAGCTTTACTAAAAAGGGAATTCGCCTTTCGCATTGATGCCCCTTTATACTAAAGGTAATTACAGGCTTTGGTGAGACTTATACCGATAGATCTAATCAGACAAGAAGTTATGATAATGGGTATGTATAAGAGTAAATATAATAAGATTACTTAATATAATAACTTGATATAATAAATCCATGCATTACCTACTTAAAAAATCCCAACAAGGTACAATTACATTAAATTCAAAACTCAAACGGCAATCAGAGTCCCTGCAGCCTTCAGGAAGGTCAGCTTGTTGTCTTAGGTGTCGTAGGCGCCGATGAGTCTGACAGAGGATGCAGCTTGGAAGAGGGCTCTCTCGAAGTCACACAGGATGGACTGCGGCTCCACTCCGAAGGAATCAATCTCCGAGAAGAGGTTCTCGTACAGTTGCTGGGACTTGCCAGGGAGGAGTCCATAGGCCAGGGGGAACCGCCAGCCGTCGTCATAGAGCCCGTGGACAGTCACCATCTGAGTGAAGAGATCTGGTGCCGTTTTGAAGGTCCCGTCGATGATGAGGTGGTCTGAGAAGGAAAGGAGGTCAAGGTTGGGCACCGTTCCGAAGAGGAAGGAGCGTCGTAGGGTAGGGGTGTAGGTGGAATCCCAGAGGAGGAAGGTCTGCTTTTAGGGCATATATACTCTTTGACCCCATTACATCAAGCGTTTCAACCTCATTACATCAAACGTTTCATCAAGTTCGCTGATCTTGTCAAAGACCCTGTTATGACTCGTACCTACAACTCGTACCTATAACCCCTGATTCAAAGCAAAATCAAGATTTCACCGATTAAACAAGTTAACAAGCTCAGTCATCCCTATCACAGTTCACGTCACGACTCGTGCTCGGAACCATGATAGCCTGATGAGGTTGGTGTCTGGTGATAACAACCCCATTACATCGAGCGTTTAGCTCTCATCAAGTCCTATTGTCCCCCTTATCGAGGATCACATGACGACTCGTACTGCAAAGTTTCCTTCGGCGGACCTAAGGCGGACTCGCTTTATCAGGCCTGTGGAGAACCTAATCGGGGAAGGATAATGATTGAGATGATTGTAAGGGTTAGGTAAGTGTTTGGGTTCTAGTTGGGGCAACAAATAGAGCTCTGGTTAGGGTTAGGGTGAGCCCGCCTAAGGTCCGCCGAGGGAATGTCGGTGTTCCTCCAGACTGCTGAAAGCCTTACACTTTAACCGGTTCTCAAATCGCCAACTCAAAAGCCAAATGAAAAACATAACTGATAATAGAGTCAAATCTGGCCCAGAATAGCTCAAAATCGGAACAAATTCTACACCAAGCGGTTTTGACTGTTTTCCACAGTTTTTTGCCCAAAAAATCGATCTAGCAACTTTCCGGGACTTTCCTGAGTGGGGAAAGTGCCGAAAAATCGATTTTTAGTTGAGGCGCAGCCGACTGACCTGTGAAAAATCGTAACTTGGCTCAGGAAGGTCTTAGAGACTTCATTTTGGGCTTAAAAGAAGCGCAATGACCATGTTTATATACAACTTGTCAATAAACATATGCCCTAAAATGATCAGAACAGAGTTATGGGCAAAACTGATTTTGGGCACCTGCGATACATAGCGGAGGCGATTTTTGTATCTCAGCTCAGGAGGATCGTAGAGACTTCAATTTGGGCTTAAAAGAAGCGCAATGACCATGTTTATATACGACTTGTTAATAAACATATGCCCTTAAATGATCAGGAACAGAGTTATGGGCGAAAAACTGATTTTTGGGCACCGCGATACATAGCGGAGGCGATTTTTGTATTTCAGCTCAGGAGGATCGTAGAGACTTCAATTTGGGCTTAAAAGAAGCGCAATGACCATGTTTATATACGACTTGTTAATAAACATATGCCCTTAAATGCTCAGGAACAGAGTTATGGGTGAAAAACTGATTTTTGGGCACCCGCAATACATAGGGGAGGCGATTTTTGTATCTCAGGCCTCAGCTCAGGAGGGTCGTAGAGACTAAAAATAGCGCAGTGGCCATGTTAATAATTTAATATATGACTCATATTTTTGTCTCCTTAAGGACATGACAGATGCGATTTTCGAATCTCTGCTTTGCCCAATGGCCCATGAGGGCTTAAACTTTAAGAAGAACTTTAAAAGAACCACAATTACCAGTTCTTACCATGTTCTTGTTAATGATTATTTTTGGCCTGGAGTTTTTATTCTCCTGAGAATCTTTTACATCTGGGGATTTCATATCTTATTTCGCTTAAAGGGTCACAACGGAATTGCCAAGCACAATATTGATTAGTGAACTTAAACCAAATCTGATTTGATGAAGTAGGTCTCAAAAATCTTTACATAGGTGGTTGAATGATAAATACTGACGAAGATTTTCTGACCCGAGCAGGAGGAAATAATCTATTTCTAGAGTCTTGTTTGGTCAGGGTATATAAATTTTATAATAGGTCAGATCCATGGTCTCGTCTGTGACTTAATTGTATGCAGTACCTTCCATAATCCATATCTATGGAGTCAACACGTCTATTCCATATCTATGAAGTTAGGTTCAATTCCCGGTCCTGGTAAGCTGGTGGTCCAGTTCCTGGCGGCTGGCCCTGCTTATCGTGCTAAGGGTGAAGATTCTTTCCTTCAAAACAACTACGCAGCCACTCGGTTCACTCAGCCGAGTGAACCGAGAAACTGTGCACTGGGCAGGAAGGTAAAATGATGAGCTGAACATAATATGAATATTTTGGATTGTATGCCATGAATATTGGCAACATCTATTTGATTTTGATATGAGATCTGGTTCTGGAGTGATTAAACACTTTGAGCCCTGTGGTAAATCATTTAGTATACTTTTGCTGAGCTTGGCAGCCATATAGCCCATCAGAGCATGCTTATGAAAACATAATGATCCATCAATGATACCTAGGTCCTAGCTCTGCGACCTCTATTATATGGGGAAATGGGAATATCAAAAAAAGTCAATTGCTACGCTTTCTGGCCTGGGATATTTATAAAAGTGCCTCAGCACTGCCTCATGGCCTATGAGTGAATCAGGTTGTCGCCCAAGAGTATTTTAGGGTTTATATTCATTAACAAGGAGTATGTAAACATGGCCAATGTGCTTCTTTTAAGCCCAAAACGGAGTCTATACGATCTTTCTGAGCTGAGATACAAAAACCGCCTCCGCTATGTATTGCTGGTGCCAAAAAAACAGCTTTTCGCCCATAACTCTGTTCCTGAGCATTTTAGGGCATATATGCCCTAAAATATGTTTATTGACAAGTCGTATATAAGCACGGTCATTGCGCTTCTTTTAAGCCCAAATTGAAGTCTCTACGATCCTCCTGAGCTGAGATACAAAAATCGCCTCCGCTATGTATCCCGGGTGCCCAAAAATCAGTTTTTCGCCCATAACTCTGTTCCTGATCATTTTAGGGCATATGTTTATTAACAAGTCGTATATAAACATGGTCTTTGCGCTTCTTTTAAGCCCAAATTGAAGTCTCTACGATCCTCCTGAGCTGAGATACAAAAAAATCGCCTCCGCTTATAAAATAATCGTGGGTGCCTAAAATCAGTTTTTCGCCCATAACTCTGTTCCTGATCATTTTAGGGCATAAGTTTATTAACAAGTTGTATATAAAACATGGCCATTGCGCTTCTTTAAGCCCAACATGAAGTCTCTACGACCTTCCTGAGCCAAGTTACGATTTTTTCACAGGTCAGTCGCATACGCCAAATTAAAAATCGATTTTCGGCACTTTCCCACTCCGGAAAGTCCCGGAAAGTTGCTAGATCGATTTTTTGGGCAAAAAACTGTGGAAAACAGTCAAAACCGCTTGGTGTAGAATTTGTTCCTGAAAAAATTAGGATTTGACTCTATTATGAAAGATTAATAATAAACTTCATCAAAGATGACATGACCACCAGACGTTAAATAATGGGCGCATGCAAGTACTTTATCCGATATAACTTGGTGAGGTCGCCTTATTAAACATTAAAAGGGCCCTTCGAAGAGTAAGAAAAGGTGGAGAGCTTGTCGAACTTCCGGGCGTCAACAGACTGAAGTCCGACAGCCAGAAGTTCGACAGCGGGATCAGGTGTCGAACTTCCGGTCGTCAACAGACTGAAGTCCGACAGTCCTAAAGCTCGACAGTGTCTAACTTCTGGGTTGTCGAACTTCTGGGTTGTCGAACTTCCGTCCCCCAACCGACATAGAATTTGATCGTACTGACAACAGAATTTCAAATCATAGAAGTCAAACATGTCACCATTTTGATTGATTTTAGGGCAATATCAATTATCATCTTGATCGCACGTAAGTACTCTGGATTCAATCCAAGAAATCATACCTTTTCCTCAGTTCATATGTCATACCTGTTCCTCAACTTCAGTTAGGAAGTTTCGCTTGAATGTCTTGAGACACTTCCTAAGTTCAGCACTTGTTAGACTTGTCAGGGACTTTTCTAGCATGAGGAAATAGTCCTCCCATCTCTTCATCCACTCCCGAATGCATGCAATCTGACGGAAATATGTGTTAGAGGCGTGAGGTGATGAACCCACTACAATACTAAGTATGAATTCCCATCCCCGAAAGATACAATTCTCAGGGAAATTGGAATGATGAAGACTATTAAAACTTCCCAATAATTGTCTGAGATGTCTGAAATAACACGAGTTCAGCTGAGGAGGCCTAGTACCTCTCTCTTCCACTGGGCGTGGAGCTCCGTCCTGTTCTCCGCGTGGGACACGTACTCCTGTATCTTCCCTGACAGTTTCCTCTCCATCTCAATGAGCCTGTTCCAGAGATCCTCCACTTTGTAGATGTTGTACGAGGGGTGGTACTCGACGTGGTGTTTTCCCTCCGTTTGGAGACTCCGTTGAATGTCGCAGTGTATCTTGTAGCAGGACAGCTTGAGCCGGTTGTATTGTGTCTGCTCTTCTTTCCTGGTGTGTTGAGAAGTTTGAATTATGCCACAGTTCAACCACTTGACCGTGTAATGTTGTTTGATGAGTTAATGTCTTAATGTACTACAGAAGAGTCAAGTCTGCAATTTTATTCGTGACAAAAAAGCGAAGACACTAGGTAAATCATGAAGGTATACTTGACCTGCTTTACTCACAGTATCTTATAAAACTGAGTCAAAAGTGTTATGTTGCGAGTGCTAATGCCCGAATGTGATTCAAGAGCAGCTATTTCCTTCTTGAAGCATTCCATCTTTTCTTGTATCCAATCGAACAAATTATGACATCTCTGTTCTAACGTCTCGAGATTTTTTTCAAGTTCATAAGAACTTTCAATTGCTTGGATTACAGTGTCCTTTGGTCCACAGCCAACAGTGCCCTGTTTAAATTTCAAATTTATGATGAAATAAAGCAACTGATGTAATCAAAGTTTTATAATCACGATTCACAAGCGCAATTTTGCACGCAGAATCGATAAGCATTTGTTGAAATTTCCAACTGATGAAATTAGTTGGTTAAATAACCAATTAACCTTCGAACTTGTCCAAGCTTTCTTCATCAATATACAAGCATTGTAGAGTTCTGCAACCCAAAGATACCTCAAGACATAATACCACATGTAATCCTGTCCTTCCAGCTCTCTGAGTCTTATATCACTATGAAGTAGAGTCGGAATGCCAGTTTCCTTTCTGATAGCATCCAAAATGCACTCTGCCTTTGAACCATCTGAAATAAAGTTTTGGTTTCAGCTGCAAGTTTTATCACCAGATTAATCAATAAAATGGATTGAAAAATTCCCAGATCTGGGGCAGAAAATCAATCAATATCAAAGTGCAATTTAAAATACTTGTCTCAAATCTCACCAAATGCAGGATTGAGCTTCAGGTTCAGATATTTTGCGAGTTTAGCGAGATTATCTGGATCTTCCATGTCACAGCTTACAATATCACAATGATCTATGAGCCCAGACATGCCAACCTCGTTCTTCAACCAGAACTCAAGTTGATCTATTCCAACCCTCCCATTGATGGGGTCACTTATCTTCTGAATAACTACATTCACAGCAATGAGGATGAGGGCACGGTAGATGGAGGCTGAATCGTCACTGACTGAAATGTCCCAGAAATAGGAAGGAGAAGAAGATATTCATGAATTTTCAATCATGAATTTTCATTAAACTATGCAACTGTATCAATGTACCTTTACACAACTAGTGATATTGTGAATAGCTGTAGTGCTAATCTTATAAGCAAAGCTATCATGAAATATCATTATGATACCATCCAAAATTCATGTTTGTTAGATAAATTGATTTGGGAGTGTACTTGAATGAAGAGACATACTTATTTGTTGGGACCAATCATCAATCATATCACAATCCAAGTCTTTCTTTTCATCTTGCTCTATGATGAAATTGAGAAGGTAGTAAATGTTATTTTTCTTTTCATCTGAGCTTTTTGGTGAAAAGTAAGGTAAACTGGGGTCTAGGTTGAGTGATTTCAACAAGTAACACAACTGTAAGCCGTCCCTCAAGTCACCTTCAAGATTTTCAACTTTTTTAGCTGAAAGGTGATGATAAAGTCATAAGTGTGGACATAAATAATGTATTATTCCTTCATTTTAGATTTAGTTTGTAATATAACAAATGCATCTGAAATGAACTCCAATGGAGCAGAGTAACAAAATATGAATCACAAAATAACAATGAAATTCTGCTTTCTTTTCCTAAACTTTGCAGTTATGGTGCATGGTGTATAAATGATAACAATTAAAACCAGGAAAGAATCAAAAGATAATAATTAATCACCATATGGTATGTGGTAGTTTATCCAAGCAATCAAATTCTCACTAAAAGTCATCTTATCTTCTTTGGTCATAATATCCTTAAGATATCCATCATTCATAAAAGGCAGCAATCTTTCACTAAGGGGTAGCTGAAATTGCAATGATGGTATTATCTATCAATAAACTTGCCTGCAATAAAATAATAAAATGAATCATCAATCAATTATCAAATATAGTTCCTACTAGAAAAATCAAAAAACATCAGCTCAAGATATTCTTACATTGATACCAATTACCAATTACCAGGTCAAACATTTTTGGAACAATTAACAATTTTACATTAATATGGCTGGGGTAAAATCTATCACATTTTCAGTATAGCCAGGTAACATGCAAATCAAACCTCTTCATTGGAGGGAGCTTTATTGACCACAATAGCATCACTCTTTCGACCATATACAACAAAATCATCTGTATTCACATCTTTCTGCATTGCCTCACTTTTCATGAACTTACTTCTAGAAACAGAGTTATAGAATTAAGGTACAATAAGCTGAGAATAAGTTGAATAGTGGTGTAAAGTGTATGGGTTTGATTTCATATTTGAGAATTTTTGTATTAAAAAGAATTAAGAAATCTTTCTTCAAAGCTCAACTGGGGCTTTTCTCCAACTCCACCAAAACACCAACATGATCCTTTAGGTAATCCTTGTGGGGGCAGCGGATCTAAATGGTCACACCAAGAGATGGGGGGCGGCATCTTCAGCCTCCCCTATTTTTGGGGGGTTTTAAAAAAGCTTTTCACGAGGTGCCCAGCAGCCCCCCAGGGGAACACCATCAAATGGGCCACCTGCCTTAGAAACTGAAACTTTTCCCTTTTTTTGTAAACCCGATCAAAAACAAAACAATGAAAAAGAAGGCCGTGATGGATCCGGTTATTTTTGGACCTTACATTGCACGAAATTAATGGGTGGCATCATCCCCATCCAATACCCACTTGAGAGACACTTCAAAAAAAGGGTTTAAAAATTTTAATTAAAAAAAATTTCTTCAAAACAAAAACCAAAAACTTTTCTCCCCCATTTTTGAACACCAAATGCCCTTTTTCCTTTGAGTGCAGAGGATTTAAATGGGCACCGATGGTGGTGCAGGGCATCTGAAATATATCAAATAAATAAATTCAAAATACTTATAACACGCTTAGACAATCACTAATACACGAGGCAATATTTTACAGTATTCAAGCATGACCGACCATGAATCAATATCCAAAATTATTCAGTCTATATGAAAGATATACGAACACAAGATTTTAGTCTTATATTAAACATTAAATCCAACTTCACTTTTGTACTTTTAAAATTAAAATATCCAAAATATTCCAGTCTATAATAAACATCAGTCTCAATTTACCAACTCCCATAAGCAGTCTCAAATAGTGAGTTTTAAGAAGTGTTTTAAATGATTCCAACTCTGTGCAGCTTCTTATACTATATGGTAAACAGTTCAAGTTTTGGGAGCCATGTAGGTAAAAGAGGCATCTGTCTTGGAGAGGCGAGATGGTGGAGCTTTTGAGGAGGTAAAAGTCATTGTCAGTTTCAGGCTCACATTCTTAACTTCACGTACTGATATGAGCTCTTTGAGGTAATGTGGAGCCAAGTTGTTGAGACACTTAAACACCAAGACGGCAATTTGAACTTTATTCTGAATTCTACTGGGAGAAATGGAGTTTTCTTCAGGTAAGGCTTTTGTGTCCCCTTTTTTACCACTGATTTGAAAAGGGGCTCTTTTCTGGTTTTTGGAAGCCTGTAGACATTTTGAGTGAGACCATAAGAAGCATTGCATGTCATAAGAAAAAATATTGAATGGACTGTGGTCTTTAGTTTTTTTTGGGCCAATTTCTGGCCCCCAGATTTAATAAAAATCGGGGAAGATGCTTTTGTTCACCCATATCAAGTTGATGGTCAAAATGGAAGCCCGGGTTTTTTTACTGCATTTGGAAAATTTTTTCCCAAAACTTTCACCAAGATCTAGGTTCTAATTTGGGACTAATTTTATTCTAGGAACTCGTCTTATCATCATTCAGCTTCATAAAGTTTTTCTCCATTTTTTCCCTTCCCTTTTAAAAAAATGTTTGTGGGGTCAAGTGTCCCGAGTCAACATAAAAGGCAAGATATCTGGGTATCATCAGCATTAATAATAATAATAAAATATGGTTCTTTTTAAAAAGTAACAGGGGATAAAATCAAATCTTTAACCCTATGCACACAACTGTGGGAATACTAAAAAAACTAGAAGTTGTCAGCATGAAAAATAATTTAGAGTGCATGAACGTCAGATTAGAAAATACCCTTCATCAAACTAACAATTCATTAACAATAATAATAGATTAAACATTACCACATGCTACCTTTTAAATAAGTTTCAACAGCTTTTGAAAGACTGTATATCATCATGATCCTAATATTGATTAATAATTTGTTCCCATAGTATAACTGCAACATATTTAACAGTATTTTGCCCATGTGGATTAGTTTATTGAAACTAGCTTTGACAGCTCTGTTAGAGCTATTATAAACTGCCAGAGTGGCATGGCCCTTTTCAGTATCCTCCGTTCTATATCACTCTTTCTTGAGAATAGATTGGAAACCATCAAAACTCTGCCACATATAGTTAATTAATTACGCTAATTTAATTAACTACCTGCAAAAAAGGGCTTAAACTGAGTGGACGTTTTTGCCTCCATAGCCACAAGTCTGATGTGATATCCTCTAATTGCGCGTGCAAATTCCGGGATATTTGGCGGATTCCAATTTTTTCCGCCCTAAGATCAAAAAGCGGCTTAAAAGTATATAAATGATTGCCCCCCGGGTGAAAACAAACGAACCAAAAAACATTACCAAATTTTGCAATTGAATTTTCGTTTTTCCCAAATCCGTTTATGACGTTGCCTTGATATAATTGTACATGGTTTTGTCCCCAAATTTTTGGATGTTTAATAGGGATAAAGTTAACCTCTTTTTGGGGAAAAACTTTTTTTAAAAAAACCATGTACAGTCAACTCATTTATTTACGTTTTATTCCAATTGCGTCATGCCAACCGCCTATCCCCAAACTTTGTAAAAGTGTTGAAAGGGGGTTTTACTTTTCTGCTTTTGCAACTTCATATTTCTTGAAAAAAGTTTTCCCGGGGAATTCTTTAAAAAAACTTTTTTCCCAAAACAAGAAAGGGGGTTTCCAAAAAAAGAAATAAAAAATTAAAAAACGGGTTTAATTTTTCTGTTGAAACACCGTTGAGACACAGCTGAAATCATACAGTGAGGCAGTGCAGGACTCAAGGAATAATGGAGGTGTTTTGGATCAGAAAGTACTGAAATCAGTCGTGAAGAACGTGGTTGCAGAAGAAGACAGGAGCCGGAACCTGGTAATATTTGGTTTGGCAGAGGAACCAGAAGAGAAAGTCGATCAGAGAGTTAGCGAAGTTCTAGAGGCAGTCGGAGAGAAGCCGAAGTTTGAAGCATGCAGATCTGAGTGAAAACAAAAACCTTGCCAGTCAAAGTAGCAGTCTCTTGTTCAGACATTGTTACTCAGATCTTCAGGAAAGCAAAGCTGTTAAGAGATTCGGAGGAGCAAGCGAGTCTTCATCTGCCCGGATAGGACACTGAGGAACGTGAGGTGCATCGCGATTTAGTCACACAACTCAAAGCGAAAAGAACTGCTGAACCCAACAAACTTCATTTCATAAAGGTGGTCACATATTGAGTACTGATAAGAAGTAGATCATTATATCAATTTTCCCATTACTATGATCTTATCATTCTATTTTGAATATTCATTACACAATTATGTATCCATTAAATGCAATTTTGTAAAGGATTTGATAAGCCCAAGTTTGATAATTTCATGTTATTCAGATGTGTAATCTACAGTTAGAACAGTTCTTATGATTGTCATTGCCCACACAAAACTGAACAGTTTTCGCGGTATTGATTTCATTTAGTTAATTTTGTTTAAGTTTCTTACACGTTTTGACTGCATGAATGATACTAGAAGTTGACAAGCTGAAGATATTAAATTGATGTGTTCAATGTCAAGATTGAAGTTAATCATATTTCAAATATATTTAGAAGCCCATTGCGGTGCCCTTCGGGGTTTTCAATCAATCTATCTCCCAGCCGGCATTTTCAAACTAAACCAAAAATAAACCGATAACAAACGTTTATATTTGGTTTTTTATACGTTTAAACTTTAATAAACATTTCTTTCGAGACGTTTATTGAAATCCCACATATAAACGTTTCTGATACGTTTAATTTACTGAGTACCAATAATTGGTACTCAGTTATAAACCTAAATTAAACGTATCAGAAACTTTTATATGTGGGATTTCAATAAACGTCTCGACAGAAACGTTTATTAAACGTATCAAAAACGATTATCCATAACGTTTGACGGAAACCAAATCTAAACCAAACATAAACGTTTATTATCGGTTTATTTTTGGTTTGGTTTGAAACTCAATTCAAATCCGAAAATTGGTAACCAATTTTCGGATTTGAATCGAGTTTCAAACCAAACCAAAAATAAACGTTCAAACTACGTTTATTTTTGGTTTGCAGTAAACGTTTCTCTCCAACCGAAAATAAACTTTTTCGAAACGTTTATTTTTGGTCATCAAGAAACGTTTTTCTTGAACCAAAAATAAACGTTACAGAAACATCTATTTTTGGTTTTGTCGAAACGTTTCTTGAAGACCAACAATGAACGTTTCGAAAAAGTTTATTTTTGGTTGAAGATAAACGCTTTCTGCAAACCAAAAATAAACTTATTTTAAAAGTTTATTTGAGGTTTTCATGAAACTCAATTCCAATCTGAAAATTGGTATTCAGTAACCCAAAAATAAACGTTTTTCAAACGTTTATTTTTGGTTTGATATAAACGTTTTTTTAACCAAAAATAAACCTTTGAAAACGAAGTTAACGAGGTTTTATGGAAACACAAGGTTGTTACTGCAACCTAATGTATACTGCATACACATGGTCGACGGAGGACTCACAGAGTCTATGTCAAGAATTAAAAATAATTTAGTGATTAAATTATCAATTAAGTGGTTTATTTATCGTTTCGGGGAAACCAATCATAAACGTTTTTTTGAAAGCGATTTATAAACCAAAAATAAAACA
This sequence comes from Beroe forskalii, assembly GCA_011033025.1. NCBI lineage: Eukaryota > Metazoa > Ctenophora > Nuda > Beroida > Beroidae > Beroe > Beroe forskalii. The sequence continues at coordinate 794,019 of WFMF01000028.1, read as the reverse complement.
AACCGCAAGAACTAATTTTTTGTTTAATGACTGTTGCTGTATGACGTTTAAGAAACGTTTCCCAAAAAACGTTTATTAAACGTTAAATTCAAACCGGTTTTATCGTTTTATCCGTTACGCAAAAGAACATTTAATAAACGTTTATTAAACGTTATTTCCTTTCGTTATGGTTTCCTAAAAAACGTTAATTAAACGTATTTAAAACTCTGTGCCGGCTGGGCACGGTACATTTGGTGGCAAATGACCTCATTGCAAAATCGCCGACTCGGCGCCGATCAGCGCCGGCTAGGCGCCGATCAGCGACACCGCCGATCGGCACTGATCGGCGCCGATCAGCGCCGTCGACCGCCGATGGAAAATGGTTGATTTTCCATAGGCGCTGATCGGCGCCGATAGGCGATTTTGCAATGTGGTCCCCTGCTATTTGTTTTATTTATTAATGACATGTTCGACTGTATAAGCCCTGAAACTAACATCGCCCTTTATGCAGATGATACAAAAATCTGGAGAGAAATTGAGATATCGGCTGATCATTTTGCTCTACAAGCTGACATAGATAATCTTCATAACTGGTCTGTACTAAACAAGATGAAATTTCATCCTTCGAAATGTAAAGCTTTAGCTGTAACAAACCAAAGAAACATACTCCATAATCTACCATGTACAATCTTCCAGTACAAGCTTCACAATACTTACATAGATTATGTTGCATCTCAAGTAGATCTGGGAGTCACAGTAAACTCTAGACTTTTTATGGTCAGAACAATGCAACAGTCTCTTATCTAAAGCAAGCTCCCGTCTAGGACTTGTAACACGTATCTGTCATTTCACCTGTGATAAAAGACAAAAAAGAACCTTTACCTTACACTAGTTAGGTCTTTATTTGAGCATTGCTCTATCATTTGGCATCCAGTCAGCTCCAACCAGCTCAGTGGTTTTGAGGCCATCCAAAAGCGGGCCATTAAGTGGATTGAAGGCCGTCCCCATGACCATATCTGTGATACTGAATACTATAATAAACTGAAAACCCTGCATATCCCTCCAATAAAACACAAATTTATCATAAATGACCTAATCATGATGTTCAAAATCATACACTCTCTTATCTCCATCACCTTACCAGAAGGCTTTCATATCATTAAACATACTGAAGTAAGGAGCACCAGAAGTACACATGATATTGTGAGCAAAGAGGATTGTTCAAGATTAAAATGTACCATAAGGCCCAACTGTGATAATTTTAGGAATTCATTTTTCTATAGAACAATGGTCATATGGAACAAAAATCCCTTATAGTATTAGGCAAGTTAAAAGCATCTCCACCTTTAAATCACAACTCAAAACTTTCCTTTGGAAAGCAGATCTAGACTGGCCCGATTAATTCAATTTACTCAGTCCGTGAACTAGATGGTCATTAAGTTGTAAAGGCAAGAGCAAAATACCCTTATTTAAGAAATTATTAATAAATTTGTATTTTCGAAATGATGGTCTTGATGCAGAAAAGTAATTTCTTTGTGGCCTAGGACTTTAAGTGTGACAATTTAAATACCAATCTATGATTACAATTGACAACCATATTATATGTGAGTTTGTGATTTAATATTATCAGATGACATAATTATTTATTATTATTATTTATTCTATACCCTATTTATTGATTGATGTTTTTGACGGGCCTCCCTGTAATAATGGTTAACGCTGTGTTGGGAGTTTAGCCCAGATTTTGCACTTGATTTATATTTTCTGTGCTATTTTGGTTAAGTAGGAATGACAGAATATTTTAACCTGAATGACATTGTAAAATATATTTCATGTAAAATCTGAATTTTGAAATAAAAAAAATTTGCCCATTTGGTATCACACAATTATTAACCTTAGGCGATCTGATCACATGAGACTGAGAGGATGGGCGTGACCGAGCAGTGTTGAATTCGCCATTGTCCAATCTACAATAACTTATTGGAGATTGGACATTGGCGAACTCAGTACATGCTAGGTCACTCTAATATATCCACTCGCGTGCGCTTTTTGAAGACATTTTAGGTAGCGGGCGCGCGCGGCCCGGTAAAATATCTGCACGCTAAATTTGATATACCCACCGGATATAGCCCGGCCCGCGAGAGCAGTTCTACGCCGGTTGCAATATAGCCCGCCTCTTGAAGAAAATATTTTTGGTGCTAAACTGGCTGAGATCATTGAAAGTGTCCACAACAACAATTTTAGCAGCAAAATATCGATCATGAGGCAAAAACTGGCAAAAAGAAGGATTTTTGTGGAGTTGATTATCGACAAAAACATCGAGGCGATGGAAAGTTAAGAGTCAAAACACTGAAACTGATATTCATCATTGTTCAGCAGCTTACTGAATCATGAAATTATGAGAAGTAGTTCAACTTCGAAACAGAATTGGATAAAATTGACAGCAAAACAACATAGGTATCGATAATTAATCAATATTCAGCAAAATATGTGGCCAACAGTAGTCAAAAGTCGAGTCAAATAGCAGAGAAAACAGTGAACTGCAGTGATAGCAGTGAAAGCAGTGATAGCAGCAATTCTGTAAAATTCTGTAAAAGCAATCATTCCGAGAAAGAGAAGTAAAAAGATACAAAATCAAAAACGAGAGAATGAAATACAATATCATGAAATAAAGTTAGGAATTTGCATTTGTGTTGATCATTAATTGCATTGCCATGTTGTCATGGTTACACATTCTTCGGAAATAGCAAGAGGTGAGTGAGAGCAATACGTCATTATCATTAGTAACAATGGTGCATTATTTTTTCTCACACACAGCGGATACGATGTAAAATAAATGCCGCCTAATTACCGCGACACTCTGATACATAGTGCAACTTCTCATGAGAAAAATTTTGAGGGACACTTTATTCTATTGACTTACCATATTCAACCATGGTAATTACGTCATTCTCATTTGTCTATTATAACAGTGCTGCAGAGTTTCACCAAATGTAAATACGCTCATTTTAACCCATTTTCTTTCACCGTTTTGTATCTCTTTTCAAGTTCTGCTGTAACTGATGCGTTTCACAAAGTGACATGCTACCATTTTCCCCTTTGTTTGTTTTTCCAATTATTGTTTGTTTTTCCAAGATTGCTAGTGTTTTAAGTTTAATTAACAGCATCTAACCACATTTTTAGCCAATAATCCTTCGATTGCAAGACCTTTGAGATTGATTCATGCTTAGATTCGATTCGCCTTTAAAATTTTCGCCCTCGGGCCCTTCGGGCCCTCGGGCTCATAACTTCTACATAAGCTTTACCGACCCCTTCGATCAAATACTTACGGTGCTTAATCGTGTTTGTATTGCATTTGTGAAAAATTTTTGTTAATTAGAGAAAAAACTCATTACTATTGTTGCAAAACCTTCCTGTGTGTTCAAATCTTCGAGGATTTACTTGAACATTCAACTTTTTTCATCTTAGATATGCCATTCTCCCAAAAAGCTCACGCGAGTGGATATATACCATATACTCCTCGCCTCATGGGCTGAATTTCGTATAGCACTCGGGCTCTTCGAGCCCTGCGTGCTATACGATATATATCCCACTCGGGCTAGCGCCCTCGAGGGATATCAGGGGGCTGGCAAGCCCCCCGCGGCGGTTTGCGAGCCCGAGGGCCCGAAGGGCCCGAGGGCGAGCATTGAACGGCGGTCCAAACAGTGCGAGGGCCGAAGGCCCGAGCTGCGAGCCCGAGGACCCGAAGGGTCCGAGGGCGAGCATTGGACGGCGGACCTAACAGTGCGAGGGCCGAAGCCCGAGCGCGAGCCTGAGGACCCGAAGGGTCCGAGGGCGAGCATTGACAAGCTATTCTAACAGTACACGAGCCTCCGAGCATCGGGAGTGAGTTTTCTTAACTTTGCTTGCCAGCCCCCAACTATATGTTTTCATGGATTCACCATATTTCACGTTGAAATTTGAGCAAGTTCCCGTTGCCGAAATCGCACTAAAATTTGAACATCACATGTTTAGGGGTCAAAGGTGCAACTGTCAAAATTTCAGGTCAATCGGATGAAAATGACCGAGTTATTACAACTTGAATATTGCCAAAATCGAGGGTGTTCTTGTTAAATTGGGTTACGACCATATATATACATACATAGATATATACATATAGAGGTATATACATATACGAGAGATGACGCTTTAGTGCGAGAAGTATACCCTATTTAAACGGCGATATCTCGGGAACCATATAAGATACAGAGCTCATCGACCCAGCGTTGGAAAGTAGAAAGATAGAACTTGCAGTTAGTGACCTTAAAAACTATTCTACGTCATGATAATGACGTCATAATGACGTCACAAAACTAAGAATTTTTAATGTCGATTTTCCCAAAAATAGGCGTTTTTCAACGCAATTTTTCGGTATGAAGCTTTCGAGATAGAAAAAAATGCTCCTGTTAGCGCAGAAAGGAAATTTAATGTACTTTCCAAAGATGTGGTCAAAAAGTTCCGGGCTCTACGGCATCATTGAGATATTTGCGATTGTTCGAAGCACTTTAACACGAAAAAAATTCCAAAAACTGGCAAATCTTGTGAAGCTTGTGGAGAGAGAACAGGACCACCCCAGAACTTCATCTTTGGATATGTTGTCGGTCATAGTCCCAACTGTAAATGAATGGGTCTCAGATAGCTCATCTAATTTTATGACGTAATTGTGACGTCATCAGTAATGCTAGGTAACGCGAATTTTTACGCGTGATTTGATGCCAAATTTCAATATCTCGGCACAGAAAAAGGGTGATATTTTCCCCAAAACCAAAAGGATTTGGTTGTGATGGTCCGCGGCGGTTTTAAGGCGTTCTTTACTGTAAAACCCATGATATGAGAAAAGAACGCGACGGTTAAAACTGCCGCATCGGCACTTTTTTTGATGCATTAAAGTTACGTGAATGCTGTATATTTTATAAGTGACGTTGCAGCAGTTTTAACCGTCGCGTTCTTTCTCATATCATGGGTTTTACAGTAAAGAACGCCTTAAAACCGCCGCGGACCATCACAACCAAATCCTTTTTGGTTTTGGGAAAAATATTTTCATATCGCACGCGCATGCGCGTGCGATATGAAATTCAGCCCTAGAGGCTGCGGGTATATGTATATATATTGAATATAAGAATGGACGAAGTATTGTTGTGTAAGGAGAACCTTCGTCTTGGCCCCTTCTATGGAAAGGACGATACGCATACCGATCAGGGGGCTGGCAAGCCCCCCGCGGCGGTTTGCGAGCCCGAGGGCCCGAAGGGCCCGAGGGCGAGCATTGGACGGCGGTCCTAACAGTGCGAGGGGCCGAAGGCCCGAGCTACGAGCTCGAGGACCCGAAGGGTCCGAGGGCGAGCATTGGACGGCGGACTAACAGTGCGAGGGCCGAAGGCGAGCCTCCGAGGACCCGAAGGGTCCGAGGGCGAGCATTGAACGACGATCCTTACAGTAAACGAGCTTCCGGACATCGGAAGTGAGTTTATGTAACTTTGCTTGCCAGCCCCCAACTATATGTTTTCATGGATTCGCCATATTTCACGTTGAAATTTGGTAAACTTTCCGTGGTCAGAATCGCACCAAAATTAATACACTGCATGGTTGGGGGTCAAAGGCGAATCTGTCAAAATTTCAGGTCGATCGGATGAAAAATGGCTGAGTTATTATTACAACTTGAATATTGCCAAAATCGAGGGTGTTCTTGTTAAATAGGGTTACGACCATATATATACATATAGAGGTATATACATAGAGAGACTTTTTAGTGCAAGAAGTATACCCTTTTTAAATGGCTCTATCTCGGGAACCATAAAAGATACAAAGCTCATCGACCCAGCGTTGGAAAGTAGAAAGATGGAACTTGCTAATGGTGCCCTTAGAAAGCATCTTACGTCATTTTGATGACGTCATTATGACGTCACAAAGTCGTGAATTCCAAATTTTGATTTCCCGAAAATGGGCGTTTTTCAGCGCAATTTAACGGCATGAAGCTTTCGAGATAGGAAAAATGCTCATGTTAGTGCAGAAAGGGAATTTAATGTACTTTCCAAAAATGTGGTCGAAAAGTTCTGGGCTCCCCGGGATCATTGAGATATTTGCAATTGTTTTAAACACTTTGACACGAAAAAATCGCAAAAAATAGCAAAAACGGTGAAGATGATTTTGAGAGAACGGGACCACCCCAGACCTTCATCTTTGGATATGTTGTCGTTCATAGTCCTAATCAGGTAAATGAATAGGTTTTAGATAGCTTATCTAATTTTATGACGTAATTGTGACGTCATCAGTAATGCTAGGTAACGCGAATTTCATATGTGCGATATGGCGCAAAATTTCAGTTTGAATATATATGAGCTCAGAAAAAGGGTGATATTTTTTCCAAAAACCAAAAAGGATTTGGTTGTGATGGTCCGCGGCGGTTTTAAGACGTTCTTTACTGTAAAACCCATGATATAAGAAAGAACGCGACGGTTAAAATTGCCGCAATGGCACTTTTTCGAAGCATTGGTTAGTGGTTACGTGAATGCTGTACATTTTGAAGTGATGTTGCAGCAGTTTTAACCGTCGCGTTCTTTCTTATATCATGGGTTTTACAGTAAAGAACGTCTTAAAACCGCCGCGGACCATCACAACCAAATCCTTTTTGGTTTTTGGAAAAAATTTTAATATATTTACCGGCCATTAATATATTAAATTAATAAAGGCTAATAAAAGGCTGGTTAATTAAAGTTGATTATTTTTTTTTTTTTTTGGTACATCGAGCAAACGCGCCCCCGAAGTCCTGGTGGACTTTTTGGCAAGGTGCTTAGTTATGGAATACTCTCCTTGTATTGTCAAACGTTGTTTTCCCCAGCGAGGGGGTCAGACAACGTCGGACAATCTTTGTACCCCTTTTATTTCCCAATTTGTTTCCCCATTCCCCCGTTGGTTCCCCCATATTGAAATACTCAATAATTTAGGTTTCTAAATTTAAGAACATTTGCTGGTCTAAGAGTGTATTCTATTACGATACACTAGCGTCTAAGCGCCCATTACATCTATATGTATCCCTACAGTCAGCAAAAATTCCACCCATTACATCGGTTCCCTTCCCTTTTCTTGCGTCTTGCGCCCAATGTTGACTTTTAGGAGTGTTATCCAATGCCGGAAAGGAGAACCAATTACCTGGAGAGTCGCCACACTCTCTAGACTGGCAGACAGTCTCTGATTACGATGAAGCTGGAACAAGAGAAAGAGTTCCTGGTCGAATAGGAAGCTGTTAACATACCAATACTAGGAAAACCAACGTAAAAAGGCATTTATTAGGTGATAGTGATGATTATGTTGAGAGTAAGGAGGGCCACATATGATAATGAGGAGGCCTATCATGACAGTGCACTAATTATAAAAGAATGCCATAAGTCCAGGACATAATCTAAATAAACCTCCACTACTTCAATCTATTTCAAGATGGGCCGCGAACTCACGAGAAACCCAGGGCATTATGAGAATTCTAGAAGAAATAGGCACCTAACGTAGCTATAAAGGTACTTAACGTAGCAAAAAAAGCTCAAATCAATAACAGACGACCAAAACTGTGTTGATTTGTGTTTTTGTTTGTGTTTTGATTTGTGTTTTTGTTTTTTCTTCCACTGTATTTCCTTAATTTCTTTTTGGTATACTCGTTGAAACTGGTAGTCTTAGCTATCAGTGCGATTTTTCTTCTTCGAGGCTTAAATTGTAAACTGAGGTCAATGCTTCTATGATGTCTAAAAGAATCAATCTGGTCCTTCGTTGTTTTTTTGTTTTGTTTCAATTCAAAGTTCCAAGACCGACCGTAGCATATTTTCTCAAGCTACTGTGGGTGCCCATTCGTCATTCATGTTCAGGCACATCCAATGGGAGACTACCAGTATAGTTTTCTGTCGTGTTGTTATTATAATTCTGAAATGTTTTTCGAATAATCTTCTGACTTAATTGGAAAATACTACCAATTTGACTTGGCTAGTCGATTAAAAAAGATAAGTAGGCAAAGCTTGTCGAAGTTTAGAATATCAACACCAATGCCACCCCTGCATATCTTCATCAAGAAGTTGCTGAAAAAACCGCTATAAATGCCCAATATAGTTAATCAATGAAATACCGCGCCATTGCGCCCATCATGAGAAGTATCGGAACAGATTAATGAGCAATGCTAGTTGAAGATAAATTGGCAAAACTAGTCGGGAAAAAGGCTGCACCTGCATATATCTTCATCATAAGGAATATTATGAATGACAGAGCTATTTGAGATAAAGTACCCTTCCAGTTCCCTACTAACCTACCCGTACGCCCATAATCATGTAGAGTGGAGGATTGTTGAAGAGATAATTAAAATTAGCCTGCCAAAAAGAAATACTGCACCAATGTGCCCATCGTGAAGAGTATTCTTAAGGTTAAGATAATAATAATTGCCATAAGTAGTCATGTTATGATACTGTAACAGTGCACCTAAAATGGTGATGATTTAAATACAAGATACTTTAAACGTTATAGCGAGCCATGAGATATAGTGTTGCGTCGATGCGATAATCTTGAGGCTAAAGAATTATGGCTGATTATAAAAAGAAACAGCTAGTAAAATGCGCTTATACGCCTGTTACGGGAGGATTGTACTGGATTAGAAGAAATTAACTATCCTGAGTGAGAGTCTAAAACACATAAGAATGAATAGCTTTGGTTGTTCGGACAAGAAAAATGAGTGAAACTGAATAGACGATTTTACTGCCTGATGTAATGAATACTTTTTAGTCTATTAGCTTATTCCTATTAAGTAAGAAGAACTAGTGTGAATTACTGCACCCGTCATGAAAATCTAATAAATATATTATTATAGAAGATAGACAAAACGAGTCAACAAATGATACTTCGGCACCTAGTGGCAAAAAGTGGATACTCTAAATCAAGTAGAAAACTGGTATGTTAACAGGAAAGCAGGAAGGAGTTGATTCGTTACTACTCGTTGTACTTGTCATCTGAAACCGTCCTCAAATTTGATTGTACCCAGTTGAGTTGTAAGTGGTAAAATAACATAAAATATCTAACGCTGTATTTGAAGAGTTAGGTAATTGCGTGCATGGCACAAATTAGACGAATCTTCATCTCTGCTAACCCATCCCAATTTTATTTATTCTGTAGTTAGGGAAAAGTGGTAATTTCCGTCCTGACAAGGACGGCCCTCACTTTAAGTGAGTTCTAAGTAATAGAGAAAAAAAAAATAAAAAGTAGAAAATAAAAATAAGTTACAACACTCATCTTAGTAACTTGACAACCTTAATTTCATTTATTAAGGGGGCCGGGGGGGGGTCCGAGGCCGACCCTCGTTCCCTCATCGCCCCCGACAGAGCCGAACGCCAGCAACCAGTAGGCCCCCCACCCCACGAAAAAATACCGCCCCCAGCCGAAGCCATGAACCCCCAAATCACGAGCCCGCCCGCAATCACAGCGCGCACGCAAACTCACGACGCGACCCGCCGAAAATAAACACCAAAATCCACCCCCCCCCCTACAGCTTCCGAGGAAAACCCCCGAAACCCGGCAGCCACGCTCCAGGGCACAAAACAAAACCCCGAACCGAGCCGACTCCCGATTCAGGCCCCAGAAGCAAAAATATGACCTCTCAAAGTTGGCTCCTGTCCCAAAAATAGTCAAAAATGACGATTTTCAAATTTCGAAAAGCCATACTCTAACTTCCGAGGCCCAAACCAAAAACCGGCCCGACTGAAAGCTCCGCTCCATGCCCCAGAACACAACCACCAAGCCCCAAGGCCCCCCCCCCCCCCCAAAAACTGCAGGAGGAGATAGACTCCAAAGCCAACCCCCGGCAAATCGCGTCGCAAGCCCGCGCGCGCACTGCAATCACAGGCGAACCCGCGACCCGAAAAACCCACAACCCCGGCCAGGAACAATACCCCCCCACGGGGCAAAAACCCACCGGCAGCCGGCGCTCAGCCCCATCAGAAACAACAAAAAACCGAAAATCGACCTCGGACCCCCCCCCGGCCCCCTCAAGGTATATAGCATAGCCCATGATAAAACACATTAGAATAAAGTATGGAGAATTGAAAGTTGGAATAAAACTGGGAATAAAGACACTTATCCGTTCCATAGTAGGGATCTTTTGGGCTTTTATCTTCTGTGATTATTCCGAGTTGAGTATATTCCCAGCAATCCAGCAATGAGCGAGGGAACAAAGTCTCGAATGTCAATATAATATATGTCAAAAGACGTAATTCGAAAGAAGTGTGCGTCGTAGAAAATGTAAAAGATGATAATAATATCCCTATTTCAAACACAAGGAAATAACAGGATTGATATATAAGAATGTAAGATGCAAAGGGGTGTTTTTTTGAGAGGGTGAGCCTTTTTTTAGGTAAATATGCTAGATTAGAATTGGGGGCTCGCCCTCGATATAATAATGTCGATATAGTGAGGAGGTATGGAGGTAAGAACTTGGAGGAATAATAACTGATAGGTACACGGGAGTGAGATAAGGAAAATGGAAAAATAGAGGAAAAATGATAAAAATGAGATAAGTGGCTAAATTAATGGAAATCGTGAATAATAGCTCGGATAATATGGCAAATAAACGCACGTTGTATGCAGAACTGGAAAATGAATTGAGATAACTGCCCGTGGGCTCCTTTATAAAAGCATTTAAACTATTAATTTTGAGAGGGTGAGCCTTTTTTAGGTAAATATGCTAGATTAGAGTGGGGGCTGCCCTCGATATAATAATGTTTTCAAACATTTTTAGTAAGATAAATATGAGAGGGTGAGCCTTTTTTAGGTAAATATAGATTAGAATTGGGGGCTCGCCCTCGATATAATAATGTCGATATAGTGAGGAGGTATGGAGGTAAGAACTTGGAGGAATAATAACTGATAGGTACACGGGAGTGAGATAAGGAAAATGGAAAAATAGAGGAAAAATGATAAAAATGAGATAAGTGGCTAAATTAATGGAAATCGTGAATAATAGCTCGGATAATATGGCAAATAAACGCACGTTGTATGCAGAACTGGAAAATGAATTGAGATAACTGCCCGTGGGCTCCTTTATAAAGCATTTAAACTATTAATTTTGAGAGGGTGAGCCTTTTTTTAGGTAAATATGCTAGATTAGAATTGGGGGCTCGCCCTCGATATAATAATGTCGATATAGTGAGGGAGGTATGGAGGTAAGAACTTGGAGGAATAATAACTGATAGGTACACGGGAGTGAGATAAGGAAAATGGAAAAATAGAGGAAAAATGATAAAAATGAGATAAGTGGCTAAATTAATGGAAATCGTGAATAATAGCTCGGATAATATGGCAAATAAACGCACGTTGTATGCAGAACTGGAAAATGAATTGAGATAACTGCCCGTGGGCTCCTTTATAAAGCATTTAAACTATTAATTTTGAGAGGGTGAGCCTTTTTTTTAGGTAAATATGCTAGATTAGAATTGGGGGCTCGCCCTCGATATAATAATGTTTTCAAACATAAGGAAATAACAGGATTGATATATAAGAATGTAAGATGCAAAGGGGTGTTTTTTTGAGAGGGTGAGCCTTTTTTTAGGTAAATATGCTAGATTAGAATTGGGGGCTCGCCCTCGATATAATAATGTCGATATAGTGAGGAGGTATGGAGGTAAGAACTTGGAGGAATAATAACTGATAGGTACAAGGAGGAAAATGGAAAAATAGGGAAAAATGATAAAATGAGATAAGTGGCTAAATTAATGGAAATCGTGAATAATAGCTCGGATAATATGGCAAATAAACGCACGTTGTATGCAGAACTGGAAAATGAATTGAGATAACTGCCCGTGGGCTCCTTTATAAAGCATTTAAACTATTAATTTTGAGAGGGTGAGCCTTTTTTTAGGTAAATATGCTAGATTAGAATTGGGGGCTCGCCCTCGATATAATAATGTCGATATAGTGAGGAGGTATGGAGGTAAGAACTTGGAGGAATAATAACTGATAGGTACACGGGAGTGAGATAAGGAAAATGGAAAAATAGAGGAAAAATGATAAAAATGAGATAAGTGGCTAAATTAATGGAAATCGTGAATAATAGCTCGGATAATATGGCAAATAAACGGGCTTAGTCGCGCCGTTGCTATGGATACAGATATTCTGCACGTGCAGATTAATCGCGCGCGCGTTCTTTACGGTTTAATGCTGTTTTGATTTCGGAGCTTTATAACTTTTGGTGTGATTAGAATTTTTTGATGCGGTAAAAATAATTTAGTTGATTTGAGTTGCGGGTTTTGAAATTTGCGAACGAGGTGCTGCGTAGCAGCGCCGAGTGAGCTCTGTGTATGCAGGCCCAACGGGCCTGCTAGTCTATTAATATTGTTGGAGTATTGGGTCCCATCTAATTCTATTTCTATAAGCTATTTCTCTAAGCTTTAATTTCTATTTCTATAAGCTATTTCTCTAAGCTTTAACTTTTAACACTAACATGCAGTTGCACTCGTTGCCGGTCAGTTTGTCAGATTATAACACGGTCTGGGGGTATAGTTATGACATCACGCTACTTTCAGTTTGATGAGAACAATATAATGGGCCCGTTCTTTTTGCATTTATTCATAATATAACCCCACACGATAAGCATTTAGACTGTTTACTCGATTATATAAAGAGCTAGAGAATAGAGATGTCAATAAATGAATATATGCTTACATGTCATTTTGAGGGTTAAGAGAAGGATATTTGATGACGTTGCCACCTCTAATTTTTTCCTCTTGTCGCAGACTGCGTGTAATAACAAAGGATATAAAAGTAAAATAAAAGCAGTTATGCAGCACCAGCTGTTACAGAGTTTGTGTGTAAGAATTCACTTCATTGAAATGAATTTAGCCATTACGCATCATGTTGTTACCCTGGGGCCAAGGACGGGCTCCATTGTCTATTTTTCTTAGTCTAGGAGCCTCGGTAATTGACGTACTCCACTTTATTTACTTGCTTGAGTAAATCAGTGTTATAACTCAAGTATTAGTAGGTCACGTAACGTTTGACCGTGAGGCTCCATAACTCCATAAGCAACTCTGCTGCATAAGCATTGGGTTTGGAAATCCATATTTTTCTCGATTTTCAGGCTAAATCCTATATATGCAAACCGCCGCTTCGGCGCCGACAAGCGCCGAATCGGCGCCTATAATTTGTTTTACTTTGTTAGGCGCCTAACCGGCACCTAAAGGCGGTACCGCTTTAACTTTAAGGCGCCTATAGGCGTCTATAGGTTACAAGTGTCGAATTAAAGGCGGTCGTAGGCGCCTATAGGGGCTGAAAAGCGCCTATACACCGCTTATCGGCGCCGTCGGCGTTTTTGACCGCCTATAGGCGCCTACGTTTTTCATCGCCTATAGGCACCGATACTGGTTTTTGTCCTCAGCGATATCCTAAGTATCGCGCCGATATTGATCTCTAGCAATCTGTGTTCTTCCTTCTTTTTTCGGCGCCTATAGGCGCCGATGAATTAAGGCAGTGCTGAATTGGCAAGGACGAGTTTTATTAGCTGAGCTTCGAGTCGATTATCAGCCAAAGTACTAAATTCATCGTGCTAAATTCTATAGGCGCCGATGAATTAAAGCAGTCCTAAACTCCTAAATTGGGCCAAAGGTAGGGTTTGGGTTAAGGTTTGGGTTAAGGTTTGGGTTAGGGTTTGGGTTAGGGTTTGGGTTAGGGTTTGGGTTAGGGTTTGGGTTAGGGTTAGGGTTTAGGTTATGGTTTGGGTTTGGGTTAGGGTTTGGGTTAGGGTTAGGGTTAGGGTTTGGGTTAGGGTTTGGGTTAGGGTTTGGGTTAGGGTTTGGGTTAGGGTTTGGGTTAGGGTTTGGGTTAGGGTTTGGGTAAGGGTTTGGGTAAGGGTTTGGGTAAGGGTTTGGGTTAGGGTTTTGGTTAGGGTTTGGGTTAGGGTTTGGGTTCGGGTTTGGGTCAGGCGGTGGGTCAGGGTTTGGGTTTGGGTCAGGGTTTGGGTTGGGAATTGGGTTAGGGTTTGGGTTAGGGCTTGGGTTAAAGCAGTCCTAAACTCCTAAATTGGGCCAAAGGTAGGGTTTGGGATAAGGTTTGGGTTAGGGTTTGGGTTAGAGTTTGGGTTAGGCTTTGGGTTAGGGTTTGGGTTAGGGTTTGGGTTAGGGTTTGGGTTAGGGTTTGGGTTAGGGTTTGGGTTAGGGTTTGGGTTTGGGTTTGGGTTTGGGTTTGGGTAAGGGTTTGGGTTAGGGTTTGGGTTAGGGTTTGGGTTAGGGTAAGGGTTTGGGTCAGGGGTTGGGTCAGGGTTTTGGTTCGGGTCAGGGTTTGGGTCAAAGTTTGGGTCAGGGTTTGGGTCAGGGTTTGGGTTAGGGTTTGGGTTAGGGTTTGGGTTAGGGTTTGGGTTAGGGTTTTGGCTAGGGTTTGGGTTAGGGTTTGGGTTAGGGTTTGGGTTAGGGTTTGGGTTAGGGTTTGGGTTAGGGTTTTTGTTTGAGTTTGGGTCAACCCAAACCCAAATCCTAACCCAAACCTTAACCCAAACCCTAACAGCAATCAAAACCATAACCCAAACCCTAACTCTAGCCCAATTTAGGAGTTTAGGACTGCTTTAATTTATCGGCGCCGAAAAAAGAAGGAAGAACAAAAATTGCTAGAGATCAATATCGGCGCCAATAGGCGCCGATACTTAGGACATCGCTGAGGACAAAAAGCAGTATCGGCGGCTATAGGCGATGAAAAACGAAGGCGTCTATAGGCGCCGATAGGCGGTGTATAGGTGCTTTTCGACCGCCGATAATTCGACACTTGTTAACTATAGGCGCCTAAAAGCGGTACCGCCTATAGGCGCCGTAAAGGCGCCTAAAAAATTTTATGCGCGCTTATAGGCCGAATCGGCGTTTTGCATAAATCGGATTTAGCCGATTTTCATCCGGCGAGGACGCAAAACTCACTGTATGTAAAGTGCACTTTTAATCTCTTGTTGGCAGATGTTGACTTTGCAATCGGCGCCGATCAGCGCTGATCAGCGCCAATCCACCGCCGATCGGCGCTGATCAGCGCTGATCGGCGCTGATCAGCGCTGATCAGCGCTGATCAGCCCGATCAGCGCTGATCAGCGACACCGCCGATCAGCGCTGATCAGCGCCGATCAGAAATTTCAAAATTCTCATCGGCGGTCGTCGGCGCTGATCGGCGCTGATCAGCGCCGATCAGCGCTGATCAGCGCGATCGGCGATCAATCAGCGCCGATCAGCGCCGATCGGCGGTGCATCGGCGCTGATCAGCGCCGACCCAAACACCTGCATAAGAGCCTTTGTAAACGTCATTTTCCCTCATCGGCGCTGATCAGCGCTGATCAGCGCCGATCAGCGCTGATCGCCAACTTGTTAAATTTGAACTGATATGGAAATTTGGGCGTGTTTGCCTCAAAATATAATTCCTGCTGGCCGTGCAGGTGACATTTACGGCAATTCCTCGCACAGGGCTGTAACATTAACATCAACAATCACATCAACAACAACATGAACCAGTTTTACGATACAGTTATGCATTGACGTGACAGTAGAACCGTTACAAGTACAACACAGTTTCATTTCCACGACACAGTTACACCGTTACGACACAGTAGAACCGTTACGATTAAGTCACACCGTTACGACAGTACGACACAGTAACACCGTTATAACGACACAGTAACATCGTTACTACACAGTAACACCGTTACGACACAGTAACCGCAGTAACACCGTTACAACACAGTAAGTGTAACACCGTTGTCAAACATTGTCTGACCTCCTCTTGCCTCCGACGGGGGCACGCCGTCTGAAATAATGTTCAGACGACGTCTCACAATAACACCGTTACGACACAGTAGAACCGTTTCAATACAGTAACACCGTTACGACACAGTAACACTGTAACGACATTGTAACACCGTTACGACACAGTTACACCTTTACAGCACAATAACGTCGTTACAACACAATAACACCGTTACGACACAGTAAAGCAACTACGACACAGTCACATCGTTATGACACAGTAACACTAATACCGTTACAACACAGTTTCATTCTTACGACACAGTAACACTGTTACAACACGCAGTAACACCATCACGACACAGTAACACCCTTACGACACAGTCAGTAGTCACGCAGTGACGACACAGTAACACCGTTACGACGCAGTTACGCAGTTAGTGTTACGACACAGTTACGAAGTTAAGGGATCGTTCACATATTACGTGATCAATTTTTGGTCGATTTTAACCCCCCTCCCCTCATAATCAAGTCTACAGTGGTTTACCTGTTACAATAACATGTAACGTAATAAGTCGGAAACCCCCTCCTCCTATAGGTGACAACGTATTATTTGAACGATTATTTACGACACAGTTACGCAGTTGCGACGCCAATTTGTTACGACACTCACAGTTGACGGGCGATGTCCGACCCTATCAGCAATTCTGAGGTCCAGCTGTGAAACGTTGCGGCAAGCGCACGAGGTAGGATATCATACAACGACGTGGGCTGTTATTACGGTGTTACTGTATCGTAATGGTGTTACTGTCATGACAGCGTGGCTAAATCCTTATGTGAACCCGCCGATTCGGCGCCGACAAGCCGCCGAATCGTCACCTATAGGGGCCTATATTTATATTTTATTAGGCGCCTGCTACGGCGCCTATAGGCGGCTACCACTTTTCAGCGCCTATAGGCGCCGATAGTTTTCGATCATCGAATTATCGGCGGTCATCGGCGCCTATAGACGCCTATCGGCACCGAAAAGCGCCTATACACCGCTTTTCGGCGACATCAGCGGTTTTCGACCGCCTAAAGGCGCCTTTACGGCCATCACCACCTATAAGCGCCTATAAGCGCCTATCGTGATATTTTCCATGATCCACGGCCCGGTACGAGTCTGAAGTATCGGCGCCTATAGGCGCCGATATTGATCTCTAGCTATCTGTGTTCTTCCTTATTTTTCGGCGCCTATAGGCGCCGACGAATTAAAACAGCCCCTAAACTCCTTAATCGGGCTAGAGTTAGTTTGGGTTTGGTTTGGGTTAGGTTTGGGTTTGGAGGTTTTGGGTTAGGGTCTGGGTTGGGGTCTGCGGTTGGGGTTTGAGTTTGGGTTTTTGGGTTGAGTTATGGTTTGGGTTAGGGTTTGGGTTAGGGTTTGGTTAGGGTTTGGGTTAGGGTTTGGGTTAGGGTTTTGGGTTAGGGTTTGGGTTAGGGGTTTGGGTTAGGGGTTTGGGTTAGGGTTTGGGTTAGGGCTGGGGTTAGGTTTGGGTTAGGGTTTGGGTTAGGGTTTGGGTTAGGGTTTGGCTTTGGGTTAGGCTTTGGGTTGGAAGCTTTGCCAGGCTTTGGGTTAGGCTTTGGGTTAGCTTTTGGGTTTGGGGAGTTGGGTTTAGGTCTTAAAGCCTAACCCAAAGCCTAATCCAAATCTAACAGTGACCCAAACCCTAACCTTAACCCAAACCCTAACCCAAACCCAAGCCTAACCCAACCCTAACACAATCCCAAACCCAAACCCTAACCCAACCCCTAACCCAAACCCAACCCAAACCCTAACCAAACCCCCAAACCCCAAACCCTAACTCTAGCCCAATTTAGAAGTTTAGGACTGCTTTAATTCATTGGCGCCTATAGGGCGCCTATTTAGAACGATAGAATTCAGTACTTTGGCTACGATAATTGACTCGAGGCTCAGCTAATAAAACTCGTCCTTGCCAATTCAGTACCGTTTAATTCTGTCAGCCTATGGCGCCGAAAAATAAGGAAGAACACAGATTCTAGAGATCAATATCGGCGCCTACAGGCACTTATTTTGGCCTGAATGTGTCGTATAACAGCCGTGGTGTGTAGTAACGTCCTTACTGTTGTGACGGTGTTACTGTGTCGTAACGTCCTTACTGTGCTGTGAAGGTTTTACTGTGACTTAACAATGAAACTGTGTCGTAACGGTATTGCTATGTCGTGACAATGTGACTTTGTCTTAACTGCGTAAAACTGCGTCGTAGCGGTACAACTGCGTCGTAAGGGTGCTACTGTCGTAATGGTGTTACTGCGTTACTGTGTTGTAACGGTGTTACTGTGTCGTAACTGCATGACTGTGTCGTAACTGCGTGACTTTTTCGTAACTGTGTTACTGTGTTGGAACTGCGTAGTGCGTACAGACTGTGTCGTAACTGCGTCGTAATGGTGTTACAGCTTTGTCGTAACGTCGCCTGTGTTGTAAGTGAGCTACTGTGCGGTTACTGTGTCGTCACGATGTTACTTTGTCGTAACGGCGTTATTTGTTATTTTATCGTAACTGCGTGACTTCGTCGTAACTGCGTTACTGTGTAGTAACTGCGTAACTGTGTCGTAACGGTGCTATTGTGTCGTAACGACATTAATTTACTGTGCTGTTAAGGTGTTACTGTTTCGTATAAACGGTGTTACTGTGCCGTAACGATGTTACTGTGTCGTAACGGTGTAACTGTGTCATGGGAATAAAACTGTGCTGTAACGATTTTACTGTCACGTCAATGCATAACCGTATCAAAAACTGGTTTATGTTGTTGTTGATGTGATTGTTGATGTTAATGTTACAGCCCTGTGCGAGAATTGCCGTGAAATGTCACCTGCGGCCAGCAAAATTATATTTTGAGGCAAAACACGCCCAAATGTCCATATCAGTTCAAATTTAACAAGTTGGCGATCAGCGCTGATCGGCGCTGATCAGCGATCAGCGCCGATGAGGAAAAATGGCGTTTAAAGGCTCTTATGCAGGTGTTTTGGTCGGCGCTGATCAGCGCTGATTTTAGGCCATCAGTGCTGATCGGCGCTGATCAGCGCTGATTGATCGCCGATCAGCGCTGATCAGCTGATCGGCACTGATCAGCGCCGATCAGCGCCGACGACCGATGAGAATTTTGAAATTTCTGATCGGCGCTGATCGCGCTGATCAGCGCTGATCAACGGTGTCGCTGATCAGCGCTGATCGGGCCCGATCAGCGCTGATCAGCGCGATCAGCGCCGATCGGCGGTGGATCGGCGCTGATCAGCGCTGATCGGCGCCGATTGCAAAGTCAACATCTGCCCTCTTTTTAATCTCTTATTTCGTATTGGCTGAATGGCTGGGGATTTCGTCAATTTAATCAGAAATAGGACGAGTAGAGTGGTTACGAACATCTTCAATTGTAACAATTAAAACGCCGTGTTCTTGTGATATTTCAATGAATATATCATTCATCATAGTCATACATTCTGGAGAAGTTAATTGGTTAGAACATACAACTGACACGCAACATATTCATATCACTACGCTCTTATCTTAACTAAATCTATAAATAATTGAATTATATTAATTTATTAGAAAATGCACTGAATATATTATACGACAATCTACTGTCTGGTTATTATGTGAAATACAATATACATTATACAAGATACACAGCAATTGGCAATGTCAAGGCACAGTGACGTAATGACGTATGTGAGCTAGTAGAGAGAGAGAGAGTTCCCGCTCAAACCCTATGCTTGTCAATACGTCACTGCATACCGACACTCTGTTGCTCAGTGACTCTGTGTCTTGACCTTGTCAATAGCTGGGGAAAATTCTGCCTTTCAGTTGGTCTTGATACGTTGGTAAATTAAATAAGAATAACGGTACTGATTTCAGTTTATCATTAATTAATGTTCCATCGTCGTATTCCTGTATATATAAAGCTTTCTTTAATTTTGCGTTTAAACATTTTGCTTTCAAACGTTAGTATATCACAGTTCTCAAACGTGATTTGGCAACTTGATTTGCCGCCAAGTGTTTCCAACTTCGGTCATACCAGTTCCACTTGTCTTCATGTGTTCTTCAAACCGTGTTCGAAGAGCACGACAAGTCTCACCAATATACCGTCGCCCACAACTACAAGTGATCCTGTATACCAAATCATGTTTGAGGTGTTTTGGCCGTCTGTCTTTAAAACTGAACTTATGACATAATTTAGAATAACTGTTTAAATAAATTAACTGACATTTCCCCGGTAAATCCTTACTAATACATTGTTTGACTTTCGATGAAATGTCGCCAATGTATGGTAACTTAAAATACACCTTAAACTTTTCTGGCCCTTCGTGTACCAGCTTTTCTGTCGTGTTAACTTTATTAGTAATTTCCTTGTTGATAATACTATACGTAAAATTTTTTTACTGTATCCATTATTACTTAACATTTTTACAATTTTCTCAACTTCATCATGAAATAGTTCCCACGAGCTACAAATTTTGTACGCTCGATCGACTAAGGTCCTAATTAAACCTAACTTAAACTTAAACGGTGAAAAACTGAGAAAGTGAGTGAACACACCTGAATGTGTCGGTTTACGGTATACTGTAATAGATATTATGTCCTCTGTACTAGAATTACTGTCTTTAATGATAAGTAGATCTAAAATCGGCAATTTATCTGACACTTCTTTATCACATGTAAACTTAATACTGGGATGTAAACTGTTTAAATAAGCTAAAAATCTGTCTGCATCATTACGTCACTGTGTACTGTGTACACAATTTCATCATTTAAATATAATGAAGTTAACTTTGATAATCATCCTGGTACGATATTTTCAAATCTGTGTCAAATTAGAGCTTATGAATATATGATAAGAATGATAGATTGATATACTTATTTAATTCACACGCAAATTACCACTATCTATTTCCATCAAAAGTCAATGAACGTCTTCTCTGAGACAATTCGTGACTGATAATTGCTACTATCTTTTCTCTTGATCTCATATCATTCTTCTCTTCCCAGTTCCCTCTCTTCCCTCGTCTATGTCTTATCAGGCTGTCTGCAGTCAGACATGTACACCAATCCCTAATTACACACGCGCGTACCGCGTACTCCCTTCGGTCAATTAATTGACGAACCCCGCATCAGATTACCAATTTCAGCCCAACACTCCCATTGGGTAGGATATCGCTTGGTTTATTATAAGTTTGACCCACGAGTCGGATCCCATTGAAGAGATTCTGTCTGTTTTTGCGATTGGTCGAGTTTGCAAATTCTGTCTTTTTTCTCACAATTTGTTCTGGCTGATGTCTTGTTTTAATAGCGAGAGTCGAGACGTTAACTTGGTCTTTTGAGGCTACCTTTTGCTTCGATGTATCCACACCATTTCATTTAAATGCTTTATTATTTAAGCTGATGATTTATATCTATGCAAATCGTTATTGTCTCGTGGTTAAACCACCATTGTGGGCTTAAATGACCCTCCTTTTGTGTCTTACTAAACCCTAGTATTGTCTTTTGATGATCCCTCATTCTCTGTAGGAATGTAGGATACACCTCTATTGAGTCTCCTGAAACTAGCCAGTGAAGGGTGTGTTCATTGTGCGAGGAAGCAAGGAAGTGGTTACTGAACACTCCCGATACGTTATTATATGCCGATTGCCTGGAGCTAAAATTATCTTTGAATTTGGTTACGTTAATTTTAAACAATATATTCATCATACAGCAGTATTATATTATAACCTTATAACGTAGTTTTAGCTGAGAAAGTCCACCCATATTTATTGAGAGTTGTGAAGCAGCATAAAACATATTACATGCTATTCAAAGCTTTTGTAATATGCGTCGGGAGTTTTTAGGCTCGAACGAAGTTCTTGGGAATTGAGAGCGCTTTTAAAACCTTTTAAAGTCATCAAGAAAACGCAGTATGGGTCCTAGCTTGATGATGATAACCGTTCCATTTCAATTTGTCCGCTAGCTTACATACAACCACTTTCCCCACGGTCTATTATCGCTTTTTCAGTAGTTTTTAGGGCTCTACGTTTGCCTAGTAGATTTTACCTACTTTTCTCTAAACTATTTTAGCTCCCACCATAGCAAATTCTCTGTGTCCCATACTACGTGTATCATGTATGCACTCATCAGAGTAACTAGTGGTAACTAGTGAGTAACTAGTGGTAACTAGTGAGTAACTAGTGGTAACTAGTGAGTAACTAGTGGTAACTAGTGAGTAACTAGTGGTAACTAGTGAGTAACTGCTGGTAACAAGGTGGTGCAGGAGACCACGTTCTCTGCTTCTCTGAAAGCCTGGTGGTGCACCGCGTGCTTGTTATAAAGCTCTGTAGCCTCAAGGTCTTCTCACTAAACGCCCGTTTAGCACGCCACATATAATGGTTTATACACCTCCTGAGCTAGGCACGGAGAACAGGCTCATACACGATCACAGCACTACCTTAAACCTTGAGAATGACATCACCTTCAATATAACCACCACCATTATAACCCCAACCTATCGTACCAATCCTATAATACCTCTCTAAACCCTCTTTATCTACATCTCTCTCTCTCTCTCTCCTACTCTATTTCTCTGTGTCCTTTAGTGTGCACCTCATTTACCTTCTCTTTGTTTTCCCATGCTGAGCTAGGATACGATGTTGTATGTCGTTTAGTTATCATCTGACAAGCTTGCTTATCTCTGACACGTCACACGTTCTATGTGTGGAGCAATCACGGCGGGGGTATCGTGGTGGGTGTTTTGTCAAGCAAGTATACCGACCAGTGCTCACACTTCATGGCTAATACCAATCAGAGCTGCTGCAGTAGTCCTCCGAGTAGCTTGAACTGTTACTTGCACGTTTAGTGGACTAATTAGGTTGCATGTTTTGGAGCTGATCAGAACTGCCAGTTTATAATTTGCTTATTAGTCGCTTTAACATCACACAAAATTTAAAATCACTCCAACCATCGGTGCCATTATCATTTGAGTTCATGGGCTGGGCATTCGTTTCGCATTTTTCTCTGGGGCCATATTTGGGTTTCTTTCATAGGATGCTGGATAGACAATTTTTATGATCGCTGTCTGAATTCAAAGTGTACTTTTTTACGGTGCCTCATCACTTCCCCATTCGGTTATCAATTATCATGATGTCCAGCATAACGCATACGATCAGGGAACTGTTTTGTTCAACTCCTTACTCCTGAGTCATTTTTTTTTTTTTTTTGGTACATCGAGCAAACGCGCCCCCGAAGTCCTGGTGGACTTTTTGGCAAGGTGCTTGGTTATGGAATACTCTCCTTGTATTGTCAAACGTTGTTTTCCCCAGCGAGGGGGTCAGACAACGTCGGACAATCTTTGTACCCCCTTTTATTTCCCAATTTGTTTCCCCATTCCCCCGTTGGTTCCCCCATATTGAAATACTTCATAATTTAGGTTTCTAAATTTAAGATCATTTGCTGGTCTAAGAGTGTATTCTATTACGATACACTAGCGTCTAAGCGCCCATTACATCTATATGTATCCCTACAGTCAGCAAAAATTCCACCCATTACATCGGTTCCCTTCCCTTTTCTTGCGTCTTGCGCCCATTGTTGACTTTTAGGAGTGTTATCCAATGCCGGAAAGGAGAACCAATTACCTGGAGAGTCGCCACACTCTCTAGACTGGCAGACAGTCTCTGATTACGATGAAGCTGGAACAAGAGAAAGAGTTCCTGGTCGAATAGGAAGCTGTTAACATACCAATACTAGGAAAACCAACGTAAAAAGGCATTTATTAGGTGATAGTGATGATCATGTTGAGAGTAAGGAGGGCCACATATAATAATGAGGAGGCCTATCATGACAGTGCACTAATTATGAAAGAATGCCATAAGTCCAGGACATAATCTAAATAAACCTCCACTACTTCAATCTATTTCAAGATGGGCCGCGAACTCACGAGAAACCCAGGGCATTATGGGAATTCTAGAAGAAATAGGCACCTAACGTAGCTATAAAGGTACTTAACGTAGCAATAAAGCTCAAATCAATAACAGACGACCAAAACTGTGTTGATTTGTGTTTTTTGTTTGTGTTTTGATTTGTGTTTTTGTTTTGTTTTTCCACTGTATTTCCTTAATTTCTTTTTGGTATACTCGTTGAAACTGGTAGTCTTAGCTATCAGTGCGATTTTTCTTCTTCGAGGCTTCAATTGTAAACTGAGGTCAATGCTTCTATGATGTCTAAGAGAATCAATCTGGTCCTTCGTTGTTTTTTGTTTTGTTTCATTTCAAAGTTCCAAGACCGACCGTAGCATATTTTCTCAAGCTACTGTGGGTGCCCATTCGTCATTCATGTTCAGGCACATCCAATGGGAGACTACCAGTATAGTTTTCTGTCGTGTTGTTATTATAATTCTGAAATGTTTTCGAATAAACTTCTGACTTAATTGGAAAATACTACCAATTTGACTTGGCTAGTCGATTGAAAAAGATAAGTAGGCAAAGCTTGTCGAAGTTTAGAATATCAACACCAATGCAACCCCTGCATATCTTTATCAAGAAGTTGCTGAAAAAAACGCTATAAATGCCCAATATAGTTAAACAATGAAATACTGCGCCATTGCGCCCATCATGAGAAGTATCGGAACAGATTAATGAGCAATGCTAGTTGAAGAAAAATTGGCAAAACTAGTCGGGAAAAAGCCTGCACCTGCATATATCTTCATCTTAAGGAATATTATGAATGACAGAGCTATTTGAGATAAAGTACCCTTCCAGTTCCCTACTAACCTACGCCCATAATCATGTAGAGTGGAGGATTGTTGAAGAGATAATTAAAATTAGCCTGCCAAAAAGAAATACTGCACCAATGTGCCCATCGTGAAGAGTATTCTTAAGGTTAAGGTAATAATAATTGCCATAAGTAGTCATGTTATGATACTGTAACAGTGCACCTAAAATGGTGATGATTTAAATACAAGATACTTAAAACGTAGCGAGCCATGAGATATAGTGTTGCGTTGATGTGATAATCTTGAGGCTAAAGAATTATGGCTGATTATAAAAAGAAACAGCTAGTAAAATGCGCTTATACACCTGTTACGGGAGGATTGTACTGGATTAAAAGAAATTAACTATCCTGAGTGAGAGTCTAAAACACATGAGAATGAATAGCTTTGGTTGTTCGGACAAGAAAAAAGAGTAAATAGACGATTTTACTGCCTGATGTAATGAATACCTTTTAGTCTATTAGCTTATTCCTAATAAGTAAGAAGAACTAGTGTGAATTAATGCACCGTCATGAAAATCTAATAAATATATTATTATAGAAGATAGACAAAATGAGTCAACAAATGATACTTCGGCACCTAGTGGCAAAAAAGTGGATACTCTAAATCAAGTAGAAAACTGGTATGTTAACAGGAAAGCAGGAAGGAGTTGATTCGTTACTACTCGTTGTACTTGTCATCTGAAACCGTCTTCAAATTTGATTGTACCCAGTTGAGTTGTAAGTGGTAAAATAACATAAAATATCTAACGCTGTATTTGAAGAGTTAGGTAATTGCGTGGCACAAATTAGACGAATCTTCATCTCTGCTAACCCATCCCAATTTGATTTATTCTGTAGTTAGGGAAAAGTGGTAATTTCCGTCCTGGCAAGGACGGCCCTCACTAAGTGAGTTCTAAGTACATAGAGAAAAAATAAATAAAAATAGAAAATAAAAATAAGTTACAACACTCATCTTAGTAACTTGACAACCTTAATTTCATGTATTAAGGTATATAGTATAGCCCATGATAAAACACATTAGAATAAAGTATGGAGAATTGAAAGTTGGAATAAAACTGGGAATAAAGACACTTATCCGTTCCATAGTAGGGATCTTTTGGGCTTTTATCTTCTGTGATTATTCCGAGTTGAGTATATTCCCAGCAATCCAGCAATGAGCGAGGGAACAAAGTCTCGAATGTCAATATATGTCAAAAGACGTAATTCGAAAGAAGTGTGCGTCGTAGAATATGTAAAAGATGATAATAATAACCCTATTTCAAACACAAGGAAATAACAGGATTGATATATAAGAATGTAAGATGCAAAGGGGTGTTTTTTTGAGAGGGTGAGCCTTTTTTTAGGTAAATATGCTAGATTAGAATTGGGGGCTCGCCCTCGATATAATAATGTCGATATAGTGAGGAGGTATGGAGGTAAGAACTTGGAGGAATAACTGATAGGTACATTTTGGAGTGAGATAAGGAAAATGGAAAAATAGAGGAAAAATGATAAAAATGAGATAAGTGGCTAAATTAATGGAAATCGTGAAAATAGCTCGGATAATATGACAAATAAACGCACGTTGTATGCAGAACTGGAAAATGAATTGAGATAACTGCCCGTGGGCTCCTTTATAAAGCATTTAAACGATTAATTTTGAGAGGGTGAGCCTTTTTTAGGTAAATATGCTAGATTAGAATCGGGGGCTCGCCCTCGATATAATAATGTCGATATAGTGAGGAGGTATGGAGGTAAGAACTTGGAGGAATAATAACTGATAGGTACACGGGAGTGAGATAAGGAAAATGGAAAAATAGAGGAAAAATGATAAAAATGAGATAAGTGGCTAAATTAATGGAAATCGTGAAAATAGCTTGGATAATATGACAAATAAACGCACGTTGTATGCAGAACTGGAAAATGAATTGAGATAACTGCCCGTGGGCTCCTTTATAAAGCATTTAAACGATTAATTTTGAGAGGGTGAGCCTTTTTTTAGGTAAATATGCTAGATTAGAATCGGGGGCTCGCCCTCGATATAATAATGTCGATATAGTGAGGAGGTATGGAGGTAAGAACTTGGAGGAATAATAACTGATAGGTACACGGGAGTGAGATAAGGAAAATGGAAAAATAGAGGAAAAATGATAAAAATGAGATAAGTGGCTAAATTAATGGAAATCGTGAAAATAGCTCGGATAATATGACAAATAAACGCACGTTGTATGCAGAACTGGAAAATGAATTGAGATAACTGCCCGTGGGCTCCTTTATAAAGCATTTAAACGATTAATTTTGAGAGGGTGAGCCTTTTTTTAGGTAAATATGCTAGATTAGAATCGGGGCTCGCCCTCGATATAATAATGTCGATATAGTGAGGAGGTATGGAGGTAAGAACTTGGAGGAATAATAACTGATAGGTACACGGGAGTGAGATAAGGAAAATGGAAAAATAGAGGAAAAATGATAAAAATGAGATAAGTGGCTAAATTAATGGAAATCGTGAAAATAGCTTGGATAATATGACAAATAAACGCACGTTGTATGCAGAACTGGAAAATGAATTGAGATAACTGCCCGTGGGCTCCTTTATAAAGCATTTAAACGATTAATTTTGAGAGGGTGAGCCTTTTTTAGGTAAATATGCTAGATTAGAATTGGGGGCTCGCCCTCGATATAATAATGTCGATATAGTGAGGAGGTATGGAGGTAAGAACTTGGAGGAATAATAACTGATAGGTACACGGGAGTGAGATAAGGAAAATGGAAAAATAGAGGAAAAATGATAAAAATGAGATAAGTGGCTAAATTAATGGAAATCGTGAAAATAGCTTGGATAATATGACAAATAAACGCACGTTGTATGCAGAACTGGAAAATGAATTGAGATAACTGCCCGTTAGGGTGTAACAGAATTTCCCGACCTAAGCAATCCAAAATGCCCGGGGCACCCTGACACAGCCCAGGACACAAGAAAACCAAAAATCGAAAAAACTCCGGAAAAAATTATTTCACGGGGGAATCAGAAAATAGCAAAACCCCTAGCCTGAGGAAAAATCAGATAAGGAAATTCCCCGGGTGCACTAACCCAGAAACCACCTGCCCATGCAACCCCCCGCCGTGCCCATCGCCCCCCACAGGCATGAGAATGGGGGCACAGGTCAAAGAACCATGCCCCTATCCAGAAAAGGGGCCGAGAACGGAGGATATATAAGAACTTGGAGAATAATATATGGTCAACGACCATACATGGGCATAACTCTAACGCCCAATAACCCCTCAACCAAAAGAGACAGCAACAAAATCCCCGAATTCCCGTATAGCAAGCAACACCCAAAGAACACGGTCCTGCGACCAGAATCACTTCCAAGCCATCAGAAGTGACCGAACGGCAATATATGCCCATTTTGACGTCATCAGAATTGCCATATTTCGCCATTCGGCCACCTCCGACGACTCAAAAGCAATTCCGATCGCCAAACCGCGCTCCCCGGGCATGACTCACTACACAAAAACTCAAAAATTCCGCCGCTATCTCCCCCGGTCAAAAAGCCATTAGGCGCCAAAGCCATGACCACACATGGCCATCGACCATATATGGGCATACGAAAATCATCCCAGATTAGAACAGGAAGCACAATTCCCGACCCCCCGATATAACACCTGCAGAAAACGACGAACACAACGAGAAGCTACACAAACAAGCAGCCCCCCAGCCAATGCACCCAAGGAACCCGCCCTTGAACCAACAGGAAAAAAGGATAGGCCATCTGGAAAAAAAATAAAAATAACCCCCCTCCAAAACCCCCCGAAATTAATGGCCCTCGTGAATAATAGGCTGCATGAAAATGGCAAATAAACGCACGTTGAACCGCCAGAACTCGGAAATGAATTGAGATAACTGCCCGTGGGCTCCTTTATAAACTTTTTAAACATTTAATTTTAATGAGAGGGTGAGCCTTTTTTAGGTAAATATGCTAGATTAGAATTGGGGCTCGCCCTCGATATAATAATGTCGATATATGGAGGAGGTATGGAGGTAAGAACTTGGAGGAATAATAACTGATAGGTACACGGGAGTGAGATAAGGAAAATGGAAAAATAGAGGAAAAATGATAAAAATGAGATAAGTGGCTAAATTAATGGAAATCGTGAATAATAGCTCGGATAATATGGCAAATAAACGCACGTTGTATGCAGAACTGGAAAATGAATTGAGATAACTGCCCGTGGGCTCCTTTATAAAGCATTTAAACTATTAATGAGAGGGTGAGCCTTTTTTTAGGTAAATATGCTAGATTAGAATTGGGGGCTCGCCCTCGATATAATAATGTCGATATATGGAGGAGGTATGGAGGTAAGAACTTGGAGGAATAATAACTGATAGGTACACGGGAGTGAGATAAGGAAAATGGAAAAATAGAGGAAAAATGATAAAAATGAGATAAGTGGCTAAATTAATGGAAATCGTGAATAATAGCTCGGATAATATGGCAAATAAACGCACGTTGTATGCAGAACTGGAAAATGAATTGAGATAACTGCCCGTGGGCTCCTTTATAAAGCATTTAAACTATTAATTTTGAGAGGGTGAGCCTTTTTTTAGGTAAATATGCTAGATTAGAATTGGGGGCTCGCCCTCGATATAATAATGTCGATATATGGAGGAGGTATGGAGGTAAGAACTTGGAGGAATAATAACTGATAGGTACACGGGAGTGAGATAAGGAAAATGGAAAAATAGAGGAAAAATGATAAAAATGAGATAAGTGGCTAAATTAATGGAAATCGTGAATAATAGCTCGGATAATATGGCAAATAAACGCACGTTGTATGCAGAACTGGAAAATGAATTGAGATAACTGCCCGTGGGCTCCTTTATACTTTTATAAAGCATTTAAACTATTAATGAGAGGGTGAGCCTTTTTTTAGGTAAATATGCTAGATTAGAATTGGGGGCTCGCCCTCGATATAATAATGTCGATATATGGAGGAGGTATGGAGGTAAGAACTTGGAGGAATAATAACTGATAGGTACACGGGAGTGAGATAAGGAAAATGGAAAAATAGAGGAAAAATGATAAAAATGAGATAAGTGGCTAAATTAATGGAAATCGTGAATAATAGCTCGGATAATATGGCAAATAAACGCACGTTGTATGCAGAACTGGAAAATGAATTGAGATAACTGCCCGTGGGCTCCTTTATAAAGCATTTAAACTATTAATGTTGAGAGGGTGAGCCTTTTTTTAGGTAAATATGCTAGATTAGAATTGGGGGCTCGCCCTCGATATAATAATGTCGATATATGGAGGAGGTATGGAGGTAAGAACTTGGAGGAATAATAACTGATAGGTACACGGGAGTGAGATAAGGAAAATGGAAAAATAGAGGAAAAATGATAAAAATGAGATAAGTGGCTAAATTAATGGAAATCGTGAATAATAGCTCGGATAATATGGCAAATAAACGCACGTTGTATGCAGAACTGGAAAATGAATTGAGATAACTGCCCGTGGGCTCCTTTATAAAGCATTTAAACGATTAATTTTGAGAGGGTGAGCCTTTTTAGGTAAATATGCTAGATTAGAATTGGGGCTCGCCCTCGATATAATAATGTCGATATAGTGAGGAGGTATGGAGGTAAGAACTTGGAGAATAATAACTGATAGGTACACGGGAGTGAGATAAGGAAAATGGAAAAATAGAGGAAAAATGATAAAAATGAGATAAGTGGCTAAATTAATGGAAATCGTGAAAATAGCTCGGATAATATGACAAATAAACGCACGTTGTATGCTCCTGAGTCATTTAGTCCAATACTTCATATAATGCGTACAACCCTCTGCGATTTGATCCGTATTTAATAGTAGAAAACCTCTAACACCAAAGACGTTTTACATTTTCATCATGAAATACTGATTAGCCCTGTCATTGACATATCGTTTTTATCCCTAATGCCTTGTGTGACGTTTTACGACCTATGATTTGACCAATGATCACCCCCTTCTTCTCTCCCCCAGATAGCACCTATAATGATGATCCTTATTATTCAATATACATTCGTAGCAAAGCATAAAATATTGAACTTCAGAGAGATACCTGATCTGTAAACACGGTTTTAATACATTTGTCACCTGCTGTACATAACAAGGTGTCCACTGGCATGACTCACTGGTGACTGGTGATGTTGTTTGTGGAATCTGCCGCTTCCTAATCCCCTACCCTGTCATTGATGAAGAGCTTTGTGAAACGACTTCTCTCCAAGGCGTATTCTAACTTACCCACAGGTTTAGTTGACATGGACCAATCAGTGCGTGAGTTGACTGTAAACTCGCGTGCTGATTGGTCGATGTCATGACAATTTCGGGATCCCATGGGTAAGCTAATACGTTGTCAATGATAGGATTGTAGTGCCCTTATCCCTAACCTCTGTGAGTGTACCGTGTTGTTTTCGTTGTTTTAGGAGTACTTGTGCTCCTTCACCTCTCCAGTCCCCACTCCCCATGCTATTTTTATCTTCATTTCCATCGCACTTCTGCCTTAGTTTGTGTGTTGATACTTGAGCCATTTGTTTGGTTTTGTGAAGTGTAATATAGAAGTAGTACTTGTGTCCCTGTAGTCCTTGTTTTATTATATCGATAGTATTTCTGCCGTATTTCGTGTCTTGTAGATTGTTATGTCTGTAAAGTGCTGTAGGTACTTGTGTCTTGTCACGTCTCTCTTGTGCTGGAATGACCCGTGAAATTTGGGTGTTAGTGCCATGGAGATGAACTTTATACAGCCTTAGTACTGTCACTTCTTTGAGTTTGCTGTAAGATGTTTATTAATTTAATGAATCTATTCGTCCGACTTTTTGTTTTTTGTTGAAATAACTGCCATGCCACAAAAAAATGAACGCCAGACAAATTCAACTGCTGCTTTTTTCCGAAAATGACGTTATAGGGGCTCTTTATTCTAATTCGTGTCCCGCTATTATGTCTTTATTCCATTTGGTACCTGGTGGGCTTTTCCAATTGACTCACAAGCTACATTGTGTTCAAATCTCCTTTTGTCAGTTACCACGTTATTATGAAATGACATCAAAATTCAAATGCATTATTTTGGCTGATTGTTTGGAACAGCATGTCGCTATTATTGTCTCTAACTTGGTATGAGAAGGATCTATTTGAAGAGAATCGAGAAAAAGGTTCTGTGACTCGAAAGAAGAGGTTGAATTGCTCCATTTCTCCGAACATTGAACCTCTGTCCTTTCCCCCTCCGCGATATTTGTGTGTAATGACGTTCCCAATTAAGTTCATAATGTTTCACTTATAAACCTCACATCAGTGTATATCTTCTCGGCTCTGTTTCCGAGAGCTTTGAAACTCTATCCAATGGAAACGGTTTCTAATTAATTATTGTGCCCCGTTCTAATAGAGAGAAGACGTAACGATTTCTCCTTGATATTATCCCTCTCTCGCTGCTCTTTTGTATCATAAAGGTGTACTGTCACATCAGCTCTGGGGTGAGGTGATGAGCTGTACATGAATCATGTAGTATTTTCTCTCTGTTGCTGAAATCGCCCAGTTTCATTAATTTCAAAAATCAAAATGACGCTATCGTTATTACCATTGCTTCGATTTGCCCTTTTATAACAATGCGCACTGCGCAGCTCTTTCATTTCCTTTGACTTCTTTTCTTGTGACTTTTCCTAAAAACTACAGTACAATGCGATTTTCAGTCCTCTTTCGTACATGCGTCAATGTTTGGGTTTTCCCGGAAAAATGACTTCGAAAAATTCTTCTCTAAGCGTATTCAGTCATTCTAGTGTTTTTCTGAACTACCAGCTGTCATATTGAGCATTTCGCACCCCAGAAAATAATTCCATCTATCTTGATAACTTCTGTATCCTTTGAAATCATCTGTAAGGAGGACTTAGAAAATCCCTTCTTAGCAATTTTGTGTTGCGGAACTGTTTGGTGATTTATTGGATTGGCTAAAGGCTTGGTCACTCACTTAGTCACTGGGAAAGCTGTACTGCAAGGTTTCATTGATAAATTTTGAGCAACATACTAATGGAAGTCTTTTATTCAAATGTCAAAGGTGACAATGAAGGGGCCTGGCCTCATCAATGTCCCCTTGCATCTATTCAAACATACCTTCATTCGACCCTGCTAACTCAAAAAGTCAGAAATCTTCAACGATCATTCGCCTTATTGAAGAGTTTAAAGTTGGAATTCCTTTTCAGTAGCCCATTGTTGAAAAGTAGCAAGATTAGCCACCATTCTTGTATCTTGTCAAGAAATTACATAACAATTTAAATTCTGTGGCCCATTCAACGAGCTGCTTTTCAAATTACCGCGAGTATTTTATTTCGGCTAGGTACACCATAGCTCCAGGCCTTTGCCACTGTGTCCCGAGCCGGATAATATTCATGATGTTGCCAGCACATAAAGTGAACTTATTACAAAGATGTGGTGATATTGGTGTTGTTAATTCTCCGGAGATATACAAAGCGGCGACACGACCATTTTTAGGTCCATACAAACAAACATATTATGTTGTTTTCAGCGCACATGGATAATTTGTGATTTTGCATATTTAATTTTCTTCGGTGCATATATCTCATGGATGTTATGTTGCCGCTGTTGCCTTATCAAATAGCGACTGATTTACTCCAGCCCTACTTTTTGACTAAATTTTTCTGGAGAGTGTCTTAGAAATTCGTCGAATGCAGATTTATCGACTCTCTAGTATCTTGTGAAATTTATTTTAACCGATAAGATCCTTGAAAATATTCGTTTTATGGAAATTAAGAAATGATAATTGATCTGCAATAGATTGTTAATCAAAACACCAGTGACCAACACTCTGTCGTAATAGGATATTAAAGTTGAATATCATACCTCAAATGACATCAATTTAAATCGGCAGCACTGTAGATTGGATGACCTACCAACTACCATGTTATGAAGCTGCGGTTGTCTAGGTGAATGTTCCTAGTAAACACGAGCAATTACCATTAGCCTATTTAGCCCTTTTTTTTCTACTTTTTTTCTTCTCTGGACAAAAATGAATCATTTTTGAACCCTTGGACAAAAAGAGATCGATTTTTGTGTGAAATGCACTTTCCGTAAATTTTTATCATGATTTTTCCTAGCGTGTTTAGGTATCAGCAATTTTGCACTATTGGTAGTTGACCTAGATTAACAGGCCTTTAATTTACCTTTAACCTTTTTTTACTGGACAAAAAAGCGTTTTTGACCATTAAACACACCACAAAACAGTCAGAAATCCTGAAGAATGCTCTTTTTTGAGTTTTTATTTCAGCAAACAATTGGTAGGTAGCATTTACTTTTACTTAGCGACCATTGTTCTCCTGAAAACTTTCTGGTGATTTAATGGCTGTATAGACCCTCTGAATCAATGGTTGTCTTTTCTCTGGAGCTGTCAGGGCCTCTCATACAGAAGGTCTTGACACATTTGGGTACGTGCCTTTAATACTCACAATAATGGCAGCATTTATTTGGTGCAGTGTGTTGTTTCAAAATGAATATTTATGGTCATTTTTGAATAATATATTCAAATGCAACACACTTTAGTTCGTGTCAAACACGTACTTACTATGACAGCATTTCTCGGCGTGTCCGTGATTTTCAGAATTCATTATTTCAGCTGCTCAGATAGTTTCTGATGATTCAATACTTAAATCGTTCGTGTGTTTCATGTGTGTGGTAATAATGGCGTCGATTTCATAATTCTGATAGGTTTGCGTCATTGTCACTTGAATGGTTTGCGTTCGTGGTTATTTGAGTTGCGTTCTCGCAACGTATTGTGTCTCGGATGCCCGTGGATGTGATAATTATTGTAAGGCCCTTAAAGCACAAGCCACACACTTTCGAGGTTACATTACTTACAGGATGGAAGTATACACTATTTACTGACGACTCCTTCTGCATCGTCAACTTGCATGCTGTACCTATTTACCCATGGCTTGTTAAGTGTTTACCCATAAATACCTTAGGGACATATCTTTAACCCAAATACCTAGCAGCTGGTGGCTATATTTTAACCCTAACACACCATCATTAGCTTTCTGGTACCGTGTGAAGGATCACTGTCATTGGGGATCCAGGGAACATCCAGGGAACCAACATCCAGGGAACGTTAGTTTACCCAAAGCAGGCTGTGGTTTAACCAATCACCACCACTATGTGTATGATACTGCGTGCTGATTGGCAGAGCCATGATCCATGTGGGTAAACTAATGCACCGTCGCGTACACACACCGATCTTCAGCACTCTATAATATAGCCTTGGAAGATAATAATCCTACTACAATATAACAAACTATTTATAATACAGCGTGTGTAGTGTGTGTGTGTGTGCTGTTCGTTTATAGTAGGTACTGGGAAAAGTGCTTAGTTTATAGTACGACCTTCCCATCATTATAGCTCACATCCCAATCATATAGTTGTTGTTGTTGTTATCGTTGTCATTAGTAAGTCGTTGTTAAATGCTAAATGTTGCTAATTTACTATGTCCTAGTTATCCTTCCTGTGCTTCCTTCAAATGTGGAATTAAGGATTTGTGCGGATCACGTGACCATCGGATTTGTGACATGGGTCACGTGATCAAGCTGGAATACTACAATAATCACGTGATGTCGTGATCAAGCTAGAATACTACAATCACGTGGTGTTGCACAAATCTATAGCTCGTAGTTCTGTCCCGTGTTTGTGTGAACTCTCGACTCCTTGTAACTTCGTTCCTGCATGCTTCCTAATCTTACAGAACAAAAGGCAGCTCCCAATAGACTTTGACTGAGCTTTATGATGGTTTATATCCTAGCCAAGTTGGCTTGATGATTATAATACTGTGAAAAGATCACGCGACAGTTATTCTATCAGATTCACGAGCTCTTGCTCTGATTTATACTACCCGAGCCATCATGCGCTCTCAATGATAGGTTGACAATGGCCGTCTCAATTAGCCCATTGTTTTGTGATTTGAACCGGTCCCTGCCAATGCAAAGTAGATTTTTAGGTGTATGTCTGTCATGGAAATCCAAAATATGTGGTTAGATATATCGTTAATGCATCATTATGAGCCATGATAATGACGTCCCTCTAAACTGTATATTTTAGTCTGCGACTCTAAAGCAGCCCAACCTACTTCGCTCATTCGATATAATATGCATTTGACTCTACCCTGTGACCTGCCCACATGCATCCCTCCCTAAATTCTTTTGTGGCTCTGTGTCCACTGCCTTGAATCATTTATCAGTTAGACATGGTTCAAATGTCACAATGAAAATTAAAATGTTTCAAATGTCAATAGGAAATTCCTTCAGTCGCCTTAGACATGGTTCAAATGTCAATCAAGCATACTTGCCATCTCATAAAACACGGATCACATTCCTCTATATCGATATAAATTCAATGTGTCTCCGCCATAGTTTCAAGGGACGCTTGATGGTTGCTTTATGTCTTATTTCAGGGATTTTCTGGTTGCTGGAGCCCAATTTTTGATGCCCCTTTCTGTTACCACATCACACTTGATCTGCGTTGAACATTAGGGAGACTTATCTTTGCAACTCGGATAATTATGGCAAATTTGTGTTACCGATCATCAAAGTTGCCAATACAATCGAGCAAATTTGATTAAATTTTGACGTACTTTTACTTTGAAATCCCTCCGAGGGATCGTGGTATCTCGTTGATGAGTTAGCTCTTATCAGATAATTGTTCATTCAGCGAGAGTACAGTAAATTGAAATCTTTGCTAGGCTTTTATTAAAATGAGATGATGTAATGCATGAAATTTACTTACTTTCCGCCAAAAACTTACCATCTATTTCGTATTTCGCAAGTAATCCATTGTAAAAGTGGGCATTAAAAATGCTTTCTTCCATTTGCAGCAAGATAAATCCAGGGATTCTATTTCCAAATTAGTTCGGTACATTTCTGATGCAAGGACTGGATGTTATCATCAGAAGTTTCTCGATGGATTATTTAATGTGCCAATAAGTTCATGTTGTTATACTTCGAATTATTCTGCGATGATTTCGTTGGACATTGATCGATCCATTGTAAAATTGCAGAGGTTAGCGTCCAGTCAAACCTTCAGCCTGATCTCTACACCGTAATAATTATGATATCCTTTTTCTGTTTCCAAATGTCATGCGATGTTCCTTGCAGCGCTTGCAGCTTATGATATCTTCCTCTTTGTTCCTACCATGTGTTTCATGTTTCATGTCTTGATCTCGGACTTATCTCAAAGACAGTACTTGCGTCAGAAGGAGAGAAAGCAGCTTTGTTTGTGAGATAAGTGGGAGAAACAAAGGATAAACATCGCCCTCTTTGAGGAAATTATGATACTCTCTAGATCCATAGAAGGAGCTGCATGTCCATTGTCCAATGTTTCTACTCGGAATCAGTAAACTTTGATACTTTGCGATGGGAACTGAGATATCAAACGTCCTACAGCTTACGTTTAAAATGGCAAAAGGCTCTGATTTAACTTGTTATTAACATTTCATTTCCTTTTAGATACACGTATTGATACATGTACTTGTTGAATTCTTGTTACAACTGCCATTTGTCTTCACATCAGATCTTTTATTTCCTTCATTCGCACTTATACACAGACAATCACACCTTTATCTATGATTTATCTTTCCACACTAAACAAGATATCCATTTTAGGACTTTCGCTTCTCTGGCGGGCCGAATTTTATCCACTTCTATAAATATCCCGGTTTATGAAAAATGGTCATATATGGTCACTTTTAAACGATCTTTGGGAATGTAATGTTAATTATTTTGACACACCCGACTATTCCCATGTCACAGGAAATAGGTTTGGTACTTTGTTATCGCTTGTCAATGCTAATTACTGGTCGATATTTATACCTTTGCCCTAAATTCAAAAGATTTTTAACAAACCTTATTCTTCTTTTGAAAGGGCAAGGCATCATCTTATCAGTTGTGAGCTGTCATTAAAATTGGTTCATTTACTTGCCAAATTCTCATTTCCTCGTTTTTATTTTCATTTCGTCTTTTCACAACAATATGGTTTATGATTATACCATGTTGCACTATAACTACTGACATCCTGAAAAATCGTTTCGATTGTATCAAACTTAATTTTGCTTCGTCAGGTTTGGACTTTCAATGAAGTAAAATATTAATATTTGCTGTCTAGGTTGTAGTTCACGAAGGTTTAAAATATAATGGGATCAATTTTAGCGTATTTCCCCAATATTGCCATTTGCCACCGTTTATTGATTGACGCTCTATATTTAGTCGTGTCTTTTGTTGCCGTCACCCACTAGAATCTGGTTGATGGGTATTATTGCTGCCGTATTTTGCCGTCGTCTCGCCGTGAATTGTATAACTTGCTGAACTTTTATTACGTTAGTATAATACCTTACCTCCATCACATACCAACCGTTTGCCATGGTGGTATTATTTAACTAATTCCACCCCTCTAAACGCCCCCTTCTCGCTTGTAGATGACATTATTCGGGAGTGTCGGAGAAGGCTTCCTCCACCACCCCCGCAACCAGATTCACAGCAGCTTCAAGGCAGTCTGCCATCCCAAGCACAAGAACATGGTACAGAACAAGTGGCCCAGGTCCACCTTCGTCGTCGTCAACTTATGTGAGTATTCTGTGTGTTTTGCGATATGAAGCGATACTCGTCTCTGTGAAATTCAGTTTTCTTAGACAGTGACGTGGGCGGACATAGGGGACAGGAATGTTGGAAAATCACCTTCGAACATGGTTGTTTGCGAATCTTGGGTGGAAAGATTGAGCACTGGGCGCTGGGCAACCACACCCAAATAATTCCCCTGGACAAAGCAAAAGCCAGGTTGCGCTGACTGCTTTTGTATGCGACCGGAAGCAATTTATTCTAAAATTCATGTTTTATTCTGGAGATCAAAATATTATGTTTAAGTAAATAAATTTGAGCGGAAGCTCTGTTTAATAACGAAGAATAACATTATTATTCTTGAAGTTAGAGTTATATAATATGTTGTAGGACTGCCACAGTACTTAGGACAACGACCAGTGTAAATATTGAGATCAAATATATATTATGACTTATGTTAAATCTGATTTGATATCTCAAACTCCCAAAATAGCATATTTGAGAGCATGATAATCAGTCTGTGCTTTGATCAAGTCACCCCACCTTACTTCTCTCCCGATCTCCACCTTACTTCCCTCCCGATCATTCACATTTCATTTCTTTATTCCTAGTTTTACTCCTTAGTCTATATACATTACTCAATGAATCACGACAAAATGACCCTGAACTCCTAAATCTCCATTGATTTAGACTGGCTTGTTTTCGCTTTTGTTCTGTCATCATCTTCTGTATTCCAATTTCTATTGCACATGAAGAAAACGTGATTCGATGGCCAATTCACCATTTTAAACTATAGCAATGATGTCACCCTCACTCAAGTAACCTGATGTTTTCTATTTGTGTTTTCTATCCGGATTCGCGAGACATCTCGCTTCAATATCATTTATCAAGCCTGACAAATGCAGCATTACATCATGTTTTGGCATATCAAATACAGTGTTTGTTTGAACTAAATCCGGATTCACGGATGCTGTTAGTAACACTGTCAGGTGTCAGTAAATAAATCCAATTTCACCCAAATCTTCCTGACTCAGTTGAGTCAATTACCCTGCGGAGCTCTATCTGAACGGTTACGCAATACGAGTATTATCCCTGCCACGACCTGTCAACACGGAGTGCTGTGTCAAGTCTGTCATTACTCTCGTTACCATTACTACTGATATAGCTCTACATAATATGATGCAGAGAAACTGTAGCAAATCTATAGTTTTAATGCTTGCGCAACTTGGATTTGTGTTCTTTGGACTTGGGGGAACATTAATTTAATGTTAGTTGCGAATTAGGTCAGAGCAGATAGTTCGCTCGATTATCAAATTCTGCGCTGTTATTGACATCATTTGCCATTGAATCGTGCTTCGAGTCCCGTTTGATTAGCTATCAATTGATAGCTTTGCCGAGGAAGGCTATCAATTTGAAAAATT
Organism: Beroe forskalii; assembly: GCA_011033025.1. Classification (NCBI taxonomy): domain Eukaryota; kingdom Metazoa; phylum Ctenophora; class Nuda; order Beroida; family Beroidae; genus Beroe; species Beroe forskalii. Next base: position 754,452 of record WFMF01000028.1, on the reverse strand, counting down.
GCAATTTCGCTGAATCATCATCTGGTTTTCATCTTGTCAAATACGGATCTCTTTAATCCATGACATAACTATCCCTGTTTGAGATGTCCCATTCTCAGAAAATTTGAAAATTTTTCATACCTTATACAGCGTACATATTTTTAGTTATTTGAGGTTTGACAATATTCACTTCACGTGAATCATTTTCGTGGAATCTGAATGTCTTTTCAGTTTTCTCTGATATGGCTGTCTGTACAATGTACAGAATTGCCTCTTCTGGATGATAAATATTTTGAATTTTATCGAAGGAAAATGCCAAGGTTTTTGCACGTATTGAGTGGTATGTTGATAAGTCTATGTAACACCTTCTCGGACATGGTCAATGCACTCAGTGTAAATTATTATTCCCTACGGTTACGGTAGTAAAATAAAAATTCCCAAATTACAGACGACCGATAACTTGCGACTACACCCTTAACACCGAAACCAACTCCATCTGCGACAAATACTAAGTTTTGGTGACGTCATTATCGCAGTTTAAAATGCTAATTGGTGACGTCATATCGCCCTTTTAACGCGGCACAATTCATACCCAATTGCCATCAAGAGAACCTGTAATGGTGCCGTTTTGTCTAGACTTACCGAAGCAGAAGCGATGATTACAGTGCTCAACAAGGTTTTTAACAGCTAACATGATTACTCAAAGGAACTTCAGTGAAGTTCAATTTGATAATAAGTTTATGAAATGTTTTAACAACCGAATTTGTACAAATTATAATTCCTCGAACTCGTAATTTAAATTTGTAATTTCATATCGCTGATCGTACCAGTCTTCTAAGAGGCATGTAAGCATTTTCAGGCCCTATTCCAACCGTTGATGATTGCAGTTTGGCGTAGACAATTCAAAGTTAATTATTAATCATTGGTTACTTTTCCCTTGTTGATTCTATACTTTTTGGCTTTTTCACCGTGTTTTTTTGTCAATTTAAAGAGGCATGAAGGTGTTTGCTTCTGTCCACATGAGAGTTATAAAAGTATTAACTTTGCAATGCTGGACCCCACCAAAAACTTGGTCTAATGCCATGAGTAATGTTTGAATTTTGAATAAGAGAGATTACCACTCACTGGAGAACATGACGAATTCCGAAGTTTAAATAGTTGAATCTGCTTTAATGAATTCTGGAACGATTTTACCGCAGTCAAATACATTTAAATAACTGTGTTTTGCAAATGAAAAGCAATCATTCTCAAAATCTTTATGCCTGGATAATTATACCCATCAGTTTGTTGGCAGCTCTGAATTGTTATGTTAAAAGTAAGTTATCCCTCTCTGATGAAGGCAATAACATCAATGATTTAAAGCTCCGTAGTGTTAGAATCAGAGTTGCATTATGTCATTAAAAACCACTCCCTTTTGACGATTTGTTAAGATAATGGTACCAACAACAGCTAATAATAGCGTCCAATGCAGGTTTCTGCCCACACCAAGTTCAGCAACTTAATATCCGTAAATAGTTTGAACCTAGGGGGTCTACAGATTGGATTAGTTACTTACATAACTGTTTGGATCATGTCAAATAAAGTGCGGCGCTCGTTTCATCCTCTGAAAGTCTCTTATTACCTCGCTACATGATACTATATGGGGAATGGTGATCATAAGATGGTATATATTTGAGTCAAATTCTCCCATTATACCACGTGATAATATTTTGTGTGGAATATCTTTCATTTGGCAAATTTACAAAGTAGTTCACCGTGACTGTGAAATGCAGAGGGAGCGGCTGGGAGTGATGTCTTCGTTATGGCTTTGAATGGTTAATGGGTGACGTTGAATAGCCAAGAATTTTCGTGAGCCAATAAGAAACGGTTCTGAAGACGACTCTTAATAAAGACGTCTCTTGTCTGGAAAGTATTCTGCTGAATTTTGTTGGGCAAATCAATTTAGCCATACTCACAATTTTTATATGATTTTGTGCCCAAATCTAAATTATAATTTCGTTCTTGGAATTTTGAAAAGTAAGGAATGAAGATTATTCGTTGAAATCTTAATTGGTTGTGAACGTGGTGACTTAGGGCATCAACAAAGACCTTGATTGCTGAGAAATTTACCGAGAAATTCGGTACAATATCCAGAGCAACAAATTGTCATCAAGCTACTACGAGCAAAATGATTCTTCTTGATGTAATGTGAATTTTTATATGGATTAACTCGCCGCCCCCAGGACCCAGCTTCATTCACTTCGTCATTCAGTGTCCATTTCGATCAAGGAAATTTTTGATTTGCAGTAGAATTAAAAAGTTTTTTCACTTTGATATGAATCAAATATCGATCTCTTCCATAGATTTGTACTTTACTTATGATAAAGTTAATTTTCCATCGCCAAAAATCTGCTGAAGCCTCATCACTAGCATTTGCTGACATGGCTGCAACAGTGGACACTCCCATAGTGCGTTATTAAGCGTCAAGAGCTTGGATTAATTCCAATGTTATCACAATATTATTATTATTACTTAGTGTTATCTGGTATTATCTTCTGTGCGAGCAGTAGAAGTTTAACTACCTATATTTGCTGGTTTCTCAACCTTAGCTGGATTCTTCTACTGCTTCTAACATTTCTCTTTTCGACTTTCTCTTTTCTACTCGTTAGAAATATTGAACTGTTACTTACCTTCCTATTGCCTCATGATAAAATCATGAATTATTATGTACAATTTGGAACTTTGTATTTGGCCTTTCAAAGCTTAACCTTGAGTAATTTATAGTGATTTCATATAATATCGAAAGGTCTGGCTGATGACATACCTATCTACGTCATCAACGGTTACTCCTTGGGTTTATGAACTGTTTAGTCATCCATATGAGTTGTTCTTCAGTACTGTATATTATTGTGTTGAAGTCTGAAGACTTAGGTTTTACTAACTAACATTCGTATAATATATTACTTTAGTGAGAATATTTGATTTGCTCACAATTTTTGTGTTAATCTGCATTATTAGTTTTTCTTCTCATCTGACCAAACGTAGATCAATGTTTATGTTTACTTGCTCTTGAATTAGCCTAAACCTAGCAATTTCAATTTTTGACTTCTTTGGACCCATTTCAGCATTTCTTATAGCAGCTGATAATCCTACGTCACAACTAAACACAAGTTTTAATGTTATTTGAAAGCGGCTGCTAAACCGACATATCAAGTTAAATACAAACATGTGCTCTCTCAGACATATGACCCGCTGAATGTTCTGAATTATAAACTTATAAACACCAACTTATTTTACCCGTGAGAGGACGAGCGCCTAGAGTTGTGTGCCAGCCTTGGGATTCAAAGGTTGTTGTTTCTCTTTCTTATTGCAAACTCAGTGTTTTAGAGAAATTCGTGTTCTCTTTTTGCTATTTCCCGAACATGTCGCCCTTTTCAAAGCATTAATAACCCGCCCCAGACACCCTTTTTCTTACGTTTTAGCAGACGTAACAGCCGCAATTTTCTGCGATATTTTGCTCCGAAAATGTAGCTTCCTTGGCGTTATATTGCGTAAAACACCATTATTTAACTCGGACTCTATATATTTGAAATATTTTAAATTCTAACCACGCGCCGTGTCTCAGTATTCAGTAATATATCGGTACTTAATGATATTTTAACTGATTATATTATAAAACGCTATTTAAATCGCGCAGAATTCAGACTAACGTCACACTTCCACAATAATTTATATCTTTTGGCATTTTAAATTCAATAAACATAGTCGCCGTTGCTTTTCTGGTCTCCGTCCCACCCATGAAAATGAAATCACAGTTGACTGATTTTGAAGTTATTTTCATTCTCAATTCATTACTCTTTCATCGCACATAATATTCAAGAACGGAACTTGATTCCTTTGAAATGTTTTACTATCAGTTCAAATTATATACGATTTGTGTGGAGAAACTGAAATGGCTCGTGATGGCAATGCTCACCAGTCAATCCAATTATCGCATGCTCTCTCTCTCTTACAAATCGAATCAATCACCTGGATACCCACCTGGATTGGTATTAATTGTGTAAGTGGTTGGATAATATCATGTGCTCCCGGGTGTCATTGGGTGGTGTGTTGTTGTTTCTTATTATGATGGAAGTTTTGTATATAGTTGGCGTTTCTTTGACATCAATTCACCACGTTAAATCTTGATAAATACGTCACTCTCAGTCACCTATGCTACTGGCACGTGACATGCAGTATTTACCACCCCGTCTCTCTAAGACGTGACTTGTTGGAAGGATACCACCCAAATCACCATGGTCCATGATGGGTGGTACCTGCTCTAGTGGTACCACCCTCACACAGCGCACTAAGTGTGCCTACATAACGGTAACTGTGTTATTCTTTCCCCGTACCAGAAGTTTGTTATCATGTGTTTCATGATTTGGTGCCATGATTCTTCCGCTTTCTCCCTTCTTTTTACCCACCTTCAGTTCCACCGCCTTTTTATTGGTTGTTGCCGGTAGTTGTAGAATTCAGGTCCCTACAACGTCCCGTGCCCCTCTTCATCATCCTCCATTTGGCTTCATCTCTTTCTCAGAAAATGAGTTGCAATGTGTTTGCGATACCTTAGGAATCTGTTGTTGACACTTGGTGCATTAGTAACTTTGTTTTCCTGTTTCTTATAAAACAACGGGTATCAGGAGTTAGTGAGGTTGTTCTTGTTTTTAATAGCTGTTTTGCCTTGCCAGAGAAGCTGGCAAGATTTTCGCAATTTCAATTCACGAGATTTAGCTCATAGCTGATATTGAGAAGCTGTTATTGAGAAGCAGTCTAGGAAATCATTATTCTCAAAGAACATCTTTCGTACTTTTCCGTTCGATCAATTTCAAGTCCATTACTTTCCATTTCTGCAGTAGTCCTGACACTGTTACATGGTTATTGATTTCTGTTTTGGGGCATTACATACTTTTTTCTTCCTTTTAGTTAGAAGATTTCAAATGAGCTCCATTCATCCGGAGGTAAGTCAGCGATCTAAAATGTTCCTGCGAAAGCAATGAAAAAGTAACGCCACCTTAACTACTCCTATAAGCTATGTCATGCTATTCTGCTTAATTGAAAGACTTCTATAAAAACATAATATTAATGAGAAAGTCTCAGATCTGCAACTAAATAATAGTCAATGGATGGAGGCAGACACCGCCCCATGTCCATTATTACATCTAGCAAACACAGAGTTCTGCTATTTTCATCCATTGTATAGTAGTTTACCGTGACAGTGTTGCTATTTTCGTGCGATGTTTGTAATTCTTGTGCCGATGCCGAGCTCCATATATAACTCAAAGGTCTGAGTTACGATTGTTGTGCCATGTTTTGTCCCCTCCTTTCCTCCTCTCTGTAATTTAACTGGCAACCGATTCAAAATAACGGCATTTAGAACTATTTGGCTGGATATAATCTAGATATTATCATGATAATCTAGATATCATCATGTGTCGCATCGCCATCTATTCACGTGTGCGCTATTGGATGATACCGATATACTATGCTTTCTAATGTTTTCTAATGCTTTCTCCATTGTCTGATCTCGTATGATTTAATTCACTGCACGTGCACACCATCTCCCCCTCGTCCAGTAGTTTTATAGTTTTTATTGTGACAACATGTCAAAAACACAGCCTTCCTCTTCAACATGATGTTCTGCATATCTCGTGTTTTACGGTCATTTTCACAGTGCATGCCGAGTTCGAAACAAAGAAAAGAAGAGATATATGATAAATTCTAAGTTAAGAATATAGTGGTGTGACTAATAATAGCGAGGAGGAGGAGGGGGAGGAGGCTGGAGGAAAGGAGGGGGAGGAGCAGCGGCAATTCTTCTTCTTTTTCTTCTTCTCACGCTGCTTGATACTGTAGAAAGCAGGTCACGTGACATATGTGTTCTGTGCTACTCAAGTATAGATATCTCTTTATCTTTCGCTCTTAATTAGATCTCATTTCTAGAATTCTGAGTTTTACAATCGTTTGTCATTATGTTAGAGTTCGATTACTATGGGAGTTGTCCTACGGCCCTGCTTACGATGACCATATACCTCAATGGGTTGTATCCTAGAAGACTCAAAAAGAAACCCCTCGACACACGAATCTGGAATTTTGTGGGTAAGTTTCTCTACACTTTTCAAAGTTGAGCTTTTTGAAAAAAAATTGTGTTCCTTCGGTAGTCAGTACCATTCTAGCAGCAGGACGATTATTTTTCTTAAATCGAACCCTTTTCTAAACAAAACTAAGGCCGTTGTTCCTGGTCCGTTTTTGGTGCCGTTTTTGGTGCCGTTTTTCAAAAACGGTACCAAAAACGGACAAAAACGGTTCCCAGTGTTCCCGCATTTTCAACAAAAACGGCGTTTTTCAAAAACGCTTCCAATTATAAAAAACGGCGTTTTCAAAAACGGCGTTTTTCTAAAAACGCTTCCCATCTGCCGTTTTTGGAACCGTTTTCGAAAAACGGCAAAATATCACGTGACTTGCTAAAATCACGAGGATAGTTTTCAGCAATTTCGCGAAGTTGAAAATGAGTCAACTAGATTCATCTTTTTAAAACATAAACAACCCCGTTTTTCTGACATTCGTACGATACACAGAAGCAAAGTTATGGTTCAATTATTGTAATAAAGTTAAAAGCTACACTTTGCAACGATATATATTGCGAAGCAAGGTTCTGCAAAAGGGTACCTACACATTTCTGATCTTAATTATAATCATCATAATCCTAATAGACGATAATATCTCATGACATTGAAATTTTATCACGTTGCACCTGAATGAGCGACGTAACTAGGTCAACCTACCCATTTGGGCAAAACACATGTCCCAGACTTCAATGAATAGAAATGCCAGACTGATCCCGTGACACGCCATCAATGCTTTTATAGTGTAGTATGTCAATCAATACGTCTAATGAGCTAATGTGATCCATACAGTATAAGGTCATACGAGCGAATTACTGCGGGACACTCAGGAGTCCTCAAGTTTACTCAAAGTGCTCCGAGTCCTCCAGGATACTCAGGAGTACTCTGAGAGTCCTCCGGGAGTACTCGAGTCCCCGGGAGTCCTACGAGAGTCCTACGGGAGTACCACGGGAGTACCCGGGAGTCCCCGGGAGTCCTGGGGAGTGCCAGGAGTCCTTTGTTACCCCAGGAGTCCAAAGGAGTCACGGGGGTATCCCGGGGGTCTTAGGGGTTCCTACCGGAGTACCCCGGGAGTCCTACGGGAGTCCCCACGGGAGTACCCCAGGGTTGAAATTTCAATTCGTTCACTTACTCCCGTGGGACTCAGGGTGTCCCATAGGACTTCCGGGGTACTCCGTGGCACTCCCGTGTTGCTTTTTGGCACTCCGTGGTACTCACACTCCCAATTTTGGGACTCGGGGACTCCCGGAGGACTCTCGGGACTCTAAGGGGAGACTCAGTACTCGGAGGACTCTCAGGTACTCCATAGGACTCCCGGGGGACTCCCGGGGTACTCCCGTAGGACTCCCGGGGTACTCCCGTAGGACTCCCGGGGGACTCCCAGGGTACTCCCGTGGCACTCCCGTGGTACTACCGTAGGACTCTCGTAGGATTCCCGGGGGACTCCCGGGGGACTCTCGGAGTACTCCCGGAGTACTCCCGGAGGACTCTCGGAGTACTCCCGGAGTACTCCCGGAGGACTCTCGGAGTACTCCCGGAGTACTCCCGGGAGTCTCCCGCAGCAATTCGCTCGTATGACCCAGTATAAATATAATGAGAATATGAGATCGTTACACATTACATAATGATTAATTTCAAGTTTGCTACTTATCTTCCTACTTTCCTAACGACAACTAGTCAACTCAGATATGACAAAGGGGTGAAGAATAGACCCTCAAAGAGTCAAAGTATGGCACTATACTGTTGAGCCGGTTACATCTCTGGTGTTGGAAATTGTTTTATACATAGACAACGGATCAAATTTATCAGAATTATTTTTCTTAGGATTTCATGTAATAGTTTTGCTGCACAGTGGCTCCGAAAATGGCCAAATTCAGAAATTTCAATTCGTTCACTTCATCGTGCCACTGTACTCATAATTTTGATTAATTAATGGCGTAACAATGTTGCTTTTTGTGACAGAAACATCAAATTTTCATAATAGGTTTCAATTTTCACTTCATGGGGAGCTCAACTTCGGGACTTATAACCTGCATAGTGCATAATATGGTTTGGTGGAAATCAGGTTATACGAGCGAATCACTGCGGGAGACTCCCGGGAGTCCTCCGAGAGCCCTCCGGGAGTACTGCGGGAGTACTCCGAGAGTCCTTCGGGAGTACTCCGGGAGAACTCCGAGAGTCCTCCGGGAGTACTCCCAGGAGTCCCCCGGGAGTACCACGGGAGTGCCACGGGAGTACCCTGGGAGTACCACGGGAGTACCCCGGGAGTCTAGTCCCTCGGGAGTACCACGGGAGTGCCCCGGGCGTACCACAGGTGTGCCGCGGGAGTCTTAAGGGAGTACCCAGAGTACCGGGGGGACTCCCGGAGGACTCTCAGGTACTCCCGGAGGACTCTCAGGTACTCGGAGGACTCTCAGGTACTCCCGGAGGACTCTCAGGTACTCCCGGAGGACTCGGGGTACTCCCGTAGGACTCTCGGAGTACTCCCGCAGTACTCCCGGGGTACTCCCGTAGGACTCCCGGGGTACTCCCGTAGAACTCCCGGGGTACTCCCGTAGGACTCTCGAGGGACTCCCGGGTTACTCCCGTGGTACTCCCAGGGTACTCCCGTGGCACTCTCGGAGTACTCCCGGAGGGCTCTCGGAGTACTCCTGGAATACTCCCGGGAGTCTCCCGCAGTAATTCGCTCGTATGACCGGGGTTTTGTCCAATCAGCCTGAGGTATTCCGAAAAAAAGTTTCATAAAATTTCAATCTGAGTGATTCATTTCACAATGGTAATATGGTTTGGTACAGTGAACAAAACCCTATTTTTGTCCGTTTAGGATTTTGGGGTGGAATATCACCCCTTTGTCCAATATGAAGTATGAACTTTCAAATGATTTTTGTAGTTTCCATTGTACGAATGACGTGACGATTTATACCAATGAAGCAATGATGTCTTTACTCTGCTGTTTTTGCAGCTTTTATTAATCAAATACTGTTATCTCTTAATTTTTGTGATTTGTCGAGCGAATCCGTCAGACGATGATGATTTGAAAGTGAATTTGCAAATTGAACAAGCTAAAATAAAGTTCATAGGTAGGTACAAATGGAAATTTGAGTACCGGTGTTGTGTAAAAAATATGTGTCAACACATCATATTTGAATTTTGAGTATGATGGAAAGCAAATATGAAACCATTCTCAGTTTCTCCAGTTCCCAGTTGAGTTCACCAACTCCTGAACAGATCAACTAGCTCTCTCTCCCCTCCTGCGTGTACGCGATTGCATCAATAATACAATTATTTAATCAACGTTTTACACAATTCAGAAACGGTAGGTAGCGTTTTTGAAACGCTTTGGCATCATCACATTGGACCGTTTTTCTTGGCCACCAATGATGACTTGCCGTTTTTGGTACCGTTTTTGGTTGCGTTTCAGAAACGGCACCAAAAACGGACCAGGAACAACGGCCTAACTGTTACCCAGTCCAAAGTTATTTTCAACATGATGCAGATCATCCATTTTAGTTTCCACTGTTCACTTCACATTGTATAAAAATGGTAAAAAGCTTTTATCTCAAAGTGACAGCTGACACCATGTAACAAACCTTGGACCTCTGAAATAAACCTGTACCCGCCTTATAAGGTTCTGACGTTTCCAGAAAGTGACGCATTTAAGACTTAGAATACGAGATAACACCAGGCGCATGAACCTTTTTAGAGGCAATATAAGAATTAAAGACTATCGAAATTCAAAATTATTGAAGTTGTGTTCTTCCGTCAGTATTTTAATCTTCCAACTCTGAGTTAGTAATTTCTAACAAATTCTGCACCTCTACCATATTGTTGGGTAACTGGTATTCTGGTTACAAATCGACTTTACCTTGTCTAAGAACACGACATAGCTCGTATGTACCATCATGACATGGCGTAGGTACGATAGGTTTAAACACCCTTCATCTCTCTCATAATATGGGATACAGCAGCTGTTAAACTCCCGTTGGGCACGCGGATCCTTAACAGTGGCAGTTACCTTCCAATTCCAGCCCGATATTGTCGCATAATTTCACAGTGTTTTAAAATGTAATATATTCAGCATATCCAGTTTGTTTCCGGTTTCTCTGTTTTAAAGCCATCATCATCTCCAGGGGGGATATTGGGATATTATTTTACCAAATTCCGCAATTAGCAACTTCCTTGACAACTTGTCAACTCAGGAATGTTTTGTTTACTGCGAGTGATAAACACTTTTACTGCTTCCGATAATGCAAATTGCTACTTTTTCCCATGGATATTATTAAGGTCTTTCGATATATTTTTAAAATATATAAACCCTGAGCCTTTTTTAAAGTTTTTTCCTTTTCTCGCACCTCGTGAGCGGTATCTTATGTTGATATCTTTCAGCCCCTAACAGATTCTTCCTAATTGATGCACCGCTATGGGATCTATTTTATGTTACGTTTTATCTTATGTAGGACAGCGAAGATCCCTAATTGCTCAACTTGTTAAACAAATTCATTTGACAAATTTGCTGATTGCCTTTTAATTGAGCCCTGTTTTTTGCATTACGTTTTCTCCTTTTTCTCTCGAACAGCTGACTTGTTAGCCATATCCAGTTGACAAATTCACCGCCTCACTTGTCTGTTGACGGAAACCTGCGCCTTTTGATCATTTGATATCACATTTTATTACGTTAATCTTTAGCAAAGATACGGATGTCATTGGTTTCCCAGCATACCTTATAAAATCGCTGGTTACATGTCCTTGGCAAGAACCCAAAAGACGTTGGTTTTAACCGCTATTAAACCACTGACTCGGGGCGTAATGAGCCGCCGCCTAAAATGTTGGAATAGTTCCAATGTTTTGCTCCCCGACACCAAATCGTGAAAAAGAGCAGGATTTACCTGTAACCTACGCGTGTCTTGATATAAACGGCAGTAGGTCTAACCCCTGTTATCAGATGATATTAGGACTGTTTGCCGTATTAATTCTCCGTCTAATCAAATCAACTGATATGATTGAACAGTGTACCGTGTATCTCCAACATATTACAAGATATTGCTCCCCTTCTCCAATCTCTGATACGTCATACTCTGTTCAGTGGATACAGTTTGATTAGCCGTCTAGATGCGATACGATTGTTTTCTGAAACCTGTTTACGTCTGACGAATTAACCGGTCCATCATCTCCTCCGATCCTCCTCCGAACATCTTCCTTGTATGCGTCATCTTGTGGTACTTGGTGTCTGTGCTTGTATTTAGGTATACCGTCATCTCTTTTCTACGCTTGTATTTAGTTATGATGTCATCATCCCTGTCCGTGCTTGTACTTCAAAATGACATCAGCATCATCTCGTACACCCTTTCTAAAGCTATTAGAAGAGGAAAGGAGGAAGTATAAGATTCGGTGACTATCGAAGACACCACAAAATATAGAACATGACATCAGTCGTTGCAACAATCAACATGATATATCACCCACACACACCCTCCCCTGTCCTTATTGTCCTCTTACTATTACTCTTTATTTGTCATGGGTCCCTCCTTATATTCTCCTAGTTCCGTTATTGCTTGTTTTCCGCTGACGTGCTCCCTTCCTTTTTACGGACGACAGTTCCACTTTTAGTAACATAACATTACTACTCTGACGTGTGCTGTCTGCTATTTTAATGCGAATATGTAATCTGTTATTACTGGTTTCTTGGGTGTTGTGGCTCGTTTGTTTACCACTGTGAGCGGTGACCACAACAATCAGTCCAGAATCGAAATCGCTCATTTTTGTGTGTTTTACTTGGGAGGGCCTCTAGTTGAACCTCTTCTGCCTCTAAAATTTAAATATTGGCAACTCAGCCCAATGTTGACGTATTATTGTTGGGGCATAGCTGTTTAGGCCAAAGGCTGGACGAAGAGCATAGTTGGGGCATTCTTGTTTAGTTTCTTTTTATTCACAAGCTTTTGCTGCAGCCAATAACAGGAATGGCTTGAGGCATATCCGCAAAACTCGACAAAATAATTATGTCATGGCCTTGCCACCTACAACAGAATCTTGGCACCAAATCTACTAAAATTATACTAGTTACGCACTCCATCATTAATAACCCCGGTTCCTGGTCATTTTTTCATGTCACTCGATGATGTTATGTGTTGTCGAATTTTATTTTCCCAGCGTAACACTTCTGATCGTATTACCATTTCATTATATATCTAGCAACGTCACATCAGAGTTCATGGCAGCTTTAACCCATATTCTCCCATTGTCCTATATATAGGACAGGTACTATATAGAAGCTTAATTTTGCAAAGAAACATTATTTTTACCCAATTTCTTTTACACTGCATGCCTGAAGGATGTATTGAGTCGTAGAAACAAACCTGAATGCATGATTATTTTTGGAATGCATGATATATGCATAGAAAGTGGTTCAATTTTCATGATTTCCAATTAACATGACCTAGCGTGATATTTCCCAAAATTTGGACCAGCATGAATCTTGTTTTTACCCGTTATCGATAGTCAACGCATGTGCAAATAATTATGGGCAGTTAAAATTTGTAAATAAGAAATGCATAATTGCATAAAATTCATGCATAATTGAGTGTACTATATATAGTCCGTTATTTGAAAATAGACGTGCTATATCTGGTACGTCCTATAAGAAGGACATTATATGAAATTTTATGTCCTACATATAGCACGTACTATATGTAGGACATCAATTTTCGTGTAATGCTCGACATATAGCACGTATCTCGACATATAAGCCTCAACAGACTCGGCTAAAGCTCACTTGAATATGTTTGGTGGACTTGATTGGGCATTTAGCATCAAAAAAGTTTGCTGCAGAGTAGAAAACCACCATGGAGTAAAGCCTGTAGTGGAGTTTTAGTCCGTCAATCAATTCCACTGGTGGAATTTGCAAGGGGAATTTACTACCAGGTGAACTCTGCTCCTGGAACGTGCATGTGCTCCACATGAGAGCAAAAATAGTTCACTCCTCAGTCCACCAGCGAAGTCAATTTCGCCCAGGAATCAATATGTATGATAACTTAACGAAAAACAGTTTAAATTCTACCATGTGGTGTCTACATCTATCATATTGTGGTTATATTTGCATTGAATGAGCCTCATTTCGATGGATGAGGACACTGCTAATTGCCAGCAGAGGGGCCTCTGGACAACACCTTGAACATGTGCCTGGCGTCTATTTGATCTGCATTTTACACGACTTCAAGATTTTCCGTTTCCATTCTTAACCAGTGCCAGTTTTGAATTTTATGACCGACATGACTATCAGGACAATCTTTGTTACTTTTTAAAGTGCACCTACGCCCTACACTTACTAATGTAGAGTACGTTTTCCAAAATCGCACTGACTTTTACTAATTCTGACAGATGTGAGACTAATCGGTCGTATGAAAGAATACCAATGACCCAGTTCCTGATCCCCTGGTAAACCCCTCCAGACCCCTCTTGACCACCCTCTGATCACTATTTTAGCTCTTTTTTGGGATAAAAACACTTCAAACCTTCCACTGACCATTTTCAATCGCTTATCAACACGACTTGTCCATTTGTCCATTGGTACACTTTCATAGGTCAGGAGAGATTCACCAAGGGGTCAGGATAGGTTCACCAAGGGGTCAGAAGAGGTTCATCAGGGGTCAGGAGTCCTGACCCCTGATGAACCTCTCCTGACCCCTGATGAACCTATCCTGACCCCTTGTTTAACCTCTCCAGACCCCTGATGAATCTCTCCTGACCCCTTGGTAGCTTGGTGAACTTCTCCTGACCCCTTATGAACCTCTCCTGACCCCTGATGAATCTCTCCTGACCCCTGATGAACCTATCCTGACCCCTGATGAACCTATCCTGACCCCTTGTTTAACCTCTCCAGACCCCTGATGAATCTCTCTGACGCTTAATTTGAACTTCTCCTGACATAAGACCTCTCCTGACCCCTTGGTTAACTTCTCCTGACCCCTGATGAATCTCTCCTGAGTCAGGAGAGATTCATCAGGGGTCTGGAGAGGTTAACCAAGGTGTCAGGAGAGGTTTATCAGGGGTCAGGAGAAGTTCACCAAGAGGTCAGGAGAGGTTCACCAAAGGGTCAGGAGAGGTTCACCGAGGGGTCAGGAGAGATTCACCAAGGGTCAGGAGAGGTTCACCAGGGGTCAGTAGGGGGTTGCCAGGGGCCAGAGGGTCATTTGTACACTTTCATACGACCAAAATAAGTTTTTGCTCCAGATTTTCCTTAACAATATGTTTGAAAACATCTGTAAATTTCGCCGATTTGTCCACTAATTGACTCCGTACTACGTTTTATGGGACCCGTACTATATATAGTACATCATATTTGAAATAACGTCCTTTATATAGTACAGCTAACGGTATATTTCAAATAACGTCCTATATATAGTACGGGCCGCCGCGCACGTGCAGAAGATGGTTGGGACTCAAAACTTCCCTCAAACCTTAGTTAGGGTAATACTAGTCTTCAGACAAAAAATCAGCTCAAAAGATGCACGTTTTCGAGGTTCGGGAGAATATGGGTTAAAGTTGTCAATTTCTTAAGTTTTCTTTTGCTTCATGACACCTGATTATCTGTTTCCATCTCTAGAAGCAGATACCTAAACCTGGTTCAAGAGGTATAGAATTAGAAGGTTGTAGAGCTTATAAATGTGACAATTTGTCATCGCACGAATCAAGGTAGACATTGGGGTCTTAAGACTCCGATAATTAAAATTTAATAACCCGTATCCCTCACCGAATGATAATAATATTATGCTGAATATTCAATCAACTGCACTCGTGTTACGTTTATTAAATTCCCTCGTTACGCTGTACAAATTCTCTAGTTGCCCTAATGATTTATTTCTACAATCAAAATCTATTCCAGCACTTCGTATTCCTCAGAATGCCGCCACACATACCACAGGCTTCATTCCATCCTTCTCTTCTCATGAATAGAGAAGGTATTCTGAAGAAACCCCTCCTTCCTAGAGCATTCATAACTCGCACGGTGGAAAAGGCGGACCAACGCCAGCAAGTAGACACTTTAAGGTGTAACAATGACGTCAATAAATCGCTCGGTTCTTGAAACCCACACTTTTCACCAGAGCTCCAAGATATTTCAAGGACAAAGGGAGACGTGCTGTAGTTTGAATTAACTTGTCTCAAGACATAATATGCCCTGTTCTTTATCCAGTTAATAGCCCACGGAAATGAGTAATTTTGCTCTGATATTGTCCTTGCTATTCGTAAAAAAACAAGTTCTTGATTGTACGTCCCGTGGAAAAGTGGAGAACAAATACAATTGTTATACTAAGATTGCGGGCCCAAATGTCCTTCGGTTGAATGGACTGGTATTAAGAGTGAGTTTCATTCGAGATTTAGTGCATTTGTTTCCGGTGGTTCGGTTGGTTGGTTGAATCCTAGTTACTTGTATACCTTTCAGTCTTCTTGTTTTTGTGGCTTGGACTCTTGGAAGCTTTTAGAATCATAGAATTTGTATTTCACCATCCTCCTCCATCTTCAATTAAAAGGTCACATCATCCAGAAAGTCAGCTGCTATAAATATACTTCCGCCCCTAGAACCACTCCTGCTTCTGTTACCTACAGAAGGTATTTATGATGTACTTTTTGTTGGGTATTTATCTACTTTTGAAGCAAATCACCACATTGATAAGTGATATCATGAACATGTCATGAATATGTGATGACTCCAGGGAGTAGTAGCACACAACTTCCGTAGTGTGCGTGACATCATCTACCTACGCAACCCTTACCTCCTCTTCTGGATTGAGTCTCACAGATCGCTTTTTCTCTGACTCGGATAACCCTCCAATCGCCTCGCGCCATTTCCTTAACATCACTACATCAGTCCATCTCCGGTTCAAGTCAAACGTCCCTGCCACTCAAGTCAATGTGTTCTACATCGCATTTCTCTTCGCCACGTGTTCTCTCTTCCATCATACATTAGTCTCCACACTCTTCTCAGACTACTTACCACGTGTTATTGACCATGTGTCCACTTGAATCTTCATAAGTTCATAGAATCACGATTTGTACTCATTGCAGCACTTGATAATATCCTGTCCATTACATCTGACCATATCTTCGCACCGTCTCGTAGTCTTGTAGACCTTTTCTTGAGATTATAAGGTCTGAAACTGAAGCTTTTAAAGTCTCATTAAAGCATGCCTAGTGCACGTGCTGAGGACTACTCAAGTTTAAATTACTGCTTATCAATTATCACTTGCTGCAGTCTCCTAGATGACAGTGTCAACTTCCTGTCTACCGTCAGAAGAGCTGTCTGTACTTAATAGAGATGCCAATTGCCACCTAATTTGCCGTAAATTGCCACCTCTTCTATGTTATTTACCGCAGTTCGTCGTTTTAAACGTCGTTACTCATATTCAATATGAATCTAAATCAGAAGTCAGAACTTGAGATCGCTGATTTGTACTTTTGGATATTCTTGATGTCATTCTGCTGCACAGTAAAGTTCATAATTACCTTGTTCTGTAGGTAAGTCCTGTGAAGTTATGATAGACTTCTGATATTACCCTCGCATCATCCTTTATTGTCCTCTGCCTTGACAAGTGACGCAATATAGCTCTATATAGGTCACATGATCACCTGTAATTCTCATTTCTCTCCGCCTCACGTCATATAGACCTTTAACCTTCAGCTGCCTTGTGTAGTATCGCAGATTGTAATAGTTATCTTTCTTTGTGTTGGACGTTCATCAAATACCGGGTGTTTCAAGACATTTGTCCAAATTTGAAATCTTAATAAGATGCTTTTTGTGAAGCAAACAAACCTGCAAACACTATGATGGTTTAAAACCACGAATTTTCGTCACACCGCCTTCTTTAAGCGCGATGTACATATAATTTGTCCAAATCTCTACAAACCGTCCTCATGGCACAGCGTCAAAAGTCTCACTAAAGTTTCCACTTTCTTTCCCCCGGTGGATGGAGCATTATGTCATTTTATCATTTTTATCTCGCCTCGGGAGTGTTACTTCCACTGTAAGTCTGCTTCCTACCCCAACACGCGCCGTAATGTGTTTATTATATTACTAATGATTTGTTTGATTTTAATCTTGTATTTTGATATATTTTAAGACCCCTCTCAGTGCCTCTCGCTGGCTGTTTCTCTTTGTTGCTCCATCGCGTTATTCAACACTCACGGTGTTACTGAACGGTGTCTTGTTACGTGGCAACAACCGCTCTCCACGGTCCCCTCCCCCACATTTTATTTTAAAATACCTGGGAGTAATGGGGTTCGTTCATATCAGTCCCTTATCTGAGTTCAGAATTTTGTTGGAATTTCAGGGTATTCCTTCAGATACGAGGGACTAGGACGTATCTCTTGTAACGGTTTTATAATCTTTTCCCGCATTTTGGTCTGACTCAGCTAGATGGTGTTCACCAATATTTCTAGATTTCGGCCGGTTTTTCCATCCTGCTTTTGTTGGCGGCTCACTTCCCTCTCTGGTATTAATCTCCTCTTATTCCACATCCCTCCCCCACATTATTCACACTTTGGCGTTCATGTTGGTCGCATCATTCATTCCTTTTGTTCTCAGAAGATACGTATCTTTTAATAAATAGCTTATCTCATCGTTGCGGTTAGTGCCGATCAGCGCTGGTGCTTCTATCATTCGTTTTATTAAATGCTTCCCATTGATTCGTGCATAGTTTCCACTGTTTCTCACTAGATGTTTGTCATTTTACAAATCTCTGCTAACAATAGCAAGATACTCCCACAAGAAGCTTTTGCTGTGTTTGTGTCAAGTGTTGAGGTAGAGGGTTGGTGGCCTTGGGAAGTAGTGTGGGAGTGGGAACTGTGCAGGAGGGGGAGTTTGTGGGGTTGAGAGGGAACACAAGCTTTGATAGAGAGAATAAGGAAGCTTTCCGTAGTGTTTCTTCAGTCGGAGGAAGGTCATTTCAGTCCCTTAACTTTGCCTCATTAGAAGTTGTGGTGGACCATGTCCACTTTGACTTAATAACTAAAGCCTTTGAGTCCTCATTGCATCATTCCAAAAGCACTGACCTGGAAATCAATCCTTGGTGGAGTAAGAGACGGGAGAGAATTTTCACTGGGTTGCTGCCATGGAAAGAAAAGTACACAGTTTTCTCTGCGTTAGATCATTGAGTCTGGAGAACAAATAATCCATTAAATCCATTGTTTGAGATGATCTATCAGGCAAACTTCAGCCACTTCTTACGCCATTCTACATCACACTTTTCTTCATGGATACATCACTCTGCATCAGCCCTGCAGTTTTCTATTGTACCACTTCAAATCGGTCAGATCACGGCAACTTGGACATGGGGCGGTTGTCGAATGAAGCACAACTGTTCTGGATTCCTGGAATAAGTTTGCGGGCGGTATCCCTTCTTCTGCTGCCGTCTGCCTGTACCAAGTTGCTGAGTACAATACCCCTCCCCTGACCCCTCCCTTTGTTATCTCAACTCTCTAGGGCTGCCAGCTTTGCTATGAGACCACTGTGCTCTGCACTCTTCCTTGTGTATTCAGTATCCACCCATTTGCAGTGCGATTTTGCGCGTTGTCGTGCGTGGTGACTAGCATTTTTTTCTTTTAAAGGTGTTTGGTCATTAAAAATTCACTTTCCTTAATTATGATCTAGTACATAAAAATATGTGCAATACTATTTTGTTAGTATAACAGTGAAATTCCGGTGTTTCTAGCATGTCTGTGTCATTTGATATCCGGGATTATATAAAGAAGCGTGACGTAATCAAGGTAAGTGATACGACCGCAACACCCCTGCAGCTCTGCAGGAGCCCGTATCCTGTGTAATGTATAAGCAAAATATCACTATTGTGTGTTTGGGTGCTTGTTTTGTTTTACCGTATCTGACATAAATAACGTTTAATTTTGAGAATAAACTGCAAGTTTTATTCATGGGAGATACCTTATTGTAGGAAATTAAGCACTCAAAAAACTAAGCCAACATGTCATTAAGCACCATGAAATTAGGCCCTTTTGAGACATCTGGTGCTTAATTAGATGTAGGCTTGATTACATGTAGGCCAAATTACATGTAGGCTTAATTTAAATTTTTCAAAATTTATTCAAATGACACGTAATTTCTAATGTGCATCTGTTATCTAAAACAGATTTAAGTTCTGACTGAAGAACAGTTCTGGTCACCAATCACACAAGGAGGGCTGTAGATCAAGAGTCAGGTCAAACTTGAACGGTCAGTTGAAGGAAAGGCTAAGTTTTTGGTGTTCTGTGGACAGGAATCAAGACAATAACGGTTACTTTGAGGATGTAGAACCAAGACTTTGTGGAAGCTGAAGACGAGGAGATGGAGGCTAACGACGAAAATATCAATTGATTATTCCATTATTTTCAATTCATCATTATATTATTATTTAGATTCTGTACTTCCATTGCTACATTACTACTGCGAAATATCGAAAAAATTTTGACGTGTAAAAATCCCAAAATTATTTGAAAATTAAGGAATTCAAAAATTAAGCCATCATGTCATTAAGCACCATGAAATTAAGCCCTTTTCGAGGCATTGGTGCTTAATTTTCTGAGTGCTTAATTTCCTACAATAAGGTAGTTCTTTTCTAAAGTTTGAATATTGTAGGTACGGATGCAAGTAAAACTTTGAAAAAAGGTCTGTTTCAAGGGCATTATCTGTGTCGGCTATTTATGGAGGATTTTCGTATCTACAGTCATCAGTGATCACAAAGTGATCGGTAATCAATCCATGGAATAAGGTGTCATCTCTACCTTCCTATAACTCCTTACCCCGACCCCTAAAGGCCTAACTTTGGCAAAACGGCTTAATTCCAACGTGTTGTATGGTTTAATCTTTCACTGGTCACCCAGACAGATCGGAAATCACTCTTAGAGTTAGACCAGTTAATGATAAATCTGATGGTCTTCTCTGATCACTGGTCAGCCATAAACCAGACCGATGAGAACACTCTTGACCAGTCCAACAATCACCATCTGAATGCGCGCCCTGACACGGGACACTAATTCAATGATCAATCTGATGTCAGGTTACTGATCACTCATCACTTTAAAACCATGTCACTGCCTGTCTCCAGTTCATTGCTCATCCTGACACCCAATTCACTGATCACCCTGACACCAATTCATGATCAACCTGACACCAATTCACTGATTGCCTGACACCAAATCATTGCTCACCCTGACACCAATTCACTGATCAGCCTGACGCAATTCACTGATCACCCCGACACCAGTTCACTGCGCACAGTGACACCAATTCATTACTCACCCTGACCAATTCACTAACACTGCTTACGCTGACACCAATTCATTGATCACTGACACTCAACATCAATTCACAGATCACTCCGATACCTGATTACTGATCGACAACAAATTAACTGACCACCCTGACAATGATTCGCTGTTCGCTCTGACACCAATTCGCTTAAAACTGATACCAGGATACTGATCGCTATGAAACCAGATAATTTAACACTTTGGCACTAGTTGCCAATAAATCTACTTTCATTGACGGATCTCTGGATGCCATTCTACCAAGAACCTTCAAACCAGGCAGCTGCTGGTGTACTCTGTACAGTACGGGAACAATTGCTTTACAAGTTTGAATTTGCGCTTGTTTATTTAAGTAAAGATTGTGATATATACGAAGTAAATGACTTGATAATACGAGTAAATAATAATTAATGCAACATAATAATTATGTGAAATAATTGGGTGAAATTAGCTGGGCGGCAAAACAAACAAAAAACACGGAATAACGATGTTATAATATTGCAGATGTAGTGTTTATTCTGTGCTGTGGATATGTATAGAATATCGCGGTGACCGACCCTACGTCATCAGCAGAAATCTTAACATGCATATACCTTAGTACATGAAATTAAGTAAGCAGAAAATTAAGCACTCCAGCCGCCAAAAATGCTTAATTTGATGTAACGTAGTAATGTGCTTTCTTAATTAAATGGTCCGACATTAAATTAATTATAGACCCATATCCAAAAAATAAAAAATTTCCCCCGAACCAGACATTTTTGCCCATTTTGCAGCCCGCTCGCTTCATTTGCAAAAATGACGTTTTCTGAATGTAGAAATAATTTAAGTATGTATTAGCGCTAGCAGGGGTCTGGGGCTTTGGCCCCCAGCCCACTCAGAGGTCTGAGTACAAAAAGAAATGTCACCTCAATAAGATCTTTGCACTGTTTTATCTCAAAAGCTTCATCTTTTTGCTGTACATTATTTCACTAAATATATTTAAAATGAAGAGAAAACCTTAGGTCTAGGCGGCAGCCCCAGAAGCTCAAGAGGTGTGGGGCGTCAAGAAATGTCACCTCAATAGGGTTTTTGCATTGTTTTCATCTCAACAGCTCCATCTTTTTTGCCGTACATTATTACACTAAATATATTTAAAATGAAGAGAAAGAAAAGCAGGGGTCTGGGGGCGGCAGCCCCCAGAAGCCAGAGGTGTGGGGCGTCAAGAAATGTCACCTCAATAGGGTTTTTGCATTGTTTTCATCTCAACAGCTCCATCCCTTTTGTTGTACATAATTTCACTAATTACATCCTATCACTGAAAACTGTTAGTTAGTACAAGAACGATTTGAATTCGAATTTTTAAAATTTATTTCAATATAATTCGGGTGAAACATAGTGATTTTTGGTGTTAAATCAAATTTTCTGTACTTGGCTTCCACCAAAAATTTCCTCCAATTTCCCCAAAATTTCCCCCGGCTCAAAATTTCCCCCGAACCAGGTTTGCAGGTTCGCGGCTTTTTGGATATGGGATTATAGATATATTTCAGAATCAAATCAAAACGTGCACCGTGCATATTTAACCATGTCATGAGATAATCAGACACATAAATATGATGTAGAAGAGATACACCAGTAATCGATTTAGGATAGTATGATTAATAATCAATGGGTGGAAGGGAGCTGGTATTTTCAGAGAGATTTAGGAGTGTAGGAATCCATCAGTAGACAGCTACTAGACCTGTTCTCAAACATTCAAATTTGTGATTAAGAATTTAAGAAGCGTTGTAAAGTTTATTAGCCAATTTTGAGGGTACTTGTAGGCGTGCAATAATAAGTAGTATTGCACTCCTCACATTGGCTAATACACTAAGAGCATGGCAAATGGTCATGACGCTAATAAGAATTATTGCACTCGGCTTCGCCTCGTGCAATAATTTGGTATTGTCGCACCTGGCCTGCTCGTGCGACAATACAAATTATTGCACTCGGCTACGCCTCGTGCAATAATTTATATTAGCGCATTCCCAGCCATGCTCTAAGCGTATATTAAAACTTTACAACACTACTTTGGGTATTTGATTCAATCAAATTTGAGACCTAAAGATGTCGTAGAACGACGAAATTGATTGTCATTAAAGAACCACATCGTTTAGATTAGTACTTGTACCATTGAGTCAAAAGAGAATAAATAAATTATTCATCAATTGTAATCATGCGACTCTTATTCAACGACCCGATCCGTGAAATCAATTTAAGGGATCATAATATTTACTTTTGTTATTTCACTTATATGAAAAATGGTCTCATTCTTACTGCCTAAATTTAGCTCGAATCAATTACTCAATCAGGTGAGGTGCAGGAAATTAAGAAATCATTAAATTAAGTAGCATAAAATTAAGCACTGGGGTCACAAAAAATGCTTCATTTGGTGCTGCGTAATATTGTGCCTTCTTAATTTTCGGAGTTCTTAATTTCCTGTACTAAGGTATCTTCCGCTATATAGGGCGTAGCGCTACCGGAATTTCACCGTGTTGTTTGTTGTGATAAGTTTCATCTAATTACGTCGATTAACTTGTACCTTAAAATTGATGACCAAACACCTTTAACGTTTTCAAACTTTTTCTTTTTATTTCGCATATGAGGGCCTGCACAATCTGTAACTATCTATTAATTTGACATAGAATGATGTTCACTGATGAGTGATTGAGAGGTTTGTCGTTTTGTATGATCTATGTTTTTGTGAAAAACACAGGAAACCTACGTCTCGGGGTGTGATTGCTCAACAATCTTACCAATCTTTCGCTTGATTATGTCGCTAATAAGCCAAGAATCAAGTAGCTGTTGCAGTTGCCAGTTATATTCAATACCCCCAGACGGTTATTTTTTAATGAAAATAAAATAACAAAATATTCGAAATCATTGGCCATGAAAATATTTCAAATTTTCGCCAGGCTATGTAATCTATGATTTCAATTAAAATTGTCAATTATTGTTTGTTTATCTGTCCGAATAATATGAGACATTTTTAAAATACTGAATGCAACTCTATAGAATTATGTTTTGTATATTAAATATTATATCGAGTCGTAACAATCAGTGCCACGGTTACCAGGACATTTAGCATATTTTATGTGATTGTATGTGTCTATCTTGATGTGAAATGGGTATTATTCCCTCCTCCTCCTCCACCTTGCACTGAACCCACTGTGTAACATTATATTATTACTGAGTTACATATTATATAGCGTTGTTATGACTAACCAGTAACCAACCATTTGCCATACTATAATCTTACCTCTCTCTGGAAGATTCCCTGGTTATAATGGAGTTTTAGAATGGGACAACAGCCTCAAACCATAATTACAATACAGGATCACTTGTAGTTGGGCATTGTATGTTGGTGAACTTGTCGTGCTCTTCGAACACAGACTAACATTTTACACAATTGAAATGAACTGTTATGATTCGGACTTATGGCAAATCCAGGATTGCCAATGTGAGGCATAACGTTTGAAAGCAAATGTTTAAACACCAAAATTAAAGAAAGCTTATATACTGTAAAGCCACATATTTTGCATGATTCTATTTTTTTTCGTTTCTAAATCAGACTAATTTCACGGTTTTTAATTTTCACGCATTTCAATATCCCTGAACTCTTGAAGATAAACCAGTGCTTGTTTTCAACATTTTCGCAAACAACAGTAGCAGTGATTATATAAAGGCAGCCCAGTTTAATGAGTCTTGTTCGTCTATGTTTACTTAAGTCGTCTGTCAGAACATAACAGCATGTCATTCATAAAACCTGAGGTCTTGGAAGGCTTAGTTTCTAATAGGACACTTTGTGAAAAATAATGCCTTGATGACAAACCAATCTATGGAATATAGGAATAACGGCAAATGAATTGGACTCGGCAGATATAAATTTGTCTCCAAATTGAAAATTAACTTCGTCTGATATTTTCATGATTTTCTTTTCCAAATAAATTCATGAAAATTAATACCTCATGAAATTAATGGCTTTGATATACAGAATACGATGATGGAACATTAATTAATGATAAACTGGAAAACGTTATTCTTATTTAATTTACCAACGTATCAAGACCAACTGAAAGGCAGATTTTCCCCAGCTATTGACAAGGTCAAGACACAAGTCACTGAGCAACAGAGTGTGGTATGCAGTGACGTATTGACAAGCATAGGGTTGAGCAGAACTCTCTCTCTCTCCTACTAGCTCACATACGTCATTACGTCTTTTCATGTACTGTGTACAGTGCTCGTGCCTTGACATTGCCAATTCTGTTGTATCTTATAATGTATATTGTATTTCACATAATAGCAGACAGTGAATTGTCGTATATTATATTCAGTGCATTTTCTAATAAATTAATTAATTCAATTATTTATAGATTTAGTTAAGATAAAATAGTGATATGAATATGTTGCGTGTCAGTTGTATGTTCTAACAAATTAACTTCTACAGAATGTATGACTATGATGAATGATATATTCATTGAAATATCACAAGAACACGGCGTTTAATTGTTACAACGAAGATGTTCAATAACCACTCTCGTCTATTTCTGATTAAATCGATTTGCATAAAGTAAATTTTATGATTTTGGTTTATCGCCTAGTAGTGTTTCAAAAACTTGATATTATAATTGTACAATAATACAATTACAATTACTTATTGCTATTGGACTATTGGAGCATAAGGGAGAATTATAATGGACACTACCGATTTTTTCTTCGTTTTTGAATACTTCACTGTGATAAATGAGGATATGAATCTTCTAAAATGCTCCGAAATCGGGCACTGACCTATTCAAAAGGTTAACTCGGTTTTAATGAAATGATAAGTTCATAGCAGCTGAAGAAAGTACAAGGCGTGCCCTAAAACAAGATATAGTTAGAATTGGATACGAGATCATTCACCCTAAATTGCAAATGAATCACGATATCACGACCTACTACAACTGTTTAATACTTTGATAGCAGAGAGAACATATCATGAACCACTCTGACCCACTATAGAATGTGCGATATAGGAAAGTGACTTGAGGTGGTATGACGTCATTATCATAGCTCAAAGTGGTAGGTTGATGATGTTTCCCACCCCAAGACTCAGCGGGTAAATTACTCAGCATTCAATAAGCATATCTCGAATCTTGATTAATTGAAATATCAAGATATAAACTTATCTTGGGGATTATATCATCTGAGTATGAGTGCTTATAACTTCACTTAATTCTGAGAATCTGATCCGCGCATTGGATGCTGAAACCGCCTTTTGATTGACCAATCTGCTCGCGAGTTGACATGAACTCACGAGGTCAGATTTTTAAAATGGGTGCCAGTCAGAAGTATTGGTAGATATTAGGCTTTCCATTATCGGTAACAAATTTTTTATCTAGATAAACCGATAATTATTTCGGTTTTATCTAGATAAAATTTTTATCTAGATAAAATCTATCAGTTTTTAAAAACTTTTTTGCCACTGTCAATGTGGTTACTTTCGCTAAATATACGTCATGGTGATTGTTGATACACCCGACTGGCGTTAGTGAAAATTGAGACTGTTGTTATTGACTGTAACACTACGTCCAAAAATTGTCAATGATACGTAATAGTGGTGCTTCCGATTGGTATCAGAGTTCATTCAGGTTGATATCATTGATTTGTCAGTGTTAGACTGATGCAATTTATCCGTCAGAACGGTATTAAGAATACTATACAGCAGACTAGGTCAGAGATGCGCCCGAAAGGTATCAATCATGATGCATCAGATTGGTGTCAGTGATACGGCAGACTGGTGTCAGTGATAAGTCACACTGCCAGACTGGTGTCATTGATACGGCAGACTGGTGTCAGTGATAAGTCAGACTGGTGTCAGTGATACGGCAGACTGGTGTCCGTGATACGGCAGACTGGTGTCAGTGATAAGTCACACTGCCAGACTGGTGTCATTAATACGGCAGACTGGTGTCAGTGATAAGTCAGACTGGTGTCTGTGATACGGCAGACAGGTGTCAGTGATACGGCAGACAGGTGTCAGTGATACGGCAGACTGGTGACAGTGATACAGCAGACTGGTGTCAGTGATACGGCAGACTGGTGTCAGTTATACTGCAGACTGGTGTCAGCAGTCAGTGATAAGTCAGACTGGAGACAGTGATACGGCAGACTGGTGTCTGGGATAAGTCACACTGCCAGACTGGTGTCATTGATACGGCAGACTGGTGTCAGTGATAAGTCAGACTGGTGTCAGTGATACGGCAGACTGGTGTCAGTGATAAGGCAGACTGGTGTCAGTGATACGGCAGACTGGTGTCAGTGATAAGTCAGACTGGTGTCAGTGATACGGCAGACTGGTGTCAGTGATAAGGCAGACTGATGTCAGTGATACGGCACACTGGTGTCAGTGATACGGCAGACTGATGTCAGTGATACGGCAGACTGGTGTCAGTGATACAGCAGACTGATGTCAGTGATAAGGCAGACTGATGTCAGTGATACGGCACACTGGTGTCAGTGATACGGCAGACTGATGTCAGTGATACGGCAGACTGGTGTCAGTGATACAGCAGACTGATGTCAGTGATACGGCAGACTGGTGTCAGTGATACGGCAGACTGGTATCAGTCAAACGGCAGACTGGTGTCAGTGATACGGCAGACTGGTATCAGTCAAACGGCAGACTGGTGTCAGTGATACGGCAGACTGGTGTCAGTGATACTGCAGACTGGTTTCAGTGATACTGCAGACTGGTGTCAGTGATACGGCAGACTGGTATCAGTCAAACGGCAGACTGGTGTCAGTGATATGGCAGACTGGTGTCAGTGATACTGCAGACTGGTTTCAGTGATACGGCAGACTGGTATCAGTCAAACGGCAGACTGGTGTCAGTGATATGGCAGACTGGTGTCAGTGATACTGCAGACTGGTTTCAGTCATCTATAGCAGATTATTAGTGCCTGTAATACGTCTGGCCAATGTTAAATATATGATGTGTGTCTGTGACACGACAGATTGACAGAATAGTGTCACTGGTGCCAGATTTGTGTCGGTATCAGTTATCATTAAACAAGTGTCAGTGATACATCAGGATAGTTTCAACTATACATCAAATAGGTGTCTGTGGTATGTCAGACTGGTGTTGGTGATTGGTAAGAAAGGTACCAGTGGCATGCTTGACTGGTGGCAGTGATCCTTCAGACTGGTGAAAGTTGAAACCAGTCCAATTTTACAAGCACTTTTAAACGCCAGCTATTTTGCTATTTTATCTAGATAAAAATAGTTTTTATCTAGATAAACCGATAATTTATTTTGACGAATTATCGGAGATAATTATCGGTTTCGATTATCGGACTGGAAAGCCTAGTAGATATCTCAATTGATTGTTTTTGGGGTTTTTGTTTTTTTTGGTGGAAAATCCACAGACCACGCGTCACCGCTTGCACGAGTGACGGTGGCAGCTCTCCATCGCAGAGAGCTCTGCTTGGATTGTGTGATATTATTTTGATAAGGAATACCTTTGATAGCTGTATGCTCCACATACCAGTTCATTTCATGGCTATCTTGTCTGCAATTAATGATATCTAAATACCTTGTCCTATCTTTTATTTAAAATCACAGATAGTATACACAACAAATTATACATTGTCATTAGCCCTATATAAAATCATTCATGAAACATGAGGGTGCCCCAACCAAAAGATTCGAATAATTATAGTTGAATAAAACATAAACATAGTAAAGCTAAAACTTGTTGCATATGCTATGAGTGGGGCCCGTGCAGAGTAGTCGAGACTACTCTGTGCTGCACAATTACGCCCTCAAAAATCTTAAATCACACAATTGGTTGATTACATAGTTGGTAAAATTGCAAATATAATAAAATAATAATGATGACAAATATAATAAAACAATAATGATGAATTGCTTTTATTACTCTGAGTGATATAAAACTCTGAAATATTCAAAAAGATGTATGGAATGAGTGTTGTGGGTGGTGAGCCTGATCCTGGTGGTCCCTATCATGAACAAAATATGCATCCCTTTTGAACCTTTTCCTTGTCTCCCTGTCCCTTACCAATCCTTCTGTCCCTTGCCTGTACCTTTCGCCTTTTATTATGCATGTCATAGGAAAACACTGGCAACAAATCGTTGTTCTCTCATTATTCATGTTTAGGTCTATTAACCAAAATTAGTCAAATTCACTGTCTGCCTTCATCCAGAGATATTCCTTTAGTTAAGTCTTAAAGGCTGTTAAGCAATTTTCAGATCTTATATTCAATGGAACTTCATTCCAACGCAGATGTGTATGGTAGAAAAATGAGTTTTTGAAAACGTCTATTCTAGGTTTTATAGAACATTCTAATTGGAGTTCATCAGATGATGACATACTCCTAGTATATCGAGTTAGTTTTGGGTCGGGGAGGTGCTTCTTCCTAAGATATCCAGGGATAACTTAACTTTTTAATATACAAAACACAGTACAAAGTGGCAGTGATTTGATCAACTCCTGTCTATTGACGATCCTATTGGTAATTCATTTACTCTATGATACAAATTCAAATACCAATTCACTCTATAAAGACAGTTCATTTAGTTCATTTCATGTCATGTCAGTCCTAACATCTTGTCCTAAATACCTGCCAACTCTGGCTGAGATTAGATTATATCTAAACTTTAGTAGTGATCTACTTAACCTAATATTCTAAACATGCTGCGTGGGAGAGTGTGTTTACCCACACCGGCTCCTGGCTAAACCAATCAGCGCGCAGTATCACACAAACCATGCAGTGTGATTGGTCGAGCCTCAGTACGTTGTGGGGAAAGTGATATAGAGCTGTCAAGCCAAATCCTCCGCAAAACTTAGGCGGTATACCACATTCTCTGCTGCAAACCACCACTCCTACTCCTGATCATGACATCACAAGCCCTCTACTACACTCTACTAGTCAGCATGTGTCCTAAGGATAGCCTTTATAATGTGTACCAGCATTATTCTATCTTAATTCTTAGACCTGTTCTGCGGTTATAGTACGTTTAAATGGCTTTGTGGTTGGACTTGACATGAGCACATGATGTAGAATTAGAATTATTAGAATTATGTAGTGACTTCTACTCTTCCTGGGAAGAATGTCGTTAAGATTTCCTTAGTTCTTTATATTCCTTTGTTTTAAGGTTTACCGAACTTCTTAAGTTGCATAGATTTCTTATGTCCGATGAAAAAAACCGTGGCAGGACCTTGAAATGGCGAATTTTTTGAAAACTGCCAAATTTGGTTCATCAAATTTTATAGCCTTTCAGGACCTCAGTAGCACAAAATATAGTACACAAGCGGCTGTTCAGTGCATCAGCTGACTGGCTCAATACGTCAGCGTTGGAGTGATTTGTCACATTAGAATTGGGTAGATTTCATAACTTGACGGAAGAAATGTGGCTCACGTGGGCCTCTATTTTTGTGGACTTAATTTAGCCTTGAAATGGCAGATTTTTCGAAATCCGCCAAATTTGGTGCTTCATAAGTATGTAACCTAAAGTTACACCGTTATGGGGTTGATTCTATATCCTCATCAGACTTTCCCTTCATGGCTATTGCCAATCCCTCCAAACGTTGACTGAACATTTTCTGTAGTTGGTACGAGTTGCGCATTTTTAGCGTGCCAAAATCGAGGTCATACTTTTTGTTAGTTTAATGATTAATCTCGTATGTTCGTTCAGTCTAAAATCTCAGATTCTTTGATTTCATTAGAATATTTTGGTATTTCCAGACATTAACATCTGACCATAACTGACAAATTGTAGCTTAATAAACAGATTTATATGATCAAGTTTAAATCCACGAGGGAAACATTTAATTGTTAAAATATTCCTCCCCAGTGAATTCATATTATACATAGCATATGATACTCATGTCTATTATATGCAGTCTACGTCATCAACGCACCACTTTGTGCTGTGATAATGACGTCATCGCAACCGCCAATTTACCCTCTGAGCGCATATTAATATATATTATGTAATTACGGAACCAGTGCTGCGCTTCAAATTTACTCCTGCTTACTGCGGTGTGCTTTCAGCTACCTTGTTCTGAAATACTGTTCTTGTTTGGGGGAAATCTTATTCTGCATTCGCTCCAAATCATCAATATATAGTTTTTTTTCCTTAACTTTGTGTTGATTTATCGCTAATCGCAGTTCAACTTATGTAAATTTCAGAATCGGAGCTTCTGAGGAAGCTCGATGATTCACATTTGAGTATTTGGGACTTTCACAATACTGCTTCCTATCGCTCATCTAATAAAATTTAAAATTTCTCATTAATTTTGCTTCTGTTTTTGATTTTTCAAGATCTACCCATCATGTAAAGCTATGTGAATTATTAATTGAAGTTTTAAGCACATTAACCGTTTCTTACTTGAAATCCTGAATGTTTTTAAAAACTTTGTTTAATCCCCGGGTGCGTGATTGCTGTTCTTGGCACGTATTTCCCCCATCTAAACACAGCCGGTTAAACGTCATCAACTTACCATACTGTGTTTTGTTAATGACGGCATCTTAGCCACCTATATTCCTCGTTGGAGCGAACTATAAACACTATTGAATGAACAAATCAGCAAATCCCTGGGATGGATTTTACTTTTGTAGGACTTCAAAACAGTTGAAAACGAGAAAACATTGCAGTAGAATGGCCTTGAAGTTTGCCGATCAAACAATCAATGAGAATCAGTAATTAACGGTAGGTGGTACAGGGGAGTTCCTGCATGCTCTATTACAGTGGTATCTCCACAAAGCCTGTAGTACAGAGCCTGCCTGAGAATGTAAGGTTCACTGGAGACTTGCCCCAAGTTAGCTTGTAAGGTTCACTGGAGACTTGCCCCAGTATCTGGCAACTTTTAAAATTATACGATTTCACACGGCCTCTAAAAATATACCATTTGACAGTGTCAACTCCTCACTGTACAAGCAAAGGTTGAAACATGGTTTGACTTGGGTGACATTATTTGCTGGCCCTTAAAGATATCAAGACTCGTCATAATATTGACGAAATATTAGTTTATCTTTAGTGCATTAAAATTAGACCAATCAGCACACAGGGTTTATACTTAGTGCTGCTCGGTCTAGCCCTAAAGTGCAGTAAAGAAACATTTCAAGGCCATGATACTATTCGCGTAAAGTTGTGACTGGAACTTTTAAATCTTAAATGCATTGTAACTGTCAGAGATTGGCAAAAATAATAAACATGAAGTAGAATTGTTAATAAAGCAAGCAATAATATCTTCCCAAGCCTTTTCATCAATGCATAAAACTTTTATATTATGCTACATCGGGTCTGTCAATAAAGCAATAAAATGAGAGAATAAACTATTGTTTTACAATTCTAATAGCCAGACTAGGAGGTTTAGATGTCGTCATTATCACAGCACAACCTAATGAGTTGTTGACGTTTAACCGCCTAGTTTTCCCAGTGAGGGGTTTAAAATGTTCCCGATCAGCTCTGGGCCACCACAGTGCGATCCCATTGATGTTGTTTATCAACTATAAAATAAAGCTTTCTCTGCTGCCAGTTAACAACCCCGCACGCACTCTGCCGCATCATTTCCCCATTATAAGGCATGATAATGACGTCATTTCAAACACATCACTTACTGGTGCATGTGAGGTATAGTGGTTCTTTATCCTTTTATCAAACCGATCTGTTTTGAAGTCACAATGAGAAGCTTCGAAAAAGAAATAAATTGTTTATTATTTTGTTCGCTTTTATTTTTGATTGCTTATTCTTTACTGTACCCTTTGTTTTTGTTGTTGTTTTCTTTACTGAAAGACAAAGACCTTTCAATCCCTATAGTTTCAAAAATACTTTGTATTCAGTCTAATATCTTGTGGAGGCCGCATTTAATTGAAAAATCCATTTTTAATGCTCGCCATTTTCATGGTTTTTAAGATCTGAAGTTGAAAATTTGTTAAGAATATTCTATGAATTTAAATTCTGGATAGATTTAAATCCAATCGTTTGATATCTAGTTGTGTGTGGGCTGTCTGTGATATCTCTTAATATTCGTATTTAACAATGAATAATAGTTATTCAATAGTATCTGTAGGTACTTCTTCACCGCCTTTTTATTTTGACTTTCTAACGCACCAGCCTTTCTTTCCTTGACTGGTATATGCGAAAGTAATAAATTGTTGGAAGTGGCGTCATTTTCACGGTTTAATAATGTCAAATTGTTGAAGTTGAGCCATCTATTTATTATCGTTAGCTGATTCAGAAAAAGAGCATCATTGAATCAACGCAAAGTTCATTTATATTGACTTACAAACGTCTCGTTTATGATTTCCAGTTATTTCGGTTTTTAGCTTTGAATTGGATATTAATTGTTCAAGATATGAACTTTCTGATTGTGCGTACCACTTTCTGAATAACCGTTTGATATTGACAGCTTACCCAGAGATCCCTTGGACATTGCCTTATCACCGTCACATGGTTCAGTGGTTCACTCAGCCGAGCGTACAGGAAATTGTGGGAGGGATTAAATGAGGAGCTGCCCATTGCAGCGAAGTCTCGGGCGAATTAAGTATGGATTACACTTCCTTAATCGTCACCGTCTTAATTACCTTGAACCCTTCAATTCCTGTCATTGGCTACACATTAATGTTATAGAAGTAAACCTTCTGCCGTAAAAATATAAAATTAAACTGTATTGTTATTTGTCTTCTTGTGTCTGCATCGCTGTGTTATTTTCAAGTTCGCATCATTTCAAATGTTACTGTCCGAGCTATTATTCACGATTTCCATTAATTTAGCCACTTATCTCATTATTATCATTTTTCCTCTATTTTTCCTTTTTCCTTATCTCACTCCCGTGTACCTATCAGTTATTATTCCTCCAAGTTCTTACCTCCATACCTCCTCACTATATCGACATTATTATATCGAGGGCGAGCCCCCAATTCTAATCTAGCATATTTACCTAAAAAAAAGGCTCACCCTCTCAAAATTAATAGTTTAAATGCTTTATAAAGGAGCCCACGGGCAGTTATCTCAATTCATTTTCCAGTTCTGCATACAACGTGCGTTTATTTGCCATATTATCCGAGCTATTATTCACGATTTCCATTAATTTAGCCACTTATCTCATTATCATCATTTTTCCTCTATTTTTCCTTTTTCCTTATCTCACTCCCAAAATTCTATCAGTTATTATTCCTCCAAGTTCTTACCTCCATACCTCCTCACTATATCGACATTATTATATCGAGGGCGAGCCCCCAATTCTAATCTAGCATATTTACCTAAAAAAAAGGCTCACCCTCTCAAAATTAATAGTTTAAATGCTTTATAAAGGAGCCCACGGGCAGTTATCTCAATTCATTTTCCAGTTCTGCATACAACGTGCGTTTATTTGCCATATTATCCGAGCTATTATTCACGATTTCCATTAATTTAGCCACTTATCTCATTATCATCATTTTTCCTCTATTTTTCCTTTTTCCTTATCTCACTCCCGTGTACCTATCAGTTATTATTCCTCCAAGTTCTTACCTCCATACCTCCTCACTATATCGACATTATTATATCGAGGGCGAGCCCCCAATTCTAATCTAGCATATTTACCTAAAAAAAGGCTCACCCTCTCAAAAAACACCCCTTTGCATCTTACATTCTTATATATCAATCCTGTTACTTCCTTGTGTTTGAAATAGGGTTATTATTATCATCTTTTACATTTTCTACGACGCACACTTCTTTCGAATTACGTCTTTTGACATATATTATATTGACATTCGAGACTTTGTTCCCTCGCTCATTGCTGGATTGCTGGGAATATACTCAACTCGGAATAATCACAGAAGATAAAAGCCCAAAAGATCCCTACTATGGAACGGATAAGTGTCTTTATTCCCAGTTTTATTCCGACTTTCAATTCTCCATACTTTATTCTAATGTGTTTTATCATGGGCAATGCTATATACCTTAATAAATGAAATTAAGGTTGTCAAGTTACTAAGATGAGTGTTGTAACTTATTTCTATTTTCTACTTTTTATTTTTTTCTCTATTACTTAGAACTCACTTAAAGTGAGGGCCGTCCTTGTCAGGACGGAAATTACCACTTTTCCCTAACTGCAGAATAAATAAAATTGGGATGGGTTAGCAGAGATGAAGATTCGTCTAATTTGTGCCATGCACGCAATTACCTAACTCTTCAAATACAGCGTTAGATATGTTATGTTATTTTACCACTTACAACTCAACTGGGTACAATCAAATTTGAGGAAGGTTTCAGATGACAAGTACAACGAGTAGTAACGAATCAACTCCTTCCTGCTTTCCTGTTAACATACCAGTTTTCTACTTGATTTAGAGTATCCACTTTTTGCCACTAGGTGCCGAAGTATCATTTGTTGACTCGTTTTGTCTATCTTCTATAATAATATATTTATTAGATTTTCATGACGGGTGCTGTAATTCACACTAGTTCTTCTTACTTAATAGGAATAAGCTAATAGACTAAAAAGTATTCATTACATCAGGCAGTAAAATCGTCTATTCACTCATTTTTCTGTCCGAACAACCAAAGCTATTCATTCTTATGTGTTTTAGACTCTCACTCAGGATAGTTAATTTCTTTTAATCCAGTACAATCCTCCCGTAACAGGCGTATAAGCGCATTTTACTAGCTGTTTCTTTTTATAATCAGCCATAATTCTTTAGCCCCAAGATTATCGCATCGACGCAACACTATATCTCATGGCTCGCTACGTTTAAAGTATCTTGTATTTAAATCATCACCATTTTAGGTGCACTGTTACAGTATCATAACATGACTACTTATGGCAATTATTATTATCTTAACCTTAAGAATACTCTTCACGATGGGCACATTGGTGCAGTTTTTTCTTTTTGGCAGGCTAATTTTAATTATCTCTTCAACAATCCTCCACTCTACATGATTATGGGCGTACGGGTAGGTTAGTAGGGAACTGGAAGGGTACTTTATCTCAAATAGCTCTGTCATTCATAATATTCCTTATGATGAAGATATATGCAGGTGCAGCCTTTTTCCCGACTAGTTTTGCCAATTTATCTTCAACTAGCATTGCTTATTAATCTGTTCCGATACTTCTCATGATGGGCGCAATGGCGCAGTATTTCATTGATTAACTATATTGGGCATTTATAGCGGTTTTTTTTTCAGCAACTTCTTGATAAAGATATGCAGGGGTTGCATTGGTTTTGATATTCTAAACTTCGACAAGCTTTGCCTACTTATCATTTTCAATCGACTAGCCAAGTCAAATTGGTAGTATTTTCCAATTAAGTCAGAGGATTGTTCGGAAAACATTTCAGAATTATAATAACAACACGACAGAAAACTATACTGGTAGTCTCCCATTGGATGTGCCTGAACATGAATGACGAATGGGCACCCACAGTAGCTTGAGAAAATATGCTACGGTCGGTCTTGGAACTTTGAAATGAAACAAAACAAAAAACAACGAAGGACCAGATTGATTCTCTTAGGCATCATAGAAGCATTGACCTCAGTTTACAATTGAAGCCTCGAAGAAGAAAAATCGCACTGATAGCTAAGACTACCAGTTTCAACGAGTATACCAAAAAGAAATTAAGGAAATACAGTGGAAAAAAAACAAAAACACAAATCAAAACAAAAACACAAATCAACACAGTTTTGGTCGTCTGTTATTGATTTGCAAGAAAAGGGAAGGGAACCGATGTAATGGGTGGAATTTTTGCTGACTGTAGGGATACATATAGATGTAATGGGCGCTTAGACGCTAGTGTATCGTAATAGAATACACTCTTAGACCAGCAAATGTTCTGAAATTTAGAAACCTAAATTATTAAGTATTTCAATATGGGGGAACCAACGGGGGAATGGGGAAACAAATTGGGAAATAAAAGGGGTACAAAGATTGTCCGACGTTGTCTGACCCCCTCGCTGGGGAAAACAACGTTTGACAATACAAGGAGAGTATTCCATAACCAAGCACCTTGCCAAAAAGTCCACCAGGACTTCGGGGGCGCGTTTGCTCGATGTACCAAAAAAAAAAAAAAAAAATATGCGAAAGCAATCAATTGTTGGAAGTGGCGTCATTTTCACGGTTTAATAATGTCAAATTGTTGAAGTTGAGCCATCTATTTATTATCGTTAGCTGATTCAGAAAAAGAGCATCATTGAATCAACGCAAAGTTCATTTATATTGACTTACAAACGTCTCGTTTATGATTTCCAGTTATTTCGGTTTTTTAGCTTTGAATTGGATATTAATTGTTCAAGATATGAACTTTCTGATTGTGCGTACCACTTTCTGAATAACCGTTTGATATTGACAGCTTACCCAGAGATCCCTTGGACATTGCCTTATCACCGTCACATGGTTCAGTGGTTCACTCAGCCGAGCGTACAGGAAATTGTGCGGGAGGATTAAATGAGGAGCTGCCCATTGCAGCGAAGTCTCGGGCGAATTAAGTATGGATTACACTTCCTTAATCGTCACCGTCTTAATTACCTTGAACCCTTCAATTCCTGTCATTGGCTACACATTAATGTTATAGAAGTAAACCTTCTGCCGTAAAAATATAAAATTAAACTGTATTGTTATTTGTCTTCTTGTGTCTGCATCGCTGTGTTATTTTCAAGTTCGCATCATTTCAAATGTTACTGTCCCTGTTGAAGGAACCCAGTAGAGCATTCCAGTAAAGACCAGCCTGGTGGTGAAACTCTCTACCTTGGGGCCTTGTAACTACCTCACCCGCCTATAAGCTAATCTAGAGCCCTGCTGTACTGTGTAATATAATCAACTAACACAGGGTTAGATTGAAACACCTCACCCTACCCGCCTATAGGGTAATCTAGAGCCCTGCTCTACTGTAATACAACTAACACAGGGTTAGATTAAAACACCTCACCCTACCCGCCTATAGGGTAATCTAGAGCCCTGCTCTACTGTAATACAACTAACACAGGGTTAGATTAAAACACCTCACCCTACCCGCCTATAGGGTAATCTAGAGCCCTGCTCTACTGTAATACAACTAACACAGGGTTAGATTAAAACACTCTAACAACCTGCAGTATAGAGGTACAATGTGTACTGCCCTTTCCACATGTCTTGTTAAACCTCCTTTAACACAACCTATATAACTAACACCCCATCCTGACTGATAGACCATGCTACGTCACCAACTTCTCTTTCTGAGCTATGATAATGACGTCACATCCCTGCTGCATATCCTGTTAGCAAGTTAACACTTGATATACTTGACAGGAGAGTTTCCTCAGGGTGTACCTCTCTATAGAGATTTCACTCGGTGGAATGCGCAGGACCTTTACCTGCAATAATCGCCGGCGCTGTTCTAGCGGTTTCTGACCTACTCGTTAATAATCGCCGGCCATGTTCTAGCGGTTTCTGACCTACTCGTCAATAATCGCCGGCCATGTTCTAGCGGTTTCTTACCTACTCGTTAATAATCGCCGGCCATGTTCTAGCGGTTTCTTACCTACTCGTCAATAATCGCTGGCGATTATCTAGCGGTTTTTGATCTACTTGTCAATAATCGCCGGCGATTATCTTTCGATTTTTTTCCAGTGATTTCAATATATTTTTTAACCGATTTAACAAACTCGATAATAAATTTCACTCCGAAAAAAATGAGCCTTTACCAACCGTCAAAGAATCGTGAATCGCTTTCTTTCTCGTATAAATTCATCATCGTTTATGTTGCTAGTGGTTTTCAGACCGTTCGTGTACCTCTGGTAATTTTCTTGCCCACGGCTTGACATTGACCAATCAACACGCGAGATTAAGGTCAATTCGTGCGCTGATTGGTCATATTGTCAACCGATCATCCGCGATTTAGCAATAGATTAATTGGCGGGGAGCCCAGTAATTATGGTTTTAATTTCTGCGTTGGATTAACCATGAAATGTATTGCAACACTATAATATTATGTAGAATTTTGAAAGTTACAATTACAATTGCATTGCAATATATGATTTGAGCTTACCTTGGCATATTTCCCCGCAAGCAGACTGGCAATGTCTCTCCCGAGTTATGACTTGGTTACATGCTTTACAGTGGGAGTCCCACGGGCCAAAGGCACTCCACTGGGCCTGAAATAGTCCCAAAGTTAGCAAACAAAGGCACTCCACTGGGTCTGAAATAGTTCTAAAGTTAGAAAACAAAGGCACTCCACTGGGTCTGAAATAGTCCCAAAGTTAGCAAACAAAGGCACTCCACTGGGCCTGAAATAGTTCTAAAGTTAGAAAACAAAGGCACTCCACTGAGCCTGAAATAGTTCCAAAGTTAGCAAACAAAACTCCACTGAGCCTGAAATAGTTCTAAGTTAGCAAACAAAGGCACTCCACTGAGCCTGAAATAGTTCCAAAGTTAGCAAACAAAGGCACTCCACTGGCCTGAAATATTTCCAAAGTTAGCAAACAAAGGCACTCCACTGAGCCTGAAATAGTTCCAAAGTTAGCAAACAAAGGCACTCCACTGAGCCTGAAATAGTTCTAAAGTTAGCAAACAAAGGCACTCCACTGGGCCTGAAATAGTTCTAAAGTTAGCAAACAAAGGCACTCCACTGAGCCTGAAATAGTTCCAAAGTTAGCAAACAAAGGCACCCACTGGGCCTGAAATAGTTCCAAAGTTAGCAAACAAAGGCACTCCACTGAGCCTGAAATAGTTCCAAAGTTAGCAAACAAAGGCACTCCACTGAGCCTGAAATAGTTCTAAAGTTAGCAAACAAAGGCACTCCACTGAGCCTGAAATAGTTCCATAGTTAGCAAAACAAAGGCACTCCACTGAGCCTGAAATAGTTCTAAAGTTAGCAAACAAAGGCACTCCACTGAAATATTTCCTGAAATAGTTCCAAAGTTAGCAAACAAAGGCACTCCACTGGGCCTGAAATAGTTCCATAGTTAGCAAACAAAGGCACTCCACTGAGCCTGAAATAGTTCCAAAGTTAGCAAACAAAGGCACTCTACTGGGCCTGAAATAGTTCTAAAGTTAGCAAACAAAGGCACTCCACTGAGCCTGAAATAGTTCCAAAGTTAGCAAACAAAGGCACTCCACTGGGCCTGAAATAGTTCTAAAGTTAGAAAACAAAGGCACTCCACTGGGTCTGAAATAGTCCCAAAGTTAGCAAACAAAGGCACTCCACTGGGCCTGAAATAGTTCTAAAGTTAGCAAACAAAGGCACTCCACTGAGCCTGAAATAGTTCCAAAGTTAGCAAACAAAGGCACTCCACTGGGCCTGAAATAGTTCCAAAGTTAGCAAACAAAGGCACTCCACTGAGCCTGAAATAGTTCCAAAGTTAGCAAACAAAGGCACTCCACTGAGCCTGAAATAGTTCTAAAGTTAGCAAACAAAGGCACTCCACTGAGCCTGAAATAGTTCCATAGTTAGCAAACAAAGGCACTCCACTGAGCCTGAAATAGTTCTAAAGTTAGCAAACAAAGGCACTCCACTGAGCCTGAAATAGTTCTAAAGTTAGCAAACAAAGGCACTCTACTGGGCCTGAAATAGTTCTAAAGTTAGCAAACAAAGGCACTCCACTGAGCCTGAAATAGTTCCAAAGTTAGCAAACAAAGGCACTCCACTGAGCCTGAAATAGTTCCAAAGTTAGCAAACAAAGGCACTCCACTGAGCCTGAAATAGTTCTAAAGTTAGCAAACAAAGGCACTCCACTGAGCCTGAAATAGTTCCATAGTTAGCAAACAAAGGCACTCCACTGAGCCTGAAATAGTTCCAAAGTTAGCAAACAAAGGCACTCCACTGAGCCTGAAATAGTTACAAAGTTAGCAAACAAAGGCACTCCACTGAGCCTGAAATAGTTCCATAGTTAGCAAACAAAGGCACTCCACTGAGCCTGAAATAGTTCCAAAGTTAGCAAACAAAGGCACTCCACTGAGCCTGAAATAGTTACAAAGTTAGCAAACAAAGGCACTCCACTGGGCCTGAAATAGTTCTAAAGTTAGCAAACAAAGGCACTCTACTGGGCCTGAAATAGTTCTAAAGTTAGCAAACAAAGGCACTCCACTGAGCCTGAAATAGTTCCAAAGTTAGCAAACAAAGGCACTCCACTGAGCCTGAAATAGTTCCAAAGTTAGCAAACAAAGGCACTCCACTGAGCCTGAAATAGTTCCATAGTTAGCAAACAAAGGCACTCCACTGAGCCTGAAATAGTTCTAAAGTTAGAAAACAAAGGCACTCTACTGGGCCTGAAATAGTTCTAAAGTTAGCAAACAAAGGCACTCCACTGAGCCTGAAATAGTTCCAAAGTTAGCAAACAAAGGCACTCCACTGAGCCTGAAATAGTTCTAAAGTTAGAAAACAAAGGCACTCCACTGAGCCTGAAATAGTTCTAAAGTTAGCAAACAAAGGCACTCCACTGGGCCTGAAATAGTCCCAAAGTTAGCAAACAAAGGCACTCCACTGAGCCTGAAATAGATCCCAAGTTAGCAAACACCCGGAAAATCTCGTACGTCTCGAGTTAGCCCTTAGAATGGATATAAAAGCCCTAAGAATTTTACCAAAGTAAGTTTCATTTTTTGTCTAGCTCTACAAAATACTTAGAAACGCGCCTATCAGGTCCAATTTCAGATACTTCCCGAGGGCTTAGCCCGAAATGCGACAGTCTAAACCAATAACAATGATGCTTATATTATGGACTCGATGAGGCAAGTGTCTATATGTACTGTAGCCGCTGATGAAAACTTCGGAGGGTTCTATAATTCTCCGAACTTTTAAGAGAACTATGCCATTAGAAATAGAAATAGAAATTTTTATTTCTAATGGCATATTAATTCTCTGAGAAGTTTAGAAAACTATAGAAGCCTCCGATTATCATTATGCCATTATGTGAGCTCCTGTAACCTGTCTGATTCTCTGTTTTAAGCAGCACAACTACCCCGCCTGATCGTGAGATACCTCACACGACGTTTTAAGGAGGGCTCTGTGGGATATTATGCAAAAGGGTTTTAAACAGGACACTTCAGTGCGCATTCCTAGCGTTCGCTTGTAACATTGGCACGTTTTCTAGCCTCAGTGGCGAACTCGTCTGTTATTCGGGCGCGATTCACTGCAGCGCCCTGGTTAATAAGAAACATTAGGTGACACCCATTCAAACTTCCTTCATTTTCTGTTGCTCACTGCAGGAAGGGCATGGCGCTGGCATGACGTGGGTTTAGGAAGTCTCGAACGATTTGCATAGTATTTAGTTGATTGTGTAACGGTTCAATGTAAGACGTTATGTAACATAATTCTCGGCCCGTTCGTTAGAAATCCAGTTTAAACGGAGCAGCCTCACATCATTCGCTTCGATCATTATATAATACCGTTACTTCACACTATTTCGGTGTGGATTTTCCCATTCAGCTCGGCTTCTCATCGGGGGAATACTTCTAAATCCGCACCTCAATAGTCAATATAGTGTAGTAGCAGTATACTTTTCAACTCGGGCTGCGCCTTCGTTGAAAACAAAGGCTTCGACGAATAATGCGATTTACGCCCACTCGTTTCGCTCGTGGCGTAAATCGTTTTTTCAGTTATTCGTTAAGTAGCCATATTGTTATGCTGTTTCCGCATTTACCATTTTCAAATATCTTAGCATTTTAATATTATATTCGATTGAGAACCCAAAGCGTGGGTTATTACAGTTTGCTTTTAGAAAGTTTTGGGTTCGCAGACTCCACTATTGGGCGTGTCCATCAAATTATTTTGTGTAGCTGCTATAGTTATTATCACAATTTCGCAGTAGAATAATTAGTAAAATTCTTTTATCAATTCCAACTTTACTCATAAATTCGTAAATTCAATAGTTGTCGTTTGTCAAATTAACGGATAGGTAACGCCCATAACTACTGCAGTATTTACACAGTATATCCGAATATAAATAACAGGAGTGTGATACGTCATCACCTCACTATTTGTCACCATGGTAACGACGTCACACAGCTTACTAAAGCAGGAGGCATACACCTCAGAATGCAGTTATTCCCCCCAAACTTTTAAAGTGCTATTGAGCTCTTTGCACGGCAATTGACAAATACTCTGCAAAATTACAAGACGTTTTAACTCTGCACTTTCACCGGAGTTTGCATTCATTGAAGCCCAAGAAAACAATTTCATGTGGAAGCTATGCAACGTTTAGAGGCCCCGATTTGAGAAAAATATATCCTAGGAGAATTAATAATCAAGGCATCAAGCACTGATAGACTGATAAAACTGATAGACTGATAAAACTGATAGACTGATAAAAACGAATCATTTTTTCCCAAAATGATTGGAAATAAAGGAGAAATCCGAAGAGACGAGCATGTTCTCCTTCTAATTTCTAATACAAGCTTAAAGGGCTTCAATACATCACGAACAAGAGCATCCCTGAACTACACTCCGCACTTCATGTGAAATCAGTTTCAAAGAATGCTAGTTTACCCATGGTGCATCCAGGATTGCCCAATTAGATCACATAAGGTTAATATTACTGCGTGTTAATTGGTCAAACAGAAAAGTTAGCGGGTAAACTGATACGCCAAGACGCCAAATTACAGTATAGAGTATAGACCCGCCTGTTAATTACAGTTAATAACGTTTGACAATACAAGGAGAGTATTCCATAACCAAGCACCTTGCCAAAAAGTCCACCAGGACTTCGGGGGCGCGTTT
The DNA here is from genome assembly GCA_011033025.1 of Beroe forskalii. NCBI lineage: Eukaryota > Metazoa > Ctenophora > Nuda > Beroida > Beroidae > Beroe > Beroe forskalii. Next base: position 711,356 of record WFMF01000028.1, on the reverse strand, counting down.
GCTCGATGTACCAAAAAAAAATAATTACAGTTAATTAATCATTTCATGTTACAATATAAGTCAGTCTTTGACTTACCTGGAATCCATTTCAAATATTCCCACCTGCACTTGTACCCCACTTCGAATAAGACATACCTGTACTCCGTCCAGAGTGACGCACTGGGGAGGGTCCTTGTTCCACTGCCCGTCAGGGAGGCACTTTAGCTTTGAGGGGCCCTCCAGCCTGTGGCATTGGGGACAGCTCACGTTTATAGTAGCCCCACAACTCCTATCCTGGGGAAGCAATGAGAAGATTAATTAATTAGAATTAACAAGGGATATTATGTAACTTATTAGATATTGTAAGGATTAATAAAGCTATTTCCCCTTGAAATTTCAAGACGAATAAAAATTTGTCAAGAACGCTGATATTTTGAATGTTTCAAGTCTCATTAACCCCCAATATTGAGTGTTTCTAGTCTTGTAGACCCCCCTCCCCCTTTATTCCCATTGACCCCCCAACTTACGCTCTGCTGCACCACGAGGTTGCCCTCCAGGGCGGGACACCCCTCCACGCCGCACCGCACCACCTCCCACGTCTTCCCCGCGCACTTTGCGCCGCCGCACTGCGGCGCAGGCGCGTTGCAGAGCCGCGTGCGGAGACGGCGCTGTCCGCAGTACCGGCACTCGGGCACCGACCACTCGCCCCAGCCGCCGTCCGTCACCTCCCCCTCGCACTTCTCCCGCTGTCTGCCCGGCCCTGGGGAGGGGAGATGGGTTAGCATTTGCTGTGGTCTTAAAGACCTGCGGAGGGGAGGGAGATAAATCGTTCAGTCCGAACAGATATTGTGCCCAATGTTAGTAAATACAAAAGTGTGTGTTCTCAACACAACCCCAGATTGATTCCGTAGTCCGGTGAGATCGTAGTTGATGTTCGGTTCTTCCGCCTCCTATGTTACATAAAGACTAGCTTATGTAACATCAAGATCGAAGATAATAGTACTGTGTTGGCATGGAATGTCAAACACAAGGAAATGTCTTAATTATCCTTGAGGTATAAAGCCAACATTTGTCACTATGGTTGTTCGGATATGTGCCCAGCCTGGCGAACACAGTGGATACTGAACGGCATGTTAAACAAGGAACTGAAGCTGAGAGGTCCCGTTCAGTCCGACAGCTATGGTGTCAAATGTTGGTAAATACAACAGTGTGTTTCTCAACACATCCCGAGATTTGCTGTGGGCCCTGGGGAGGGGAGGTGCTGTGGACCAACATTTAACAGTGCATTTGGTACTTAAGTGTCAGTTAAATATAAAGACCAATGTTACATTATAACCACGAAGTATGAGTTACTTCGTGTCTTCGGATTCTGCAGAAGTGCTTTATCTCCCTTATATAATCCAATCTTCGTATTATCCTAGAGACAGTCACGTGACTGCTCCTTTACAAATATAATGTGTTATTAGCTGTGAAGTAAGCAGTGCTCAAGGTTAAGTAGCCAAACCATTAGGTGCTTCAGTAACACTCAAGCACCATTACTCATTCGGTGCTTGAGTATTTGGATGCTGATAGCTGAAGTTATCAGTTGCAGAGTTTAATATCAAAGTATTATAGCAGTATTGAAGCCTATCATGAAATATATCATAAAGATCACTTTGTCAGTTGTCACTATTTCCTGTCGTTAAATAATAAAATGATGTTTTGGCAGATTTTATCCGATCTCGCAATTCCCCTTCCTCAAGAATTCGAGGCATCATCTTTGCTTTTAGTCTGGTAGGTAAAGCACATCTGTCTGCAAAAATTGTTAGAGTTATATGGACAGTTATTATACCTTCTTTGGACCATTCTAAACGAAAAAGCCTGGAGCCAAATTTTTCAGATGGTGCTCGACCCATTTTGGGCCACGCCCTTTTTTCTATCAGCGCACAATATGAAATTCCATATCTCGGTCTAGGAAGGTCGTACAGACTCGGTTTTAGCTCAAACGAATCACAATCATCACATTTATTGACAATTGTCAATTAGAATATGCCCTAATATGCACAGAAAATGAGTTATGGGCCAAAACGTCATTTTGGCCACCCGCAGGGTGGAAATTCATATCTCGGTCGGGGAAGGTCGTACAGGTTCCGTTTATAGCTTAAAAGAATCGCAATCATCACATTTATAGACAATTGTTGATAAAGATAAGCCCTAAAATGCACAGAAAATGAGTTATGGGCCAAAAACCTTATTTTGGCCAACCGCAAGGTGGAAATTCATATCTCGGTCGGGGAAGGTCGTACAGGTTCCGTTTATAGCTCAAAAGAATCGCAGTCATCACATTTATACACAATTGTTGATGAAGATATGCCCTAAAATGCACAGAAAATGAGTTATGGGCCAAAAACCTTATTTTGGGCCAACTGCAAGGCGAAATTTATATCTCGGCCTAAGAAGGTCATGAAGGTTCCATTCATAGCTCAACAGAATCGCGATAACCAACTTTATATTGGAATGAACAAGTGCTCTAAAATCACCAGAAAACGTAAACTCTGAAGGTCAGTCAGAGCCATTTTGCAAGCTCGGTTATGTAAATAGAGTGCCTTCAATGCTTCAATGGGGTAACGGTCATGTCAAGGCAGAAATCAGAAATGTGGCGTATCCAGTAACTCATGCAGTAAGGGACATAATTCTATGTTAACTAAAGTCCATTTGAATAATAATAATTATTACAGTCAGTTTTCTAATAGACCCCAATGGCCTTATCTATGAAGATTATCTGTCTTTTCAATCTACAGCCAGGGGTCAGTGCAAAGAAGGTCCTGCCAATGCATAAAATTCCAACATGCAGTTTTATAGAAATGTATTTTGGGCAAAATTTATCATGTTGAATCCTGGTGTTGCCTAGAAGCAACAATAATCTTTGAAATTTTATGCCAGACTTCACATCTATAGAAGTATAGACATCTAGCACACCAAATAAGGCAAAGAAAATAACCATTCTCGTAGTTGGTAGTTGAAAAATATTGTCGCATGATGCTATGTAAAAATCAGGCATAGTGTTGCCTAAAGCAACAGCATTTATAAATCATCCCATATTTAATGATTATATATGTTTAAAAGGCATATTGTTTCCGTCCACGTGATATGAATGTCCAAGAACATTGAAATAAATAGTTAAATGTCATTCTCCCCAGTGTTGCCTGTGGGCAACAGTACGTTTTGAGGCTTTGGGTTCCCGTGAGTATTGCATATGATTTCCATTTCCATCTGTGGCTACTTGCTCCAGTAGAATAAACCATAAATTCACTTTTAGATACCAAATATTGAGAGATAAAGTAATGTTTCCCCAAGGCAACAGCCCAGTGTTGCCAAAGCAAACAGGTTCATAACTCGAAAACTACTGAAGTACCAGTATTGGGATTTTAAACTTAGTCATTGTATTTAGTGTGGTTCGGAAAATAAACATGTTATATAAAATACTCTGCCAGTTTTTCCTTGGGCACTAATGGGTTAAACGTTCACATTAAATAGTTTAGATTGAGACAAATAATAATAATGCTGAGACAAATAATTTATAGAAGTGGCATCTAACTAATGGTTTTCAATAATGGGTATAAAGAGCAGTGAATTTAGCAGGGTTCGAATGCTTGACAAGAATGTTTGTCAAACTTGTGACCCACTGAACTCTTTAAAATCTAAATGCTATGTGCCTAAATGCTATGAAAACCATCAATAGTTTCAATTCTACCTTTGACGGCAATATTATATGAGTTGGTGTTAATTTGAAGTGGAAATATCGGAACAGAGCAGATTAATTTGACTTCCACTGCCAATAGCCAATATAAGTTGATGATTTACGGTTGCCTTGACAGGAATTATTTACCTACCTTAGGTGACATATTTGTGGAACAAAATTTTGGGGATTTACGAAAAAAACCCAATATTTTCGGACCCCAGAAAATGTTTGGATCCCAAGAATTATTATCTTACATAAATATATGCTCATAACTATAAGGTAAATATATTTACCCTATTTACCTAGATTCCACCCAGACCACTGACCTGAGGGTAAGCAGGTAAGAGTGCCTTGCCCCACCAGTCTGTGGCCGGGCTCACATATCACTTCCACGGTGGCTCCCTCCGTGAACCTGCAATAGCTGTGTCGGCTCTCGTGAAATGGAACAACCAGTGGGGGTTTTAGGTGAAATAGTGGGGGTTCTTGGTAAAATAGTGAGGTTCAAGGGGAGGGCGTTCATGGTAAAATAGCGGGGGTTCTAGGTGAAATAGTGTGGGTTCTGGGGGGTGGGGGTTCTAGGTGATATAGTGGGGTTCTCCGGTTCTAGGTAATAATGTGGGGGTTCTAGGTAATAATGTGGGGGTTTTAGGTAAAATAGTGGGGGCTCTAGATGAAATAGTGGGGGTTCTAGGTAAAATAGTGACGTTCAAGGGGAGGGCGTTCAAGGTAAAATAGCAGGGGTTCTAGGTGAAATAGTGTGGGTTCTGGGGGGGGGGGTTCTAGGTGATATAGTGGGGGTTCTCCGGTTCTAGGTAATAATGTGGGGGTTCTAGGTAATAATGTGGGGGTTCTAGGTAATAATGTGGGGGTTTTAGGTAAAATAGTGGGGGCTCTAGATAAAACAGGGGGGGGGTTCTAGGTGAAATAGTGGGGGTTCTAGGTTCAAAGTGGCAATTTGATCTACTATTCTGCGCATTAAGTAGATCCATCTATTATTCTGCTGGGTCTATACCTCTGTGATGAGACGTATCCGTTGTCGATGGCGGCTAGAGAGTGGCACTCTGTGACCCTGCACACTGGCAGGGAGAAGTCCCACGACCCGGAGATGAGACAAGTCAGCTTGGAATGTCCTGACATCGCGAACCTGGATGAGAAATGCGTTAATGAGGGAGATATACAAACAGCAGAAAGTACTTTCAAACATCAAAATTGTGAGAATCGGGGGTAACGAACAAAAGTCAAGCAATTATGGGACCACTCTACAGCATGAAGGGGGCAGTGGGAATTGGCGTCCATCAGGGGTGCGCACTTACGACAGCCGTAAACTCACCCGTCGTTGCACTGGATAGTGACTACAGTTCCCACTCTCCTCTCTTCAGTAGACTTGCTCCCGTCCCCCACTCCCCTAATTCCGGACACTGTCTGGCAACACACCGCCCCAAGGTAGAGGAGGAGGAGGAGGAGGAGGAGGAGGAGGAGGAGGAGGAGGAGGAGGAGGAGGAGGAGGAGGAGAGGGAGGTTTCCCACTGGTGTCCGGGTCCACAGGTTATTTCAGTGTCTCCTTCTGCTTCGTATCCTGAGAGAGAGGGTAGAAGATTATAAAAAAACGCCATATAATTTACGCCATATAATTTACTTGTTTGATTTAAGAATTAGGATCGCAGGTTGGTGTATCTGAGAGCAGTGAGTAGTCTCACACGTGGGGGAGCAAACCCGGAACAACACCCCCAGAGGCAGGTATGTATTGTGCGCTTATTCTTAATGCGCTGTGAGCATCCAGCAGCAACCCTCACATCTAACAATACGGTCTGAGGGATAACAGTATCCTTTAACGGTAACGGCCGGGTTACAGTTTAAATAACGCAATTATGCTGACCAAATAACTATGTGAAAATTTGGGGGGTTCAGCGCCCTAGTTCCCAGGAGCTATTATGCCTTATCAATGATTGCTCGTCAGAGTTTCAGTACATACCCTATCACTATCAGTTATAATATTCAGTGATAATAATATGCCCTCAGCTTTACAGTGGGTAGGTCATTGCGATAACAGCAAATCAAGCCTTATTAATCAAAAGCTCGATAATAGAGGAGGATCCACGCAATCAAATCTCTAGTATAAACCATGATGATGAAGTGGTGATACCTTTTGTGCTGCTGGTGGAACATGCGTGGAAATTTAGATTGCAAGAGGACATACTACAGAGCTTTTTATGTTAGTTACATGGTTTTAATTTTATAGCCTGCAGTAGACCTACCTTTGCGGACCTCAAACTTTATAATATTTGGTTGTTTGCCCCTCAATTTTTCTGCTGAGTTACGTATAACTTTTACCACAGTTAAGATGAACAAGGTTGGAAATGAGTATTCTAGGTAAGTATTCTAGGGAGGGGTTGCCAGACGTTGTCTAGCCCATAATTGTCTGGTCAGGCTCTCTGAGTCTGGGCGCGAACTCATTGCCAAAACATCTGTAGGCGTGCTAGCTCGATCTACAAAAACACTCAGAATAAGATTCACGGAATGTAGAAAAATGTTTGTTTGCATTGTCAATTGACATATCTATCAATTTTATAGTCTAGGACTTCTGTTGTTTACGTTTAAAGCAAAGTGCACCTACGATGGATGAGGTGGAGAATTAGAGCAGCAAATGGGGTAGACAGAGCGGTTAATTGGGGTAGGAGAGAAAAGGTGGTGGTGGAATGAGGGGGGGGGGGAAGAGGAGGAAAGAATGAGAGGGCCGGTGAAGGTGAATGGGGAGTTAGGGGGAGTAGAGGAAAGTGAGGGAGGGAGTTAGGGGACGCTGGATAGGAACGGAGGGGAGCGAATATACCTGAAAGATACTAAGATAACGTACCTGAATCACATTGCAACAGAGCCACACTTCTATCCGCGAGTCTGAACCACTTCCCATTCTCAGTTACCGGCAACTGCAAAAAACATGGTGTGTATTTAGTAGTCACGAAGCTGTAATTAATATTCTGAGACAAATGGGAGAAGGAGGAATCGAATGATATTTCTAAAAAGCAAGAGAGAGATTCATTCTCGAGTACTTAAGATAATAGCGTTTCCATTCATTTCTTTCACTAAATTTTAATATATTTCTCTTCAGTATATTAGTACATTTTTATACATTCTAATAGATTTTTATACATTTTTATACATTTTTCATTTCTCTTCAGTACATTTCTTGAGATTATTTCTCTTTCACCTGGCAGAGTGGTAGGTGGCATTGTGGAGGGGGGTTGTCCCAGGAACCATCGTCTGTGCACCTCAGTTTAGAAGAACCCACTAGAAAGTACCCGGAGTTACACACCACCCTCACCATCCGCCCGCTGTCACTGAAACAACCGGCAAATGAAGGGTTTAGTTACGAGTAAAAAGTGCAAATGAAGGGTTTAGTAACGAGTAAAAAGTGCAAATGAAGGGTTTAGTAACGAGTAAAAAGTGCAAATGAAGGGTTTAGTAACGAGTAAAAAGTGCAAATGAAGGGTTTAGTAACGAGTAAAAAGTGCAAATGAAGGGTTTAGTAACGAGTAAAAAGTGCAAATGAAGGGTTTAGTAACGAGTAAAAAGTGCAAATGAAGGGTTTAGTAACGAGTAAAAAGGGTTTAGTAACGAGTAAAAGTGCAAATGAAGGGTTTAGTAACGAGTAAAAGTGCAAATGAAGGGTTTAGTAACAAAAAGTGCAAATGAAGGGTTTAGTAACGAGTAAAAAGTGCAAATGAAGGGTTTAGTAACGAGTAAAAAGTGCAAATGAAGGGTTTAGTAACGAGTAAAAAGTGCAAATGAAGGGTTTAGTAACGAGTGCAAAAAGTGTGCAAATGAAGGGTTTAGTAACGAGTAAAAGTGCAAATGAAGGGTTTAGTAACGAGTAAAAGTGCAAATGAAGGGTTTAAACGAGTAAAAGTGCAAATGAAGGGTTTAGTAACGAGTAAAAGTGCAAATGAAGGGTTTAGTAACGAGTAAAAAGTGCAAATGAAGGGTTTAGTAACGAGTAAAAGTGCAAATGAAGGGTTTAGTAACGAGTAAAAAGTGCAAATGAAGGGTTTAGTAACGAGTAAAAAGTGCAAATGAAGGGTTTAGTAACGAGTAAAAAGTGCAAATGAAGGGTTTAGTAACGAGTAAAAAGTGCAAATGAAGGGTTTAGTAACGAGTAAAAGAAGGGTGCAAATGAAGGGTTTAGTAACGAGTAAAAGTGCAAATGAAGGGTTTAGTAACGAGTAAAAAGTGCAAATGAAGGGTTTAGTAACGAGTAAAAAGTGCAAATGAAGGGTTTAGTAACGAGTAAAAAGTGCAAATGAAGGGTTTAGTAACGAGTAAAAAGTGCAAATGAAGGGGTTTAGTAACGAGTAAAAAGTGCAAATGAAGGGTTTAGTAACGAGTAAAAAGTGCAAATGAAAGGTTTAGTAACGAGTAAAAAGTGCAAATGAAGGGTTTAGTAACGAGTAAAAAAGTGCAAATGAAGGTTTAGTAACGAGTAAAAAGTGCAAATGAAGGGTTTAGTAACGAGTAAAAGTGCAAATGAAGGGTTTAGTAACGAGTAAAAAGTGCAAATGAAGGGTTTAGTAACGAGTAAAAGTGCAAATGAAGGGTTTAGTAACGAGTAAAAAGTGCAAATGAAGGGTTTAGTAACGAGTAAAAAGTGCAAATGAAGGGTTTAGTCACGAGTAAAAAGTGCAAATGAAGGGTTTAGTAACGAGTAAAAAGTGCAAATAAAGGGTTTAGTAACGAGTAAAAGTGCAAATGAAGGGTTTAGTAACGAGTAAAAGTGCAAATGAAGGGTTTAGTAACGAGTAAAAAGTGCAAATGAAGGGTTTAGTAACGAGTAAAAAGTGCAAATGAAGGGTTTAGTAACGAGTAAAAAGTGCAAATGAAGGGTTTAGTAACGAGTAAAAAGTGCAAATGAAGGGTTTAGTAACGAGTAAAAAGTGCAAATGAAGGGTTTAGTTACGAGTAAAAAGTGCAAACCGTGATATAACGCACGAGTGGCCGAAGGCCCGAGTGTGTAGTATCGCATTAAAAACCGAGGCCGAAGGCCGAGGTTTTAATTGCAGAGGTTTGCACTTTTTATTAAACTGAATTATGCACCGACCTTAAAGTCGATACAAAATTCAGTTTAATAACTCGTTACTAAACCCTTCATTATTTAAGTGTAATAGAACCAGTCTACAATAAAACTTGTTTGATTTCGTACCTGAATGGCAAATCTTAAGATTATTTTAAAATGATAAAGTCCACTAGCCCACTAACCCAGACTCACTTGTGGAGCACTTGAGCGTTCTCTACCTCGTCTATAGGGGGACACACTATGGGGACACACACCGGGACACTCCCGCTCCACACCCCGCCCTCCTCGCACTGCAGCACTGTGTCCCCCTGAACCTCAAACCCTGGGGGAGGTTGAGTTTTAGAAAAGAGGAAAGTCTGGGGGTGTTGTGTCTCTGTTGTTTTATGCAACTCAAAACCTGGGAGTTAGGGGTTTTTATTATCAAAAGTTGCGATCAATCAATATAATTGAGAACCACAATTATTTGTGAAGATTGATCGATAATGTAAGAAAATAACAATCCGTTCGGTACCTTTGACACAAGAGAAGTGCACTTTGGCCCCAATGTGTCGGGAGGTGGAGTTCATTGTGACGTTCAGGGATTGGGGTAGCTCGGGACAGTGCAGCCTCTGGGGAGAGGTGGTTATGTTGCTACTGTTTATATGAACTGACAAGAGTCACTTACACGATAGTGTTAGAAATGTTCGAGAGTAGGTCGAGATGAAACCAATGATATTGTTATCTTGGTTGATATTTCATCGGTAGAGATTTTTAAGGAATGTGCAATTGACCCTTGTCAGGATATCTGAAATGGAATACTCGTTCTATTGGACATACTTTGGAAGCGAACATTGTTGATGGCGCTAGAAATATGATTTCCAACCAAATTATGCCCGATAAGGTGTGCTTATGTTGCTATTAAATGGAGCTACAATTAAATTGAGCTACTATTAAATTGAGCTACTATTAGTGCTTACTAAGCATATGCATAATGCACTAAATATCATTAACTCTCAATAATAATCCGGAGTAAGCGGTGGTAACCCACTAAATAACCCTGTAGGGGATAATATCCCTGTGCTAATCTTGTGATTGGGTGAACCTACTGTATACGTTTAAAGCATCCGTTTAGTAGTGTCTAAGTCCTGCGGTGTTAAAATGTGGCAGTGAAAGTGGCGTTCAATGATTCAGTTCGCCATCCGTTCACTCGGAACCGTGCCGAATTTACTCCACAGGACTTCCAAAAACCTCCGCCAAGTTCGGAGGAATCTGAAATCCGACTTGAAGTCCACTGGGGGACCAGGCGGATTCAACTCGGAATCTGCCAGGCTCGCAGATAAAGTAAAGCGGAAGGGGTGACCCATCACCCTCACCATGAGTCATTACCTCATTGGCATACTTCCACAAGACATGAGAAGGTGATATTAAAAGAATGCTACTTTTTACACACACATAAACCCATGAGAATGTGCTTTTAAAAAGAAGGCTACTTCTTACCGTTTCCTTGCAAGATGGGAATTCGTAACTCCACCTATTGCCCAGACACACCAAATACTGCTGTCCTGAGGAAGGTAATAGTTTACTTAGCTTGCCGATGCCTTTATCAGAATCGTCTCTAGAATGGCCAATCAGCACTGCCATTTTGTGCACTGAATGGTCAATGCCAAAGGGACATGTGGGTAATATCCCGTCCATCATAAACTTCAAGGTTGTGATTTTATCTATTCGATAGATCAAGTTTATTATGAAATTCATATTGATCACTTCTAGACAGGAGCGTATCTTAACTAGTAGGAAAGTTTAATATCAAATAATGTGGTTCTCATCGTCAGCTGAGTGTGAAGGATAGAAAGGTGCTTTATATGATGAATCCTGTCCAATGTCGGTGAAGGTTATAGATTTCAATATGTTGATTCGAATTTGAAGTCTGTCATCGCCAGAGACAGCCAAACAAGCAACCCTCCTACATTTTGTGATTTATTGAAATGTGGAAGACATGTATTTGGCTGACATTTCATCAATATGATGACAAACTTCGACAGATATTTCAATGCCATCAGTGATACGTTATGTTATTTTGCCATTATTAACATTCTAACTCCATTTCACGGACCTGATTTTCTAGGTAATATGATCGTTATTTGAAACTAACCTACAATCTGGAATCCCTCGTCACAGGTGAAGTGAGCGAACTTTCCGTAGGTCAGTCCAGTGGAAAGGACCCGTCCATTAGCGAAGTGAGCGATAGGGGGACAACTCTGAGGAGATATTGGAGGGTTTAGTAATGAGTAAAAAGTGCAAACCGTGATATTGCACACGCGTGGTCGCGTGGCGGAAGGCATTGAGAAGCTTCTGATTATGGACGTATTTAACAGCCTTCTGAGACTGGCCGCACTCACCTCCTCCACACAGACTGGCAGTGGGTCCTCCCACCCCGCCAAGCCACACGTTAGTTCCGCAGGGCCGTGGATCTGCTTGTTAAACTCCTTACATCGCAACGTGATCTGATAAGGGTGTTAACATTAGATCTGTTTGTTAAACTCCTTACATCGCAACGTGATCTGATAAGGGTGTTAACATTAGATCTGTTTGTTAAACTCCTTACATCGCAACGTGATCTGATAAGGGTGTTAACATTAGATCTGTTTGTTAAACTCCTTACATCCCGCAACGTGATCTGATAAGGGTGTTAACATTAGATCTGTTTGTTGAACTCCTTACATCGCAACGTGATCTGATAAGGTGTTAACATTAGATCTGTTTGTTAAACTCCTTACATCGCAACGTGATCTGATAAGGGTGTTAACATTAGATCTGTTTGTTAAACTCCTTACATCGCAACGTGATCTGATAAGGGTGTTAACATTAGATCTGTTTGTTAAACTCCTTACATCGCAACGTGATCTGATAAGGGTGTTAACATTAGATCTGTTTGTTAAACTCCTTACATCGCAACGTGATCTGATAAGGGTGTTAACATTAGATCTGTTTGTTGAACTCCTTACATCGTAACGTGATCTGATAAGGGTGTTAACATTACATCTGTTTGTTAAACTCCTTACATCGCAACGTGATCTGATAAGAGTGTTAACATTACATCTGTTTGTTAAACTCCTTACATCGCAACGTGATCTGATAAGAGTGTTAGCATTAGATCTGTTTGTTAAACTCCTTACATCGCAACGTGATCTGATAAGGGTGTTAACATTAGATCTGTTTGTTAAACTCCTTACATCGTAACGTGATCTGATAAGGGTGTTAACATTAGATCTGTTTGTTAAACTCCTTACATCGCAACGTGATCTGATAAGGGTGTTAACATTACATCTGTTTGTTATCTCCTTAAGGGTGTTAACATTACATCGTAACGTGATCTGATAAGGTACATTACATCGTAACGTGATCTGATAAGGGTGTTAACATTAGATCTGTTTGTTAAACTCCTTACATCGTAACGTGATCTGATAAGGGTGTTAACATTAGATCTGTTTGTTAAACTCCTTACATCGCAACGTGATCTGATAAGAGTGTTAACATTACATCGTAACGTGATCTGATAAGGGTGTTAACATTACATCGTAACGTGATCTGATAAGGGTGTTAACATTACATCGTAACGTGATCTGATAAGGGTGTTAACATTAGATCTGTTTGTTAAACTCCTTACATCGCAACGTGATCTGATAAGGGTGTTAACATTACATCGTAACGTGATCTGATAAGGGTGTTAACATTACATCGTAACGTGATCTGATAAGGGTGTTAACATTACATCGCAACGTGATCTGATAAGGGTGTTAACATTAACATTAACGTGTTTGATAAACTTAACATTACATCGTAACGTGATCTGATAAGAGTGTTAACATTAGATCTGTTTGTTAAACTCCTTACATCGCAACGTGATCTGATAAGGGTGTTAACATTAGATCTGTTTGTTAAACTCCTTACATCGCAACGTGATCTGATAAGGGTGTTAACATTAGATCTGTTTGTTAAACTCCTTACATCGCAACGTGATCTGATAAGGGTGTTAACATTACATCGTAACGTGATCTGATAAGGGTGTTAACATTACATCGTAACGTGATCTGATAAGGGTGTTAACATTACATCGTAACGTGATCTGATAAGGGTGTTAACATTACATCGTAACGTGATCTGATAAGGGTGTTAACATTACATCGCAACGCGATCTGATAAGGGTGTTGCTATAAACTGGGTAGTGGGTTTCTTTATCTGGGTCAATTTATTCAGAACGTGCGATGAGGTTTGGGCAGCATTCGACTCAAATTCGACTCAAATATACACTTGTCACCTACCCACTCATTTGATAACCGTTAATAATTAGGATCAAAAGTCACGACGTTCATAAAACAAATCTTCTCTTAAACGCTATTAAAATCGGAAGTCGGTTAAATTTGTCAGTTGAATCGTTTAAACAGGAGTCTCCATTGTGACACTATCTTGAAGTTAATTCATGGCCAGAACTTGCTAAATATCGACTGTATAGTTGCGCAGCGCGTAAAATCTCGAAACGTTTTCAGAACGCAGATTTCAAATGTGCCAGCCGATAATATCGTGAATTTTAATGATCGGTATCGTGTATGGCTTTAACATGAGCCGAGACGAAGTCGAGCGGGTTGCACAGCTCGAAAAGCGACAAGGTATCATTTAATCATAATGCTCGGTGGATTATGAGTGAACTATTTTTTTGAATTTTGTTGAAAGTTCAATGGTCAGAGAGGATACTCACAGTTTCTCCGCAAAACGCAGTGTCTTTGGAGGTTATCATGTCTCTGTTTCTGTTTATAAAGGAGTTTATAGAGCACCCCTCACTCCCGCACACATACTGCTCCACTGCTTCTCCTGAAGGAGTCGTATCAGAGTGGTATTATGTCTTCCTTATTTCGCTTGGTATCGGTTTCCCGTTAAACTTTTAATAAATGTTTTTTAAACGTTATTTCTTTTGGTTTCGGTTACCCAAAAACCGCTTAATAAATTTTTTTAAACGTTATTTCGTTTAGTTTCGGTTCCCCAAAAAACGTTTAATAAGAGTTTTTCTAAATGTTTCTGTGCCGACTGGGTCATTACTTAGTCGAAATTTATAACGCAAATAATTGCTGATCATAAGATATTTCCAAATATGGATCTTTAAACATAATTACCTATATAAAATCAAAAGTTCATTGGCTGTTCTTTTTGGCGGGGAGCCCAGTAATTATGTTTTAATTTCTGCGTTGGATTAACCATGAAATGTATTGCAATACTATAATATTATGTAGAATTTTGAAAGTTACAATTACAATTACAATTGCAATATATGGTTTGAGCATACCTTGGCATATTTCCCCGCAAGCAGATTGGCAATGTCTCTCCCGAGTTATGACTTGGTTACATGCTTTACAGTGGGAGTCCCACGGGCCAAAGGCACTCCACTGGGCCTGAAATAGTTCCAAAGTTAGCAAACAAAGGCACTCCACTGAGCCTGAAATAGTTCCAAAGTTAGCAAACAAAGGCACTCCACTGAGCCTGAAATAGTTCCAAAGTTAGCAAACAAAGGCACTCCACTGAGCCTGAAATAGTTCCAAAGTTAGCAAACAAAGGCACTCCACTGAGCCTGAAATAGTTCCAAAGTTAGCAAACAAAGGCACTCCACTGAGCCTGAAATAGTTCTAAAGTTAGCAAACAAAGGCACTCCACTGAGCCTGAAATAGTTCCCAAGTTAGCAAACACCCAGAACATCTCACACGTTTCGAGAAAGCCCTTAGAATGAATATAAACGCCCTCTTGTCGTCGGCACAGCGCATCTTCGGAAGCGCATCTACATACGCCCTAAGAATTTTACCAAACTATGTTTCAAGTTTTTGTCGAGCTCTACAAAACACTTATAACACGCGCCTATCAGGTCCAATTTCAGATACTTCGTAGCCCGAAATGCGACAGTCTTAACCAATAACAATGTTGCTAGTATGGACTCGATGAGGCAAGTGTCTATGTACTATAGATCCCGATGAAAATTATGGAGGGTTCTAAACTTCTCCAAACTCTTCAAAGAAATATGCCATTAGAAATAGAAATTTCTATTTCTGATGGCATAATTCTCTGAGAAGTTTAGAAAACTATAGAAGCCTCCGATTATGCCATTATGTGAGCTCCTGCAACCCGTCTCTCTGTTTCAAGCAGCACTATTACCCCGCCTGATCGTGAGATACCTCACACGACGTTTTAAGGAGGGCTCTGTGAAACATTATGCAAAAGGGTTTTAAACAGGACACTTCAGTGCTCTTTCCTAGCGTTCGCTTGTAACATTGGCATGTTTTCAGTGGCGAACTCGTCTGTTATTCGGGCGGGATTCACTGCAGCGCCCTGGTTAAGAAATATTAGGTGACGCCCAAACAAACTCCCTACATTTTTTGTTGCTCAATGGAGGAAGGGCAAGACGGTGGCATGACGTGGGCTTAGGAAGTCTCGAACGATTTGCATAGTATTTAGTTGATTGTGTAACGGTTCAATGTTAGACGTTATGTAACATAATGCTCGGCCCGTTCGTTAGAAAGCCAGTTTTCACATCTTTCGCTTCGATCATTATATAATACCGTTACTTCACACTATTTCGGTGTGGATTTTCCCATTCGACTCGGCTTCGCATCGGGGGAATATTTCTAAATCTGCACCTCAATAGTCAATTTAGTGTAGTAGCAGTATACTTTTCAACTCGGGCTGCGCCTTCGTTGAAAACAAAGGCTTCGATGCATATTGCATAATGCGATTTACGCCCACTCGTTTCGCTCGTGGCGTAAATCGTTTTTTCAGTTATTCGTTAAGTAGCCATATTGTTATGCTGTTACCGCATTTACCTTTTTCAAATATTTCAGCATTTTAATATTATATTCGATTTAGAACCCAAACCGTGGGTTATTACAGTTTGCTTTTAGAAAGTCTTGGGTTCAAAGACTCCACTATTGGGCGTGTCCATCAAATTATTTTGTGTAGCTGCTATAATTATCATCACAATTTCGCAGTAGAATAATTAGTAAAATTCTTTTATCAATTCCAACTTTACTCATAAATTCGTAAATTCAATAGTTGTCGTTTGTCAAATTAACAGATAGGTAACGCCCATAACTACTGCAGTATTTACACAGTATATCCGAAGACAATACTAATAACAGGAGTGTGACACGTCATCACTTCACTGTTTGTAACCATGGTGACGACGTCACACAGCTTACTAAAGCAGGAGGCATACACCTCAGAATGCAGTTATTCCCCCCAAACTTTTAAAGTGCTATTGAGCTCTTTGCACGGCAATTGACAAATACTCTGCAAAATTACAAGATATTTTAACTCTACACTTTCACCGGAGTTTGCATTCATTGAAGCCCATGAAAACAATTTTCATGTGGAAGCTATGCAACGTTCAGTAGCACCGATTTGAGAAAAAATATATCCTCGAAGAATTAGTCATCAAGCACTGATAGAAAGATGAAAACTGATAGCCTGATAAAAACCGAACATTTTCCTTCCAATTTCATCGAAGGATTTGGAAATAAAGAAAAAATCCAAAAAGACGAGCATGTTCTCCTTCTAACACAAGCTTAAAGGGCTTCAATACATTCCGAACAATACCATCCCTGAACTACACTCCGCACTGCATGTGAAATCAGTTTCAAAGCTAAAGCATGCTAGTTTACCCATTGTGCATCCACATAATTTGAATGGTACTGCGTGCTGATTGGTCAAACCGAAAAGTGAGTGGGCAAACTAATGGACAAAATTACAGTGTAGACCCACCTGTAAATGACAGTAAATCATTTTGAAATATAAGCCAGTCTTTGACCCCCAAACCCATTTCAAAAAAAACCCACCGGGTTTTTAAAACCCCTTAAATAAAATCCCTTGGACCCGCCCCAAAATGACGAAACTGGGGGGTTTTCCCTTTGTTCCACTGCCCGTCGGGGAGGCACTTGAGCTTAGAGGGGGCCCTCCAGCCTGTGAAAGGGGACAGCTCACTTTTAAGTAGCCCCACAACCCCTATCCGGGGGGAAGCAATAAGTAGGTTAATTTAGGAATTAACAAGGGAATCATTGATTTATTAGATTTTTGAAAATTTAGCCTTTTTCCCCTTTTAAAATTTTAAAATGAAAAAATTAGTCAAGAATATTTAATTTGAAAGTTTTTTAGTCTCTTGACCCAAAAATATTGAGTGTTCAGTTTTTGAAACCCCTTTCCCACTTTATTCTCTTGGGGGCCCCCCCAACTCAGTTGTCCTTTTCAGTTTTTTAAAACCCCCCATAAAAGGTTTTAATATTTACCCTGTTGCACCAGTTTGCCCCCTAAGGGGGGCACCCCTCCCCCCGGCACCGAAACCACCCCCCACGTTTTCCCCCGGATTTTGGGCCATCCTGCCGCAGGGGGTTTTCAGAGGGTGGGGGACCCCACAGTACCGGCACTGGGCCCGACCACTCCCCCCGGGCCCCCGTCCGTCACGCCCCCTGGGAATTTCCCCCCTGTCTGCCCAAACCGGGGGGAGGGAGGTAAAATTGCGGGATTTAGGGGGGGGAGGGGGGGAGATAAACAAAGCAGGGGAAAAGGGTTAACGGGGCATTTGGCCTTAATGGTCAGTTAAATATTAAACCCGGGGTTATATTATACCCCCCAGAAGTATGATTTTATTTTTTGCCCCTATTCTGCCCAATCCCCCTTATAAAATCCAATTTTCTTTTACCCAAAAAAGCAGTCAGACTGCCCTTTTTAAAAAATAAAATTTTATTAGTAAAGCTGGGTAAGCAGTGCTAAAAGGTTAAAGAAATTTTAAACTTGGAAATAGAAAAAACCCAATTGTTCAGTATTTGGATGCTGAGACCCACCTCAGTTGCAGAGTTTAATATCAAAGTATTATAGCTGTAATGAAGCCTATCATGAAATAACATTATCATGAAGATCACTTTGTCAGTTGTCACTATTTCCTGTCGTTAAATAATAAGTTGATGTTTTAACGACAGATTTTATCCGATCTCGCAATTCCCATCCCTCAAAAATTCGAGGCATCATCTTTGCTTTGATATAAACCCTAACGCGTCAAGTTTTGTGTTTTGTCTTTGAAAAATGCTAATACTAATACGGACAAGAGTGAGCGGAGCTTATTCCGATGTTTTTTGATTATATGTTACAGACGTTGCTACTACTCCGCTTCCCACCTAAGGTTGCAGAACTTCGTGAAGTTTGCAGGATTTTCATTAATTAATAGTAACACCTTCATGTGTTTGTTTGCTATCATTTCAGTGATCAATGCCTTGCTATAAACCTACGATGATAAACTTGATGAACTGATAACTTAAATAAATTGCTTCATGCTCATATCAATACTACAACATCTGATGACTCTTTAGTAATAAAGCAGATCGATATGTTTTTAATGGAGTTGACGTCGCATGATGTACTTCTTTAAGTTTTCCAGTAACCACATAACATAATATAACTGAAAATTTAACTATTAATTTAACTATTAATATAAATATTAATTTATTTATAACTATTGATTTAACCCTCATAACTCACCGTGACATCTCGTGGAGTCCCACAGTAGAATAGCCCGTTGTTAAGACACTGTCTTGTTCTGGTTCGATGACCTGAGCAATCTCTCTCGCAGTTCCCATTCCACCCACTCCACTCAGACCACACCCCTCGACATTTCTGAGGTGAAGAAGGGGTTAAACTCTGATACACCCCTCGACATTTCTGAAGGGGAAGAGGGGTTAAACTCCGACAACACCTCTCTGCATTTCTGAGGGAGAGAGGGGTTATACTCGGACCACACCCCTCTACATTTCTGAGGGGAAGAGGGGTTATACTCTGACACACCCCTCCACATTTCTAAGGGAAGAAGGGTTAAACTTAGACCACACCCCTCGACATTTCTGAGGGGAGAGGGGCTCAAATCAAAGAAGGGTTAAACTCAGACCACACCCCTCTACATTTCTGAAGGGGAGAGGGGTTTTAAATCAGACCAAACCCTCCACATTTCTAAGAGGGAGAGGGGTTTAAGTCAGACCACACCCCTCCACATTTCTGAGGGAAGAAGGGTTATACTCTGACCACACCCCTTCACATTTCTAAGGGGAAGAGGGGTTAAACTCAGACCACACCCCTCCACATTTCTGAAGGGAAGAGGGGTTATACTCAGACCACACCCCTCCACATTTCTAAGGGAAGAGGGGTTAAACTCAGACCACACCCCTCCACATTTCTGAAGGGAAGAGGGGTTATACTCAGACCACACCCCTCCACATTTCTGAGGGAAGAGGGGTTAAACTCTGAAACACCCCTCCACATTTCTAAGGGAAGAAGGGTTAAACTCAGACCACACCCCTCCACATTTCTGAAGGGGAGAGGGGTTAAACTCAGACCACACCCCTCCACATTTCTGAAGGGGAGAGGGGTTAAACTCTGACCACACCCCTCCACATTTCTGAAGGGGAGAGGGGTTAAACTCTGACACACCCCTCCAAAATTTCTGAGGAAATAGAATATTATCTAAATGTTCTTTGTTTCTGGATCTGAAATTGGCTCTGAAATTCCTGGAACTGGAATAGTCAAAGCAGAGGCAATTTCAAATCTCAAACCATTTTTGTCATTTTAATAAATACCTAGAATTCTATCAACCGATGATTTGAGAATATGATCGATGAATTTTCCGTGAATTTGTGTGAATATAAAACTAATTGATCAAAATTTTTGTCTCAAAAGCTTGAGCTTTTGACAAGCTTAAGTATGATTTAAAAGTTTTGATAGGTAAATCATGGAAACTGCAAGTTTCATAGTTACAGCGTGCAGAAGCATTGTTACAGTTCCAACTTAAAACGTAGCTCATTTAAACACCACTACCATCCACGATGGTAAATATTGTCACATTTGAGCGCGCCAGGAAAGTAGGCGGATGACAGCATTACTTGAGTACTTTTAACAGTGTTCACGAGTGCTTATTGACCATGCAGCACTTACTATCTCAACCAATTAGCGCGCAGCATCATACAAATACTGCCTGCTGATTGGCCTAAATTCAAGTTGCTATGGTGATAGGCAATGCCGTATTGGGTGGACTAAGTGAATATGTGCGGATTATGCCTTGTGAATGGTTAAATGAATGTTTTGAAAGGGGTGGTGCCCTATTTAAACAAGGTGCACCTTGTTTTTGTGAGACTAAGGCAGAGATTGCAAAGGAGCATACTCACGGGCTTAATGAAACATTCTGTTGCTGGTATCAGGGTGAGTATAAGGAGGGACATGCATTGTAGGGGCAACATCTGTGAGGGAGTCAATATGTTAGATATTAGAAATTAGAAAGTCAAATCATTTAACTTGAAACAATATTACATCTTGTTTTTCTTCAATTTCGATCTGTTTGTTTTTATCTGGAGAATACGATCAAGGTAAGATTACATTTTATCTATGGAATGGATTTGAAGGTAAAAGGATCAAGAGAGTAGAAGTTTTGTGCATAATGGGCTCCATAAAGTATGCCTATGGTTATTATCATTATTATGAAAGAAGGCACGTATTTGGTGGTTTTCAGAGCTATATCAAGTTCTATTTTCGTTCGATTTAAACGCTCAATAGCACTGTCACACCAGATGCTTAACCGAGCAATTACTGACCCTGTCTTTAAGACACGCCAGCAATTATACCATTACTCAGAATCAGGGAGATAGTGTTGTGCGAGACGGCACCACGTGACAAAGTGAACATATGACCAGGTAACCAGGTGACCAAGTTGTCACCTGGCCATTGGCCAAGTGGCCACTGAAAAGCCCAAGTTCCACGATGAAATTTGTGATTTACTTTTGACCGTTGTGCTTAAATTAGTATGCTCCATCGTTATTTAATTTCATTTTTGTACAAAAATTTATTTTCAGACCAAAATTTATTTTTGGATCAAAATTTAAAATAAAAATAAAATTTAAAAGTTCATTTTGTGGACCTAAGGGCTGGTGAATTAATTTCTGACAAGGTATAAGTTAGAAGCAAACAACAGCAAATCCATAGAATTTTTAAGGATAAGGTGAACTTGCTTAGTCATAGATGTTAGATGTACCTTATCAGACCTTTTTTTTCAATTTTGGTCCCAAGGGCCTATCAAAAGGGCCCGTTTAAGGGGTCGATAATGTGAAATTAATCTAACTCTTGTTAACATTACTGAGATTAAACCAAACTACAATTTCATTAACTTAGTCGGTTACAGCAAATCAAAGACGACGTCAATAATCTGGATCATTTGAAGTGGAACCCCTCAAAAGTCTTGAAATTAGGTCATACTGGAGCTTTAATTATATGGCTAACCTTTCTCAAAACGTCAAAAGCAATCAAATTGAATTGCATAGTGCATAATCCACAGGTTGATACAGTTTGCAGCAAATCAAAAACCCGGAGCATTTGTGAACCCCGAAGCATCTGTGAATTTCAAAGTTAGACAATAGATCAGCACGCAATGATTCACTATCCAAATTCAAGCGGTTGTAGAACCCTCTGATGTTTTCATCGGTGTTTATATAACATAGACACTTGTCTGATCAACTCCTTATTGGTGAAGACCCTCGCCCTTCGGGCTGCAAGTCTAAATCAGAAACATCCCTCAGGCTGCGCCCTCAGGAAGTAGGTATCCCAAAATGGACCCAATAGGCGCGGATCTTGTCTTCCTAACACCTTTTATGCTCGTTCTTCAATGAATCAATGCCGACCGTGAAAAGTGTCAGAAATGATACCTAACTAATTTTACAATCAATAAAATACGCGTATATACATAGCAAAATATTTAGACACACTTAGGGGTACGCAAATAAAACTGATTAAATATCGAAAATATTCTAATATTATGGTTTTGTAATGTATTTTGAACCGACCACTGATCAAGGTACAACGTAACACGAACAAAATACGGCGTGTTACATATTATCAATGGAAAGTTCGGCACACACCTGCAGCCGCCCCACCCTTGAAACAGGCGGTGTGACGTCACCAATTCCCCATTATAAACCCTGATAATGACGTCACTATCACCGCCTATTGTTAATGAATGCCATGTTTTCACTGAAACAAAAGGAAGACGGAGCAGACTATGGGAAGAAGTGCTGCAAATCATGAGTCCGTGTTACGGTACAGCCGGGCCTATTTGTAAACAGGTTTAATGTTGGAATGTTCATACCCACACGAGATCGTCTTGATGGTATGGTGACCAATCAGCGAGCGAGTAACAGTCAACTCGCACGGTGATTGGTGGATGCCCAAGGGACCTGTGGGTAAGAACAGGCAGTAAATGAAAATAAGGCGCTTACACGGTGTCAATTAGGGACTTTAAACCACTGAAAATGAGGCTACTTTTGGCGCCTATTATTTGACTTCATCCTCTAACGTCTAACCAAGATAAAGTAAATGAAATGATTTATTGGGATTAATCAGCTCAATTCACACAGGGACCTGTGAAGTGTGGGGGAACTAACGAGCGAAATGGGTTTAATTAGCCAAGTGTCCATTCCACCGAGGTCATTGGTAACACCAATGACCATTGTTGCTTCAGCCCGTTAGCTAGTGGTCTCGATAATAAGTCAACAACAGGTATTCCTTTCTTCCTTCGAATACCTCTTATTTCGGGTATATTTATCTCTTAAGTCTTAAAAGGAAGATCATAACATGCCATGCCATCAACTGACCCTTCTAAAGCATCATATTGACATCACTCCCAGTAACATTTGACCAGACTTTGTCTAATAGCCAGGCCACAAATCATGAGTCCCGCCGAGGAATTGGCAATGTCGGATATTCCAATTTTACACCTTATATAATCCTTGAAAAATGATGAGTACATTGATTCAATTTTATTGAATTTTCCTAGCAGTAATTCAAAAATTAGATTAAGTTCTAAAACTATGTCAAACTTTTGTAACAATTTATTGAACCCGGATTTACAATAGAGCGGACAATTGTTACAAATAATTTGAACCACAAACCCTGGAGCCGGTGCAGTAGGACCCTATAAATAGATCATTAGATCAATAGAGGCAGGGCGAGCACCATGAGCCCGATACGCGGGAATAAACATAACGCTTGAGCTGTGCGAGGGCATTGCACCCACCAGCTAGTTTTATACACGGCACTTCTGTTTTCAACCTTCACAGCCACTAGAGCTCGAATGAATTAGATGGTAAGATCAACAAGAAACAAGGCCGTAATTCAAATCTCAGACGGGGGCGAGCACCGCATGAGCCCGATACGTGGGAATAAACCCCTGGAGCGGGTTGTTTTAGAGCCTCAGATTGAATTTTTAGCAATAAACGATCAAAAAACGATCAAAAAGAGCTGATAATTTGTAAAGAAAAGATATAATTTAATGAAAATTTGTTAATTTTGAAACCGTTATCAGAGCATTAACCAGCATCAGAGCATTAACCAGTATCAGAGTATTAACTGAAGATACCAAAGAGAGAATTATGAGGATCAAACAACGACATCCCACACAATATCAAAAGATATTAGATTCGTACCTTAGATCTTTACTAATGAAAGATAAAATCTAATCCAAAGTGCAGTGCATGGTCTGTCCCGAGTTAAGGACAGAACTGGCAAGATTTAACGAGGTGCCTCCTCCCTTTAACTCTCACACAATAAGATAATACCCAGATGACGTCATTATCAGGAGTTAGAATGGTGAGTAGATGACGTCATTATCAGGGGTTAGGATGGTGAGTTGATGATGTCATTATCAGGGGTTAGAATGGTGAGTTGGTGACGGTGTCAGCGCTCAGGGTATAGTTATTAGTACAAAGACTACTTAATTGATATCGTGTTATCAACTGATGAGGTGAATAAAACTCATGTGCATCAACTATAATCTAATTGGCTAATCTGTTGCTAAAGGTTCGACTTAATAGGCTAATTGGATGCATTTGGTGTGATTTAACCGACGGATATCAAAATCAACGTAATGATTTTGTACATAGTTCCACACCATTGGCTGACTTTGGTTATACTGAAGATATTCTGCATCAGCTCACGTAGATATAATAACGGCAAGTGGAGGAGTAATAGGAAGAATAAAACCACAACAAAGCTTTAAAATCAACCGGTCATCACATGTCCATCAGTAGCTGTTCAAAAGTACAAACTACAAAGTTTGAAAAAGACGTGATATCAGCTATGATGTGATGAGCAGTTTGTGGTCATTGCTGCACGTGATCGGAATAAAAAAATAAAAACTCTCAGACGAGAAAATTGCGGAATTCAAACTTTCTTCGCTAATTTAAAATCCAGATTATTTTCGATAGCGTTTACAATTTCATTTATAGGATTCAGAAATCGTCCTGCGAGGTATTAATGGCCAATTAGCAAACTGGTGGTCAGAAGGCGGCGCTCTGATTGGTTTTGTACTTCTCAAGGGGGAGAGGCCTCTGTGAAAGAAGGATCTTCTTTCTGTTACGGAATCTTGATGTATTAGGGAAGTTACAACAGCTCAAAAATTTAAATATGGGTATAAACACTAAGCAGAGAAAGTAAATACAATCGTTGACACCCAAACACAACATACTACTTCCATTTAGACAGATATAATGCAGTGTTTCAGAACCAGAAACATTTCCTGAGCTGCGCACAATAGGCACGTCAGAAGTACGTCATCATCATTGTTTTAAGTGACCACAGAGTGACGTTTCACATACCTTATCCGCTAGTAGCAGCGCCAGTAATTGGCTGGCTTGGAAGTGAGATAAGTTACTAATTAGCTAATTACTATTTCAACATATAGTTAATAGGTCGCACAATACTGGTGTTGTCACTTTAATAGGAATACTGGTCTGGTGTTGTCACTACTAGGGTTTAGAACGGTGAACTGCACACGTCACCTCGACTAGATGTTCTGTGAGCAAACTGTCAATAAACGAGCAACATATACTGCAATACCAACGGTTATTGAACTACAGTTAAAATGAGACACTACATTGTTTTGGAGATCTCGAGATGAGGAAATGCTCAAAACAGAGTCAAAGGTGTGGGAATCAGTCAAAATATAGCAAAAAAATTTAAGTTTTAGAAATTTCATTCCAAGCAATTTCATTTGTTTTTTACATTTTCTTTAAGGGTCCATTATTTTTGCTTTTGAAAAATCAACAAAAATTGAAATTCTGCTGAAATACGCGAAGCTAAGAAGGTGTGTGAAGTGATGAAACATATTACGCTAAACCGGAGAAAGCGCCCTTACGTCTGCAGTTAAAAAGAGAAAGAGTCGAGGAATTTCACACAATCAGTGTTACTTAAGTTCTTACATCAGCAAAGAGAGACGTCTGAGAGTCTTTGACCTACAAGGATCTACATTCCGCTAAAATAGCTGGTTGACAGTACTATGACGTCATGATGAGAGATTAAAGTGTCGAACTGATTGCATCACACCACCTTATCATACACAGCCAAGCTTAGATAATGCAACAGCGTTTTATAGAAAATGTCGGTTTAGAAGACTTCATTAAAGTGGTGATGTGATGATGGGATTGCTGAATACGCCGACAGTATGAAGGTGATGTGATCATTTCAGAAGATGTTCTCAAAACTCGCAACATCTACTTTCTACGTTTAGTCTAGCCTCTTTATCAAATTCTAACCCATTCATTGCCTCACTGCTTTGTTAAACCTTGACGTCACTATAATATGCAGACGATGAAGCAGATAGCTGGTTAGATGTAAACTGTAAAGTGCTCTAAAGACTGTAATTTTCAGACAAATCATCGACTTCATAGCTTGATCAGGACAGAGTAACAAAATATGAATACAGCTTCCTGAAGCACTGGCTTGTGTGCAGACACAAACTCATGATAAGGTTCTACAGTGTAGTCTGCCTAGCTAGGAGACCCTGGCTAGGACTGCCTAGTGGCTAGGAAACATCTAGAGACTAGAGAACAGTCAACACGAACTCCTCCGCCAAATGGTTGACAGAAAGGTATGAATATTTGGCAACAGAAATTAAAAAGAATCTCAGAACACTCCTTGTAAAGTTGTAAATAGCAAATGGAGGAGGAAGAGACATCATCATGATGGATTAACACCATGACTTATTGACATCACCATGTCACACAAGATACAGTACGGGGCAAGGTATGATTAAAGGTATTCAGTAACCCTGATTACAGTGAAGTGAGCTGGAAATTCTAATTCCACAAATTACCCAGCATGATGTTTGGCTCCTGGTAGTATGGGACACAGCTGGTGAGACATGTGTGAATCAAAGGAACCTCAAACATTAGATTTTACTTTAGGGGATCGGGTTCTGGAGAACTGTCAACAAGACATTATTAAAACTAGTTGAAAGATCGAGCTTTCGAACTATTTTCCTGACTTTACTTTAGTTTATCAAGGCCGGGTCTCTTGATTTACTGATCAAGTTTATCACAAATCCTCAAAAAATCGACATTAAAAAAAAATGAAACAAAAAATCATTTGTAAATAATAGTGAGCTATTTTAACAGCGTAACTAACAGGCTAACTCAATTAATCCCAGTTCCAATAGTTTGTTCTTGGTGTAAACTTGTGAAAGAGTAAAAGGAATCTACAATCAGCCCATTAACTCGAATATTCGAACAATTTCAGGTGGACACTTTGGAGACTTTTCCAAGATAAGCCAAAGAAATGGACAGCATGATCGCAAGTCAGGTCTTTTGGGTCTAGTAATCTCACACACGGGTCGGGTCAACGTTAATCAGAATAACAGGTGATGTCAACACATGGGAAAGTCAATGAAACAGAACAGATCAAATATGTCAAAAAGATCAAAAAAAACTATAGGAAGATGCAACCTTTCTATAAAATCACCGAAGAAAGACCTCTTGAATGCTCCTCTTCACACCTAGTATTAATAGTAGGATAGTAGGATTGTACATTGGTAAGGATGACACACTACTTATAAAGTGGTTTTCTGGCTGACATGCAATAAAACAGCTATACACAGTGCGCATATAGAAAACATATTAACTTTCGTTATGCAATGATAAGTAGCTCTCTTGTAAATCTGAGAAACACTGCCGCGGGACTGCAGATGAACTGGCTTGCACATGAAGTGTGAAGTAGGCGGTGGTTATGTCACCAACCCACCACTTCAAGGCATGGTAATGACGTCATCATACTCTGCTATTATTAGCAGTCCTGTCCCACCAGGGACCACCTTGTGAACTTACCATGAGAGAAGATATCACGATAGTAATCCGGAAAGACGGAGACAATAAAACACTCGATTTTAAAATCATAGCGATTTTAAAACAACAGAAGAGGATTGAGGAAAAGTGGTAGTTACTTTCCGATAGAATTGTAACAAGAATAAAATCTTACAATCCAGCTTCAGTAGCTGATATCGATACATCGTATACGGCATTTGCATTGTATAAAGGTTAAAACATAGAACGCTGACACCGAACGGTATACAAAAGGGGGGCATCTGGAGCAACGCCGACTCAGGTTGGTGGACGGGAATGAGACAAGTAACAAGACCCTTATATCGAGTAAAGGCATTCAGATTACTCGATGCCAACACATCAAACTGCACTATGGCACCCCTCAGATCATCTAAATCTTGTCATAATGATTTGGAAGCAGCATGACATAATCTCATTATCAACGGTTGCAATTCATCAAATCAATGACAGAAGGACTTATTGCAAGGATCATGGATATCTCTGACTCCCTCGATTGCCATTTGCCATCTTCCTATACGGAGAGGCAATTAAAAGAAAAAGAATAGGAAGAGAAAAGAAAGGAAGAGTCGACTGGCCATTGGAGTAGCCAAGAGAGCAGTATTCATTGCATTCCACGCTGCAGATTCCAGTGTTTCCACACGGCAGACTCCTACGTTCCTGTTCATTGGATGCATTCCACTCTAACTCCAAGCTACAGACTACAGGACACTGGGTTCCAGTCATGGTAATCACGCCGCACAACTCTGACAAAACAAGTCAACAAATTGACAGACTCGGGAGTATATAATCGTAACATATATTGACAGACTGCACAATCCCTGCTATTTATGCCGCTATTGTTAAATAGCCTGTTATGCCGTTAGAATGTGAGGTGTTAAGGTGAGCCGTAGCCG
Organism: Beroe forskalii; assembly: GCA_011033025.1. Lineage (NCBI taxonomy): Eukaryota > Metazoa > Ctenophora > Nuda > Beroida > Beroidae > Beroe > Beroe forskalii. The sequence goes on along the minus strand of WFMF01000028.1, from coordinate 683,492 downwards.
AACCTTGCATTTCCTTATTTATATAAAATGAGCCCTTTTATTGAAACTGTTAGCTAAAAGTATTTAAAAAGACATGAATTTTCCTGGCTTAGTGACAGTATATTATCTGGCACATGCAGAATAACACAGAAAGCCCTAAGGGGTATGCAGCTACAAAGTACAGTATATCACGAACTGAGCAGCGTCCTGGCTTCTCTCTAGAAAGGAGCTTTTGAGGTACATTTTAATCTCTATATTATATGCAACATTCCTTCATTAATTCAGTAGTTCATGTGATGTATATACAGCATTCTTCTTTTCAGGATCAAACTGCAGCGGCTCATACCCCAAATTCTTTCATCGTATTATTTTTACTTGAATTTCTACAAATTATAACGGTTGTAGCTCCATTACTCCTCCCTCTTTCAGTATTTTAACTCTTCTCTTTGCTGCAATACAGCAGAAATGCCATTGTTCACTACGGTATTAACACACAAAGTACACAGGAATAGACGCCTGTTTAACCAGGATATAATGTCAATAGAAACACTGTTGCTAAGCTCGTGAGGTAGGTGTGGTGACGTCATCAACACACCGCACAGAGCCATGTTAATGACGTCATCTTCACTGCCTATCAAATCTACCCGCATAGATTAGTCACAAGACAAATCTCATGTGTGAAACACCAGACATGCTCCCACTATATAAATAGTTGTAAAGTTGATGAAGGAGTCAGTAGTATCAGTTACCGTGAAAAAGACAAAGCATCAAGGGCGCGCTTCCGATTTCGTCTCAGTAAGAGTTAAAAGGTTCCCGGAGTCTAAGCATGAGCAGATTGGAGGGCTTTATAGCCTTGATATGTGACAACAACAGCATTTCACGTGTTTCTGATAGTATCAATGACAGTTCCAGGAGTTCCAGGAGATAAGAGTGACCTTTTCCAGTCGCCGCGGTGCAAAGGAAAACAAGTGTGCAGCAGGTTCGAGAAATGAGGATCTTTCTGTAATTTCCGAGACGCGCGGCGCTATTTAGGTACGTGTTAAGGGGGCCGGGGTGTCCGAGGTCAGTTTTCAGGTTTTTGTAGTTTCTGAGAGAGGAGAACGCCAGCTACCAGTAGGTTTTTACCAGAAGGTTATGCATTTTTCAGATCGTGATTTCGCCTGTAATCACAGTGCGCGCGCAAACCTCTAATGCAATTTGCCGAAAATCATCTTTAAAAACTATTTCCTCCTTCAGTTTTTGAGGAAAACCCTTGAAACTTGGTAGTTGTGTTTTAGGGCATAGAACAAAACTTTTCATCGTCAAATTTTTGATTTAGGCCTCAGAAATGAAAATACGAACTTTTGAAATTTGAAATTCGTCATTTTTGACCATTTTTTGGACAGGAGCCAACTTTGATAATTTATATTTTCAAAGTAACAGGTACGTACAAATTACGGCGGTTATGTACAAATTTCAAAAGGCGTTCTCAGAATGCGCGACATCCATCTAAGCATACAAATATGAGGTTAAAAATAAAGATCAAGGCTATTATTTGGTTCGGGCTTAGTTTCCGAACACTGATCAGTTGAAAGCCAGAGACAGAGCAAGTCTTGCTATTATATAAAACCCATGATAAACCAACTGCTGCTTCAAAACTACAGTGATTTGATCTCCTACATGTAACACCACTAATGAAATTGCTGTGATAGTTGTGCCACCAGTGTGATACATGTTTCGTTATAGTTCATGGTTCAGGAGTAGCGACTACTCTAATCACCAATAGGTGCTAGTACCCAATCATCTAAATTAAACAAGGAGAAAGCACGCCCGTTATGGGGAACAGAACATCTCAATTGATCTAACTTTATCTAGAAATGTTTCCACACAATGGTCTGGTTGAGAGCCTGCGTTAGGGCTACGAAGTGGGGTGAAAAGTCGTACCTTCCCCCATTTACTAGTCCGATTATTTTATTTTCAAGCCGTTTGCTGATTTAGCTTTTGTTTGACATGGTTTTCGCCCTGATATTTTAGGAAAACTCGTCACGCGATAAACCTCATGTGACGTGCGTATAAGATCCAGAGTCCAGACTGCAATTTATTGATTTATTTGCTAGCAAGTTACACTGCCTAACCAAAAGACGTGATGAATAGCAGATATACGCGCCATGACGGGCTGTCGGATTAGAGCAATGATTAATTCCTGCCCTGGTCAGGGTGGTAACCCCCTGCGGGAAATGAATAGAAAATAACCACGTAAATAGTCAGTCTAGGGGTTGCAGCATGCAATGAATCCTCCGTATGAATACATCTAAAGATCTCAATTTAAATGACTTGAAATAATACACACGTGGTTTACGTGATAATAAAGTCACTCTATTAGGATTAAATCGTTCTATAGAATTAATTTTACAAGCACTATTAAACCTTATACTCCGATGCATTATTTCGACATTATTTGACATTCGTTGGCGACATGTTGCACGGTAACAATAATTTAACATCGCTTCTAAGAGACAATATTCTGCGAGGAAATGTATTTTTCGATAATTTTCTTTTTGAGTTTCGTTTTCGATTTGTTTGCTTAATGTCATTATAAATCGTCCCCACCCCCCAATTTAGTACCCCCAAGTATAATATTGGCAGCAGATGAGCACAAAGCCCATCAAAAGCGGCAAATCTATCATGGCTATTTCGTTTTGACTGAAGAAGTGATAATTAATCTATTGCTAAATCACGGATGATCCGTTGAGAATATGACCAATCAGTGCACGAATTGACCTTAAACTCGCGCGTTGATTGGTCAATGTCAAGACCGAGACGTGGGCAAGAAAATCACCAGAGATACACGAATGGTCTGAAAACCACAAAAACATAAACGATGATGAATTTATACGAGAAAGAAAGCGATTCACGATTCTTTGACGGTTGGTAAAGGCTCATTTTTCTCGGAGTGAAATTTATTATCGAGTTTGTTAAATCGGTTAAAAAATATATTGAAATCACTGGAAGAAATCGATAGACAATCGCCGGCGATTATTGACAAGTAGATCAAAAATCGATAGATTATCACCAGCGATTATTTACGAGCGTGTGACAACCGAATAACCGATAGAATACGCCTGCTATTATTTAGGATCGGGTTGACAACCAATAGAATACGCCAGCGATTATTGACGAGTAGGTCAGAAACCGCTAGAACACGCCAGCGATTACTGGCGAGTAGGTAAGAAACCGCTAGAACATGGCCAGCGATTACTGACGAGTAGGTAAGAAACCGCTAGAACATGGCCGGCGATTACTGACGAGTAGGTAAGAAACCGCTAGAACATGGCCGGCGATTGTTGACGGGTAGGTCAGAAACCGCTAGAACATGGCCGGCGATTGTTGACGGGTAGGTCAGAAACCGATAGAACATGGCCAGCGATTATTGACGAGTAGGTCAGAAACCGCTAACACATATCGCCAGCGATTATTGCAGGTAAAGGTCCTGCGCATTCCACCAAGTGAAATCTCTATAGAGAGGTACACACTGAGGAAACTCTCCTGTCAAGTATATCTAGTGTTAACTTGCTAACAGGATGCAGCAGGTATTGGGATATATGACGTCACTATCATAGCTCAGAGAGACAAGTTGGTGACGTAGGATCCCCTATCAGTCAGGAGGGGGTGTTAGTTATATAGGTTGTGTTAAAGGAGGTTTAACAAGACATGTGGAAAGGGCAGTACACATTGTACCTACTGGTTGTTATAGTGTTTTAATCTAACCCTGTGTTAGTTGTATTACAGTAGAGCTCTAGATTAGCCTATAGGTGGGTGAGGTAGTTACCAGGCCCCAAAGTAGCGAGTTTTACCACCAGGCTGGTCTTTACTTTACTGGAATGTTCCACTGGGTTCCTTTAACAGGGACAGTAACATTTGAAATGATGCGAACTTGAAAAGAACACAGCGATGCAGACACAAGAAGACAAATAACAATACATTTTAATTTTATATTTTTACGGCAGAAGGTTTACTTTTATAACATCAATGTGCAGCCAAGGACAGGAATCGAAGGGTTCAAGGTAATTAAGACAGTGACGATTAAGGAAGTGTAATCCATACTTAATTCGCCCGAGACTTCGCTGCAATGGGCAGCTCCTCATTTAATCCTCCCGCACAGTTGCCTGTACACTCGGCTGAGTGAACCACCGAACCTTGTGATAAGGCAATGTCGAGGGGATGTCTGGGTAAGTTGTCAATATCAAACGGTTATTCAGAAAGTGGTACGCATAATTGACAACCAGAAAGTTCATAAATCTTCTACATATATCTTGAACATATCTTGAACAATTAATATCCAATTCAAAGCTAAATAACTGGAAATTACTAACGAGACGCTTGTAAGTCAATATAAATGAACTTTGCGTTGATTCAATGATGCTCTTTTTCTGAACTATAAAAATCAGCTTACGATAATAAAGAGATGGCTCAACTTCAACAATTTGACATTTTTGAACCGTGAAAATGACGCTAATTCCATTACTTTTGCGTGAACATACCAGTCAAGGAAAGAAAGGCTGGTGCGTTAGAAAGTCAAAACAAAAGGCGGTGAAGAAGTACCTACAGATACTACTGAATAACTATTATTCATTGTTAAATACGAATACTAAGAGATATCACAGACAGTACATACGCAACTAGATATATCAAACGATCGGATTTAAATCTATCGAGAATTTAAATTCAAAGAATATTCTTAACAAATTTTCAACTTCAGATCTTAAAAACCATGAAAATGGCGAGCATTGAAAATGGATTATTCAATTAAATGCGGCCTCCACAAGATATTGGACCGAATACCAAGTATTTTTGAAACTATAGGGATTGAAAGGTCTTTGTCTTACAGTAAAGAAAACAACAACAAAAACAACAACGGGTACGGTAGAGACTAAGCAATCAAAAATAAAAGCAAACAAAATAATAAACAAATTATTTCTTTTTCGAAGCTTCTCATTGTGACTTCAAAACATATCGGTTCGATAAAAGGATAAAGAACCACTATAACTCACAGTAAAGTGATGTGTTTGAGATGACGTCATTATCATGCCTTAAAATGAGGAAATGATGCGGCAGAGTGCGTGCGGGGGTTGTTAACTGGCACCAGAGAAAGCTTTATTTTATAGTTGATAAACAACATCAATGGGATCACACTGTGGTGGCCCACGCTGATCGGGAACATTTTAAACCCCTCACTGGGAAAACTAGGCGGTTAAACGTCAGTAACTTATTAGGTTGTGCTGTGATAATGACGACATCTTAACCTCATAGTCTGGCTATTAGAATTGTAAAACAATAGTTTATTCTCTCATTTTATTGCTTTATTGACAGACCCGATGTAGCATAATATAAAAGTTTTATGCATTGATGAAAAGGCTTGGGAAGATATTATTGCTTGCTTTATTAACAATTCTACTTCATGTATACTATTTTGCCAATCTTTGACAGTTACAATGCATTTAAGATTTAAAAGTTCCAGTCACAACCTTACGCGAATAGTATCATGGCCTTGAAATGTTTCTTTACTGCACTTTAGGGCTAGACCGAGCAGCACTAAGTATAAACCCTGTGTGCTGATTGGTCTAATTTTAATGCACTAATATTCCGTCAATATTATGACGAGTCTTGATATCTATAGGGGCCAGCGAATAATGTCACCCTAGTCAAACCATGTTTCAACTATTGCTTGTACAGTGAGAAGTTGACACTGTCAAATGGTATATTTTTAGAGGCCGTGTGAAATCGTATAATTCTAGAAGTACCCAGTGAACCTTACATTCCCAGGCAGGCTTGAGGCTCTGCGAAAGTGCAAAGATGGCATCACAGTATGCATGCAGGAATCCCCCTGTACCACCTACCGTTAATTACTGGTTCTCATTGATTGTTTGATCGGCAAACTTCAAGGCCATTCTACTGCAATGTTTTCTCGTTTTCAACTGTTTTGAAGTCCTACAAAAGTAAAATCCATCCCGGGGATTTGCTGATTTGTTCATTCACTAGTGTTTATAGTTTGCTCCAACGAGAAATATAGGTGGCTAAGATGACGTCATTATTATAACACAATATGGTAAGTTGATGACGTTTAACCGGTTATGTTTAGATGGGGTAAATACGTGCCAAGAACAGCAATCACGCACCCGGGGATTAAACAAAGTTTTTAAAAACATTCAGGATTTCAAGTAAGAAACGGTAAATGTGCTTAATACTTCAATTAATAATTCACATAGCTTTACATGATGGGTAGATCTTGAAAAATCAAAAACAGAAGCAAAATTAGTGAGAAATTTTAAACTTTATTAGATGAGTGATAGGAAGCAGTATTCCGACAGTCCCAAATACTCAAATTTGAATCATCGAACTTCCTCAGAAGCTCCGATTCTGAAATTTACATAAGTTGAACTGTGATTAGCGATAAATCAACACAAAGTTAAGGAAAAAACTATAGAGTATATATTGATGATTTGGAGCGAATGCAGAATAAGATTTACCCCAAACAAGAACAGTATTTCAGAATAAGGTAGCTGAAAGCACACCGCAATAATCAGGAGTAAATTTGAAGCGTAGCACTGATTTTGTAATTACATAATATATTAATATGTGCACAGAGGAAATTGGCGGTAAGGGATGACGTCATTATCAGAGCACAAAGTGGTGCGTTGATGACGTAGACTGCATATAATAGACACGAGTATCATATATGCTCTGCATTATATGAATTCACTGGGGAGGAATATTTTAACAATTAAATGTTTCCCTCGTGGATTTAAACTTGATCATATAAATCTGTTTATTAAGCTACAATTTGTCAGTTATGGTCAGATGTTAATGTCTGGAAATACCAAAATATTCTAATGAAATCAAAGAATCTGAGATTTTAGACTGAACGAACATACGAGATTAATCATTAAACTAACAAAAAGTATGACCTCGATTTCGGAACGCTAAAAATAACGTGCGCAACTCGTACCAACTCCAGAAAATGTTCAGTCAACGTTTGGAGGGATTGGCAATAGCCATGAATGGAGGGAGAGTCTGATGAGGATATAGAATCATCCCCATAACGGTGTAACTTTAGGTTACATACTTATGAAGTACCAAATTTGGCGGATTTTGAAAAATCTGCCATTTCAAGACTAAATTAAGTCCACAAAAATAGAGGCCCACGTGAGCCACACTTCTTCCGTCAAGTTAAATTCTACCCAATTTTAATGTGACAAATCACTCCAACGCTGACCAAATTTGGCAGTTTTCAAAAAATTCGCCATTCCAAGGTTCTGCCACGGTTTTGTTCATCGAACATAAGAAGTTAATCAATTTCCGTAACTTGAGGGAGTCAGATAAAACTTTAAAAGGGAAGGAATATAAAGAACTAATGAAATAAGGTCCTTACAACATTCTTCCCAGGAAGAGTAGAAGTCACTACATAATTCTAATAATTCTAATTCTACATCATGTGATCATGTCAAGTCTAACCACAGAGCCATTTAAACGTACAAGAGCTTTCTACCGCAGAACAGGTCTAAGAATTAAGATAGGATAATGCTGCTACACATTATAAAGGCTTTCCTTGAGGACATATGCTGACTAGTAGAGTGTAGTGGAGGGCTTGTGATGTCATGATCCGGAGTAGGAGTGGTGGTTTTGCGGAGGAAGTGGCTTGACAGCTCTATATCAGTTTACCCACAGCGTGTCCAGGCTCGACCAATCACACCGCGCGGTTTGTGTGATACTGCGCGGTGATTGGTTTAGCCGGGAGCCGGCGTGGGTAAAGGCACTCTCCCACGCAGCATGTTTAGAATATTAGGTTATGAAGATCACTACTAAAGTTTAGATATAATCTAATCTCAGCAGGAGTTGGCAGGTTATAAACAGGTATTTAGGACAAGATGTTAGGACTGACATGACATGAAATGAACTGTGTTTATAGAGTGAATTGGTATTTGAATTGGTATCATTGAGTAAATGAATTACCAATAGGATCGTCAATAGAGTTGATCGAATCACTGCCACTTTGTACTGTGTTTGTTAATTGAAAACGGACAAGGTACTAAGATATCAGCAATTACACACAAGATAGCCATGGAATGAACTGGTATGTAGAGCATACAGATAACAGAGATATTCCTTATCAAGATAATATCACACAATCCAAGCAGACCTCTTTGCAATGGAGAGCTGCCACCGTCACTCGTGCAAGCGGTGACGCGTGGCCTGTGGATTTTGCACCTAAAAAACAAAAAACCCCAAAAACAATCAATTGAGATATCTACCAATCCGCGGCACTGGCACCAATTTGAACAAGATGTCCACGTGAGTTCATGTCAACTCTCGCGCAGATTGGTCAATCACAAGCGGGTTTAAGGTGTGCAGATAAATTCTCAGAATTAAGTACTCATACTCAGATGATATAATCCCCAAGATAAGTTTATATCTTGATATTTCAATTAATCAAGATTCGAGATATGCTTATTGAATGCTGAGTAATTTATCAGATGAACCTTAGGGTGGGAAACATCATCAACTTACCACTTTGAGCTGTGATGATGACGTCATACCACCTCAAGTCTCAGGTCAGAGTGGTTCATGATATGTTCTCTCTGCTATCAAAGTATTAAACAGGTGTAGTAGGTCGTGATATCATGATTCATTTGCAATTTAGGGTGAATGATCTTGTATCCAATTCTAACTATATCTTGTTTTAGGGCACGCCTTGTACGTTCTTCAGCTGCTATGAACTTATCATTTCATTAAAACCGAGTTAACCTTTTATATAAGTCAGTGCCCGATTTCGGAGCATTTTAGAAGATTCTTATCCTCATTTATCACATGGAGTATTCAAAAACGAAAAAAAAAAAGGTTAGTGTCCATTAGAATTCTCCCTTATGCTCCAATAGTCCAATAGCAATAAGTAATTGTAATTGTATTATTGTACAATTATTATTTTAAGTTTTTTAAATGCTACTAGGGTATATAACCAAAAACATCACCAAAATTTCACCGCTAATAGGCGCCGAAAATGATTTTTTTAATTTATCGGCGATCATCGGCGATAAGCGTTATGCACCGCTTATCGGCCTACGTTTTTTTACCGCCTATAGCCACCGATAATTACATATAAAGTGAAAAACGTTCACTTTCGGCACCTGTAGGTGCCTAAAAGCGGTGAAAAAAATCGGCGCCTATGAAAAATTATAGGCGTCTATAGGCGCCGACTCGGCGATTTGCATAGGTGGGATTGCGCCCCATTAGTCAGATCTATTTCGGAAGTACTGCTAAGCAGGGTATCCTGAACGTGACGCACGATGTTAAATGGGACAGACAGCTTCCCAAATCCCAGATACACAGAGCTTTTTAAGCGGTAGCGGCGGCGTATTTACAGTTTACACTGGATTATCTAACCCATTAGACGATTTTGAAATCAGCCAATCCGTGAGAGAGTTTATAGTCAGCTCGTGCGCTGATTGGTTAATGTCATAGGAGTTAATGGGAGCCGCGTTGAACTACTTAGAAATTAACTTCATTTCCCAATCTAGTTCAGAGAATTAGGGACTCCATAACTTTAATGTGCGTTTATACGAATAAATCATTCATTTTCGAAATTTACTTGATTTTGGTGTTTCAGTTATGATTCCAGACGTCATTAATTTAAGAATTTCCAGACGTCATTAATTTAAGAATCAAAATCTGAGTTATTTAATCTTCATAATAAAAGTTATAGGTTTCCAACCCATATTAAGACATTAACAAAATCATATTTTGTTTAAATACCTCTTATTTAATATTCGATCTCAATATTCATTAAATTTGGTTGGTTTTTAAAACAGCATAGTACTATCTTAAGTGGACCCATCGTCTGAAATTGATTCATTATGATAAGCACTAAGCAGTCGAAATGGGCGAACCACTGTCGCTATTGTCGAAAATGAGAACATATCATCCATCTTATTCCCATATTTGATCAGATAGATTAGGTAAAACTAATCAATACGAGTAGTGAAATTCGCTGAAATTAATTTCCCCGAATTAGGGGATTTAAGTCGATGTCAAGCATCATTCTATCACCGTGATTTGAGATTATTCGCTGACATTGCGTATGCTTTTACATTGCGTTTGCTTTATGTATTGAACATTTCGTGATTCCTTGATTCCGCAGTTTATTTCAATAGACAACCTCACAAGCGTTATCACTTATCTCAAGAGTTATCCCTTATCACAAGAGTTAACCCTTATCACAAGAGTTACCCCTTATCTAGAACGTTATCACTTATCTAAAACGTTATCAGTTTTCACAAAAGTTATCACAAAGGTTATCAAATAAATCAAAATATCACTAGAATCTATCACAGTAAAGGATTTGAAACCACTAAACTGAGTCTAAACCAAAGTAGAGCGAGCGCTTCTAGAATGATCTTATACGTCAGATTTCCCATGTGACATATTCAGTATTCACATATTTTATTCTCGTCAATCTGACATAGGATCGCTATTTAAGTATTAAAGTATGTTATGAAATTGAGAATATTAGATTTGGTTTAACCCCCGTGTGCGAATAATAGGCAAATGTAGACGTCACCAACGCACACTTTGAGCTAAGACAATTACCTCAACCACTACTTTATTCTGTGTTCATGTATGTTAACACGACTTTGTGATGGAGGAATGTGACTACTGATCTGTTGTCAGGAGTAGAGGTTCAGGTTTACACGTTATACGAGGGATTTAAACGCCCCCGCACAGTTTTCAGCTCTCAAGTAAGAGGGTATCAACTTATCATATTGTGGTTTACATAAGAACCTTTCGAAAACATCCTGTGATTCCCGATACCATTGAAGGGTTTAGTAACGAGTAAAAATTGCTAACCTTGATATAACACACGAGGGCCGAGGGCCCGAGTGTGTTATATCGCATTAAGAACCGACGCCGAAGGCCGAGGTTTTTATTGCAGAGGTTTGCAATTTTTACGAGTTATTAAACTGAATTATGCACCGTAATTACTCGTAAAAAGGGGATAATTTCAAACACAAGGAAATGTTTTAATCTATGATATGAAGCTACAACTGGGTCGACTGTGCGAAATAAATTATTACGCACACCATAATAAAATATTATGACCTACAGTGCGTAATAAAGCCTGATTTTGGCACTTCAGTGCGTAATAATTTATTGCGCACGGTACCCTGGTGCCTACGGGGTTTTTGAATGCATAGCAAAAACATGCCTGGAAGGTGCATAATAAATCAGAACTCTAGGACGTTTTCATCGGTATCTATGTGATACATAGACACTTGCCTATTCGGGCCCATATTGGTTAAGACCAAATTGGTTTAGACGTTTGCCTTTTGGGCTGCGGGTATGCTGGGTATAAACCGAATACATCTCTAGCCCCTAGGGTTGTGCCCTCAGGATAGACCCGACAGGATCGGGTCTATGTATTTTTTTCAGAGCCCAAGTTAACCCCCGGGCCGAACCCAGGTACAGAGCCCAAGTTTACCCCCGGATTAAACCCGGGGTTCAGAGCCCAAGATAACCCCCGGGTTGAACCCGGGTGAGAATCCGGGAGTTTCATAACTCAGATTGCTATAGTACGGCCTTAGAATTTTACATAAGCAGTTTAGTTTACTTATGGTTTTACTTTGCTATTTGCTTCTTCCTCTCTAAATGGTAATTTGACACATAATATTCGCCTTATGGTCCTCCCGACTTGTTTTAAGCAGTGCTAAGTATAAGAGTATAAGAGTATTAGTAAGTAATGGGTTATGCAGTTGTTAATACTTGCACTTCCCCGCCATTAACGTAAAAGGTGAGGTTGCCAGTAGTACTTTCTCTATTTGCAGGCTTTGATATTGGGAACATCGGACATTTCTGCTTATTAACATAGTATTCACTATTCGTGTGAACAAGCAATCGCATAATTCATCATCAACACCTTGTAATCGGCTGAAGCTTACCACTTCTACTAATTTGCCATTATAAACTTTTCTCAGGAGTTAAGGCTAATTGTGATAACAGTTTTAGTTTTAAACGCAAGGAAATTTTTCAAAATGCAAAAGTCGAAAAAGCCGAATTATTCAAAAATGGTACTTAAAAATTTGAAGAAACTTTGCTAAATTTACTTGTCAGTTTCATGAATTTCTAAATTTCGTAAATTTCTAAGAGCCAGTTTTTGAATTATTTGCTTTTTTCTATTTTTGCATTTTTTTAAAAAAGGCTCCATTGATCTTTACAATAACTCCTCAGAATTAATGTTGATCAATGCCTTGGAAAGTTTCATAAATTTCTTAGTGTCAGTTTTTGAATTCAACTTTTTCTATTTTTGCACGGCCGTCCAGAACGTGCTAGTAAGTCCAAATGGAGATTGCTAAGCATTTATTTTATTCTAGATTTAATTTTAGCTGCTTCGTATTGTTATGATTCTAGTAAAATAATAATTATTAGTAATATAATCATTATTGATCTAGTAATCGCGGCTAACTCTGAGACCACCTCCTTAAATTTCCACACGACCACCATTTGAACGTACGTGACTCTAATGAAAAAGCATAACAAGTACGTGGTGCCACGCGACTCGGAAATTTCAGAACGATTCTCACTTCCCGAACTCGCAACACGACCCGTGTCGCTTGTTTTTTGCTCGTTTTACGTAGCCAGAATGCTAAGAGCTGGGTGCAGGGTTGCGCCTATAAAGATTATAGTTTTCCTACCTTCGTAACCTATTACAACCTCCAAATGGTCTAATAATAGTTCTTGTGATTCCCAACGCTATCTGGTAATGGGAACAATTACAAGGACTAAACAGCTCTTCAAAGCATTATGTCATACTTAAAATACACCCTTATAAATCAAAATTAGGGGTTGCAAACGAGCTTGTGAAAGTTTTACATAGTGAGTTGCTCTCACCTTCTAGCCTTGATTTTAGCCATTTAAATGAGGTTTTGATGAAAACTATCATACTTTCTTCCGTTAAAAGTTTAAGCTTTATTGTTTATGCATTGATTGAATAAAACAACATGGATGGAAGGATGGATAATGCAAAGACAGAAATGCAAAGACAGGAAGACAAAGTGCTACCATTGGCCCATGGGTTAGTGAAGGGCCACTGCTCCAGCGATCTTAAAACAGTCGATAGCAGAACGATACACGAGCATCAGAATATGAGGCTCGAAACAATTATACAGTATAGTAAAGCAATAAAAGTAAATAATATACTTAACTAACAAAATTACAATTTTTTGTTAAACACTGACAACAACACATATTTTCCAATTATTCTTCACAAGGTACTAAGCACTACTTGCTAAGATTAGAAACACGAAAGACAGATGCCTCAAGACGTCGTCAACTTAGTGCATTGAGATATGATAATAACGTCATTAACTTGCTACATTGCTCTATGATAATGACGTCATCAACTTAGTCAAGGTTGTTAAATACGAATTTTTAAAGATAAGGCAAAAAATACAAAATACGCTTTTTTTGGCAGAAACTGTCGAACCTTTTTCACCTTCAATTTTGAAACTGCTTAAAATTTAGAATAACTGGTGTTGACACGTTAAGGTCGCGCGCGCACTCGAAGTGTTTTCGATACCATCGTTTGATTGTAGTTGATAGCCCATGCGCGCGTACTTTTTCACGTATTTAATAACCTCTATTCAGACTCCGTGTTGAGATTTCTAAGCCACGTATTGTGAGAAAAATACGCGCACTTTTCTTCGGAAGCTAATACGCCGTACTTTTTCGCGATATTTCACGTATTTAACATCCTGGAACTTAGTGCATTGAGCTAAGATTATGACGTCATCGCCTGGCGCGTATTTTTAACTGATAATACCCTCGAAGTACGAAGGTATAACACAGACATATGAAGTATGAACGGATCAAATCACAGCACTTCTGTACTGTGGTATGTAGATTGAAATACAAAAACAATAAGAATACAATAAAAATAGTATCAATGAGGACAATAAGTCGCTATTTTTGGTCCAATACCTTACAGACTCGGATTTACGGTTACGGACCTCGTTATGTAATTATGATGTTATGAATGCCGCACTTAATAAAAGCCGAATAGTTTGAGCTATAAGTTGCTATTTTATAAGATTATGGGTCAGAAATGAGAAGATTCATATAATCCTAGCCTTTTTAAAGAGAGAATCTTTTAAACTGTTGCTTCTCACATTAGATTACATGATGATTTGGCATGAAGTACATTTTAACTTTTAAATTCGTACCTCTAGTCAGTGAAAAATCATACGCGATTAAAGAGTGTTCGAGCTCATATAGTAGACTGGTTAAGAAAATTATAAAAATCTGCAAAAGTGAGAAAATTCAATGAAACACAAAACTATGTGAAATTTAAGTCTTTTTTGAATAAAAACTTTAAACTATTTCACACCTATTCTCAATAATTAATAATTAAGACTTAATTTGACATAAACGATCTTTCAATGTACCTGCTCTAATATTATGATCAGCGCTAATTACGGCTTAATTGTCTTAGTTACCCTGTTATACCAATGAAAGGATTTAACTTCAGGACAATTTCCTAGAAAATTTAAAAGGCAAGCTTAGGCAGCGCATAATATTTAGGGTCATTTATTTAAATCATTCCCAATACTCTTTCAATTCTTTCGACTGGCTTCCAGACTTTCAGAGTTCAAAACTATAATTTTGCAGACGTAATATTCATTTTTACAACTGTAGAATTAATTAATCGAATTACTTTTTACATTTAGAAATCTATATGCTTTTGAATTCCTTACCACTCGCAGACGGCAGTTTTTATTTAACTTCCTCCAACTAAAAGCCTAAAATTGATCCCAACTCCAATGAACTATTATAATGACGTTATTCTTAAATAGCTCTGGCGGTACCCTTCGTCCGTTCTAAGATACTTGACGCATTAATTGCAGCATCTTTAGAGTTTAGCAATATATGCTTTACTACACCATGAATATGTGGGATATTTCTTTGTGTCTCAGTCACTAGGAGTCGAGATTATCTTTGAGTCTGAAAATTGTGTCTATGTATCGAGCTCCTAAGTACCTCAGAACTTTGGTATCAATAATACCTTACATAGTTACATTTCAAGCTAGCTGTTGTTTTTCATCTGATCAGTGTAATGAGATTGAGACTAGGCTTATACAACCTAGTTTATTAGTAGCTTACCAAAAATCTGTTCTTGCTGTTATCTTAACATTATTTCTATTTTAAACAAGCCGGTAAACAAGTGCTAAAAATTGTAGCGGGCCCGTTTCCTTATAATATTGATACATACGTTTGCCAGCGCATGCAGTGGTTTGCGAAGATCGCAATTTTCGAGTCTCGTATTAAATATTTCAATAAGCTCTGTAAGATTTGAAAAACTTCAAAATGAAAATTAGGGTTTTCAAGCCCCCGTCCCCCTGTTTGCCAGGGAGGGGGCGGTAGAACATTCACAGTAAAAGCCATAAATAAATGACTTCAATATACTATCGCATCAGTAAAAACGTTCCTTATCCTATTTTTGGTCAAAACACCTATTTTAGTACAGACAGCTGTAAATAGAATTTCAAAAACACTATAAACGTGTAAAAACTGAGCGACAATCATCTGAAGGACTTACTTAGTTCTAATTCAGGAACCGAAATCACCACTTTACATTTCCCAGCAGCCAGCAATTATTTGCTCCTTCCATAATCATTGATTTTCATTGCTTGTCATAAGCTGAAAAGCAATGAAACAGGATTTAGCACTGGCAGTCTGGCACTTGTACAAATACCAATAAGACAGTTAATAAGACACACCTTCATCTCTATAATCTCTACAACATACTTCTATAAGCATTAAACTCGACGCATTGGAATTGTGCCGACTTAGTCACGTGACTTGAAACTTTGAACTGATCTGGGGTAGAAACTGAAAAACGAAACAGTACACGGAGTTTCGCCTCCACATTGCATGAACTGGGAGTTTGGAGTCTGTTTATATTTCCTTTGAAGGTTGAAGAACTGTCTCTAAAGGGAACTTTGGGGCCGTAAACCCAGGGTCTAGTTTACACTAAACGTTAGAACACCCTAGCACTACCTCACTCCGTCAAGAACAAAGGTTTACAGAGTAAATTCCTAAACTCGTTCTAAACGATTGATGGAAGTCTAACACAGATAAAATAATTAGTGACTAAATGAGACGTCACACTAACCATGGTGTATGATGACGTCATTGTCAAGGTGACGTCATTATCAAGGTTGGAAGTGTGAATTATTGCGTTAATAACCTGCTATTTTCCTTGCTGGGCTGGTGTAAGGCTGGTGTAAGGCTGGTGTAAGGCTGGTGTAAGGATGATCGGTGATGATACAAGGTTTGAGACATGGTTCAGAAAGTGAACAATAATAAAGCTTTGATTAAGGGTCCCCTGCGTATAATGGGACCGTTAGGTGATATCCTCACATTAAACCGCGATCATGACGTCATGAAAAGCACGGTTTTCCATTTGCAGTCTCGTATTTCGTAGGACGGTACTTAATATCACTGGATGGTCGATACACAGAACAAATCGCTCGCTAAAACCTCCACTTTCCATGTCTCCGACTAAATATTTTCCGTTTGGCTCGCACTTACGTTTTATGACTTAATTATGGCTGCATATTTACAGAAAATAATTCGTCACGCGAAAATTGTAGTCTGTATTTCTGCAAGATTTCCTATTATTTCAATACTATTTAAGTCAGTTTTGTGTAATCGTGACGATGTATGAGTCGCCCCTTTCAATAGAACAAAGGCCGCGTGGTTTAAACTGTGGAGTGTCGACTCCAGCCATTTCTATGCAGATTGGTCCGCAAACAATTCTAATTTCATTTGATTTATAATTCTCACGCAATCAAATGTCATGTAAAAATCGGTATTAAAGTATACCAATGGCCCCCTGGTGACCTCTCACTAATCCCCTTTTGAACCCCTTCTGGGGACACCAGGGTTCAGTCTAGGAGTCGGTTTGATCCTGAAACTTCAAATTTTCAACAAAAATTCGAAATTTTCGGCTAGATTTTTCTTTCCACGATTTAAAATTGAATACTTGAATATCCCGATTTCTAAGTGTTCCAGATACAGTTAGGGTTATGGTTAGGGTCACGACAGGGAGATGAAGTGTCCTAAGATGAAATGTCGTGAGCTTAAATGTTTTACATCTACGGACCGTCGGACCAAATGTCCGTGTAAAAACTATCGGCTATGGTTGGAGTTCTGATATGCTGATTACCACCTCGAACTGCGCATTCAACACGGGTTAAGAAATTTCAGTGTCGATAAATCTCGAAAAGGTTTGGTCTAATACAATGTGCGACAGATTACATCGGCGTTAGAAAGTGAGAAAAATATTTTTTTCAAGAATTATAAATCGATTCAAAAATTCAAAAAACGTGCTCTAAATCAATTTCAAAGATATTCATGCTACTTCAAGTTAAGGTCTATATATGATATCAAATCATGAAGCGCACATACCTCAGCACCTACAAATTAAATCCAATTTTACTGACTAACTTTTATCAGATATGTTGTGTCTGAACTTTGAAGATTGGATGTAGTCGTGAAGTGGTGGCATGTCATTATCATAGCACAAAGTCGTGAAGTGGTGGCATGTCATTATCTTTCCTGTGTAAAGAAGTCACGACTCAGAAGAAGAACCACGTTCAATGAACGTTCAATGAACGTGGTTGTTCCATCTTGAGAAAAGAGGCAACAAGAAGAGAACCACTTTCATGTCACCACTCTCCAATGAAAATTGACGGTTCAACTTAATCTTTGTTCTAGCGGGTAATGACAACCTTTCATGCACCCAATAGCATTTTATTCCAAAACATAATCTCATTCATCTTTTATTCCTATTTCATTAGTTATACTTAAAGTGATTTGAAGATCAACATTTTTGCGATTTTTCACCAAAAACAAGTTAACGTGATATAAACAATGTGTTTAAAATGAACAAAAATAGATTCTATGAATCTATGATATCGATATGATAATATTGCAGATTCCATGAACTTCATTTCAAATTCTTTCATCCATGAAATGAGCATGAATTGGATGTAAAAATGTAAAAATAACGGTCCTGATCAAATACCATATCCAGTCTGCCAATATACCATTAATCTAGTACCCCCTAAATTAGTCTCGGAAGAGCAACTGTAACAGAAAGGGTGTGTTATTTCAGAAGCTGACTTAACCCCAGGGTGAGATAGTGGTGTTAATTGAGCAATTAAAATATTAACATAGGCGGGATATATTAGATTTAAATAAATTATTGGCTGTACGTCTATTATATACGAAAATAAACTTATATTTAAAAGGAAAATAAATAAAATTGACAAATATTTGAAAAATATTCCTCACTATTTTACATTTGCTTCATGTCTCGGTGACCTCAGTGGAGACTTAAAGGGCGTATAATATAATGAGGTGGGTGAAAATTCGAATACTTTCAATATTAACTTGGCAACTTGCAATTGAATTAGAGTTAACCTCTAAGCCTGAATAGGATTTCTGAAGAAGCAGGAGCTCCGTCACGAAATATCTTCGTAACATAGTTCGTAAATACTTAAGAACTTCTTAAGTGTTACGAACTTCTATTCGTGACTCACGAAACTTTGCTTCATAACTCTACGAATGAAATCCATGAATGTGTCTCACGAACGGCATTTTACGAAGAAGGTTACCACAAATTGATTCAATTATCTAGCCCACGTGATTGGATAATGACTACCATATATAGATGAAGTACACTGTACACACTGCCTAATATGGAAACATTACCCTATCGCTGATCACCGGAGAAGCAGAGGCACATACAGGTCAATAGCTTGTTATTATAACTTTATAAGACATTTTTTTTTTGAACATGGAATGCATTACACCTTCCAGTTTGCGCCTCACTGCCTCTTCAGTTCTTAGTTTTACGCAAATTTTAATCTGCAGGATCCATAGGCGGTAGGCCATGGCCATAGTCCATGTGTCCATACTTAACTGAAACAAAGATCAATCATGTTTGTTCCAAGGCAAAATACTACCCTTTCCATAATAGGTACAATTACCTCTACGTATATTCTTGCCTTGCCGATGAATACCTTCTGAAATACTGAGCAATTGACATGTGCTAAACGAGCAATTGGAATACAAAATGCTGGAAATTTGTCTTTTCGAGATGCAATCATTAATTTTAGGTTAGATCTCATTAATTTTAGGTTAGATCTGACTTCAGCCAAATACCATCCTTTCCCCCAATGCCATGGAAGGGGAAATGATCTCATGATTTGATTATATCATTGATTATCCATGAGATGATTGCTTGATTTAACAAGCCAAATTCTGCTGGATTTACGAACTATAAAACCTTCGTAAGTACAGCTTGAGGTGCACTTACGAACTTCTATGATTTTTACCCGAGTTACGAACTAACCCAAGAAGATCGTAGGAGTTACGAAGACTTTAAGAGTCACGTGACTAATTATCTGCCGATTAAAGTGGTCACGTGGGAGACTTACGAAGACAAAAATAGAAGTTCGTAACTCAGTTGAGAAGATCGTAACTTTTGAGATAAGAAGATCGTAAACTAAGTTCGTGTGAGCCACCATGCATTTCATTCGTAACTTCATGCATTTCCTTCGTAACATAGTTCGTAAGTGCACTCCAGATGTTTCGTGACAGAGCTCCAGTACATTTAATTAATTAGAAAACTTGAACTTATAGATGCAATTAATTGATAATTATTGTGGGATTACATTCCTTCAAAATAATGAGCAACACAATGGGTTTTTAGCTCCAATATTGACACGAAATAGAGAAGTACAAAAGGGAACATACCAAATGCGGACGAACCACGGCTACCATATCAATTATACTAAGTGTTACACCAATTCAGAGCTCGAATTTCACAGTTAGATTATAGCGTGTCTCGCATAGTACCTAACAATATTATAGTAACAATATACAGCATTTCAAAGTGAATCAGTTTCAAAGTGAACCAATAAGTCAATAGTACTGCTCTGGTTCTATGACCTAGAAGAGGGCAAGGATACCTAAGTGATTAGCGGTTGCTCCATCCTTTCCATGCTCAATCGGGCAGTAAATCTCGCTGATAAATCCCCACTTCATTCCGCACTTCACTAGCTGAATAACTGGGCACTTTCTACAAAGTCTTGCCAAGTCCTAGTCTCTCAGCCAGACAGAGACTGGCTTTGGATGTCTGGGGAAGGGTGCAGGGTAGTCCAACTACTGTTGACTTAAAGCACTCAGTACGCGGAGTGTTGTCTCCACATGAACTGGAAGTTTCAAGTGTCTGTGGGTGTTTCGGTTTCTGCCCCAGCCCAGATCAAAGTTTTGGGCCACATGACCAAACCGGCATTATTCAGAACCCTATTATTCCATTATTGGACGGCTACAATCCATTAACCCTAACCCTAAACTTAGCCCACTTTCTAATTAAACAAAACAAACAAGAGATGCTGAGGCCTGAGGGGGTGTAGGTACTGTAGAACTCATGCAGTGCACTAGAACACACGCTATCAGGTTGACAGGTACACACAGTCCTGCAAGGTTGGGTAGGCAAAGAAATTTAAATTACTTGACATATAGGGCTATAGGGCTATAGGGGTAAGATACGGCAGCAATCGAGGGTTTTTGTAGGTACCTACCCAGCAATAAAGGTTTTTCGTTTCGAAGTTCGACGACAAAACATGGAGAAACATGATTCATGAAACAAAAAACACAAAGTTTTTACAATCGGTAGTTGAAAACACTGCACCGTACAACAAGACAACTTCCCGGCCTCCTATCTGAGCTCCGGTTGCACACCACATTCGTCACGGTGTAATGAGGGCAGCATTTAGTGACGTCATTATCAGGGTTTAAAGTGGTGAGTTGATGACGTCACACGGCCTACTTAGTTTACAGTGGTGCCATGACGTGTTTAACTTCATTTGGAGAGTGTTGAGTGTGTAGATCTGATCTGCTGAATATGCCTGGGATATCTTCTGATATGCAGTGGTTGATGGGGTAGAATAACGATTATAGATCCTATCTGGAGGTTATGTAAACAACCATAAACACATGGCAAAACTTTTATACAGAAGCGGGAAAAGCAGAAAATATTAGCTAAAAAGCGAGGTATCTATGATAGGGATCAGTAACTCAGGAATAATCGGCTCCGATTGAACAGCTCAACAGCCACGAGTTAAAATCTTCCTTGACGATTCCTGAGTCAATGCTCTGACGATTGGTGGACTGATGGTAAACTAATATAACGTTAAACTAAATTAAACAGGGAAAGGGAGACAGGATAGTCTGGGTGCTGTAAAATAGACGTTACGTCGTCACTGCTTCACCATTCTGAAACAAGACAATGACGGCGGACATTTAGATTGGTACCTGCAGAACAGATGCCTTCTCGCAAGGATATCATCAAATGAGCCGTATCACTGACAGTATAGTTACCCTGAACCAACATGGACACAGCAAACTATAAACTGAAAATACAATCCCCTGAACCAACATGGACACATCAAACTATAAACTGAAAGTATAGTTACCCTGAACCAACATGGACAAATCAAACTATAAACTGAAAATACAATCCCCTGAACCAACATGGACACATCAAACTATAAACTGAAAGTATAGTTACCCTGAACCAACATGGACACATCAAACTATAAACTGAAAATAAAATCCCCTGAACCAACATGGACACATCAAACTATAAACTGAAAGTATAGTTACCCTGAACCAACATGGACACATCAAACTATAAACTGAAAATACAATCCCCTGAACCAACATGGACACATCAAACTATAAACTGAAAGTAGGTATAGTTACCCTGAACCAACATGGACACATCAAACTATAAACTGAAAATACAATCCCCTGAACCAACATGGACACATCAAACTATAAACTGAAAGTATAGTTACCCTGAACCAACATGGACACATCAAACTATAAACTGAAAATACAATCCCTGAACCAACATGGACACAGCAAACTATAAACTGAAAGTATAGTTACCCTGAACCAACATGGACACATCAAACTATAAACTGAAAGTACAATCCCCTGAACTAACACGGGCACATCAAACTATAGACTGAAAGTACAATCCCCTGAACCAACATGGACACATCAAACTATAGACTGAAAGTACAATCCCCTGAACCAACATGGACACATCAAACTATAAAATCCCCTGAACTAACATGGACACATCAAACTATAAACACTAATTAGCAGAATTACACTAATCGGCAGGGTGAATAGAGGAACATGATTAATTGATAAATCTGTGTGGAGGCAAATGAAATCTAGGCCTGCAGCAGAAGGTCTATCTGCGAGGAAGCTTATACAGGGCAGATAGTCGGAATATGTAAATAATATGCCCGGATAATGTCCGTAATTCAATCACACACACACACTCTAAGACAGTAGTAGGTTATAGGAGGTATAAGAACCCATGATCTGTAGGATATGGGAGGGGTAGATACTACTAGGTGGGGGATGTGGGGGAGGTTCTCAGGAAGGATGGGTAATGTCAACTTAATATCAACAACCCGGAAAATCCAAATATCCTGTCAAAACTTAGGATCATGGCAGAAATAACTAAATAATGTAGAATTCAGCGGAGAATTCTGAATTTGTTGGAAAATCCTTAATAAAATTTACAGTTGCTAATATTAGAAATTAGAATGAGAATCCTAGAATAGAAGAAATTAATAGTGATGTAACGGATACATTACTCTTTACAGTCACTCAAAGCTCCTCGGCGTGAATATTAATACCCGTGAAAATCATGTCCTGTACCTATTTCCTCTTAAAATTTCTGAGATCCAGACGCAAATTTTCTGACTTCATCTCTTTAACGAAATTTTTCAGGAAATTTCCTTCTCATGCTTAGTAACTGCAATAAAGGAATTAATCATTAGAAAAAATATGAAAAATCTTATTCAAATCGTGGAAGATATCGAGCCAAAAATTTCGAATTTTTGTCCAAAATTTGAATTGGCAGGACAATTAAGCATGAATATTAATGTCCGTAAAGTTTTAGGTCTATGAAACGAAAGACCATGAAATAAACTCCAGATAGTGGGGGAGAACCGACAGAAGCAGCACAAATAGATTAAGACGAAAATAGCAAATTTCCTCCAGCGTATCGTAGAACAATGGTAAATTAAGGAAATATCCCTATAAAAGAGCCTATATAAAAAGATTAAAAGAGCGGAATGCATCGCAAAAAGGAAGGTACCTACACTATTCAAGATGTGAGCATAACATAATATTACGTAAAGTCGTTTGTAAGCGGGCGGAGCCTATGATTTTCTTAATTTGATTTTATCAAATTACCATCTCTTTTGAGTACCTTATACTGAGAAAAGGCTGTTTTCTTAAAAACTTTGAGTTTTGGGGCCGATATTTCCCTTTGAAGATTAAAAAGTCATGTAACTTAATAGGTTAGGTGAGTATTTAAGTACTTCAAGCAGGCATGGAAATTTATGTGAAATACTATCAATATACAAACAGATGAGGGCAAAAGTTAAAAACGATAAAGTATCAAAGTAAAAGTATCAAATTTGTAGACTTGAAATTACAAATTACAAGTTTTCCCCAAAACCATGACCAATCAGTAGAATAACACTAAAAAATTATTTCTACTCGATGAGCCGAGATGAAAATAAGAAATCAAGGTATGGAGCTCTGAAACAAAATATCAATATGGTTGAGTAGTTGTCACTCAACCGGTGCAACAATCAGTCAACCGATAAAACTCTAGCTTTTAAGGCGACATATTGTGAGCAATTAATGCACAAAAACAAAATAACAAATGCTCAACGGTGGAGCAATGTTGATTTTTGAGCCGGGGAATTTTTCCCTCGAAAATTAACGCTAATTGAATTATGGTAATTTAATTATAGCAGTCCAACAACATTTTGATCCCAAAAGACAAACAGTAACAGTTGTATGAAACATTAGCTTCCACTCCCAGTCCCAAGGTTGTTTTGTTTTCCTAAAGCAATCAGGTCGGACCAATATCTACATGTTCTCATGTTGCAGCATATCAAAAATGATAGGCATATGGAAGTGACATCATAATATTGTGTTATTGCACTGAATTACCGATTGGTAAAACCGCCTATCAAATGAAAAGTCGTGTAACCACACCGAATCTAGTTTGTATCGGTTAATGATGGTCATAATCCTATTTGGTCAAGGTAAAGTAGCCTTGAAATAACAAAAGCAAATTTTACACAATTATAGATTGGCCAGAAAGTGTAACTTGAAAAGTAAAGGCTCAAAGCTGGTCACAATTTGCGATTTTATATAAGAAGGTTGAAAATTTTGTCAAATTTGAGCCGGGGAAAAAGGATACTTTTCCCCGGCTCCATAAATTAAGCCGGGGAAAAAACCCCCTGTCCCCGGCTCCTGCTCCACCCAGTATCAAAGTATCAAAGTAAAAGTATCAAATTTGTAGACTTGAAATTACAAATTACAAGTTTTCCCCAAAACCATGACCAATCAGTAGAATAACACTAAAAAATTATTTCTACTCGATGAGCCGAGATGAAAATAAGAAATCAAGGTATGGAGCTCTGAAACAAAATATCAATATGGTTGAGTAGTTGTCACTCAACCGGTGCAACAATCAGTCAACCGATAAAACTGTAGCTTTCAAGGCGACATATTGTGAGCGATTAATGCACAAAAACAAAATAACAAATGCTCACCAGCGTAACTTTGCCAATGACAAATTGGTTTTCAGTAAAGTAATGAACCATAATTTCATTATCAATCTAAATTTGTGTTAGGAAACACAAGTCACTTTTTATTTTGCAAGAAACGACCTATTGGGACCAAACCCTCAGATGTGCCACCCAAAGACTGAATTAAATTACATTTAATTTATTTGACAAGTCAAGATATACCGATCACTTTTATATCTTTGGCTAACGAGTTGGATAAAATAATTAAATAGGTGCAACTACAATTACTCATGACTTGTGGTGATGAACTGGTCCTATGATAGGACATTCTACTGTAACTCCAGACTGAGTCATACCTATTTGAGAAACGTGTGGAATTGTGTGACTGCAATAAATTTACTGGAGCATGGATGAAAACCATCGCTAAAATCAGAAGAAAAAGATTGAAAAAACTTATGCATGGAAAGCTACTGAAATAATAAATTCTACGTTTGAATTTTTAATTGCATATTTTTTGGGTCATCATTTTTGGGCTCGAAATTTCACGATTTCCTTGTGAAATACCCGTTCAGTCGACCAAAATTTCCATAATCTGTGGACATCCACACTTGGCCGAGCACTATCTCCCCCTACGTCCTTAAACCTTGAACCTCTGCATTTACTCCGCAATAGATCTCACATGGTTTAATGACAATTTAATGGCTGTTGCAATGGTTTAATGACAATTTAACGGCTGTTGCAATGGTTCACCACGGTGAAATGATGTCTGTCATCACATTTGGTACGTGGTGCAAACCCTTCAAGGGTGAGGGGGACGTCCAACGAAGGTCGTGCTCCCTTAACTCAATAAACACTAAGCAGTTTAATGCAAGCATCAAGAAGTTAATTTCCCTAATATAGTCCAAGTGAAAATCCGGCACATAGCAAATATCCCAGTTGGGTAAAGTGGTTAAAGAATAAGGGTTGGAAATAGCATTTGCAGAGCAAAAACTCTTGACTGAGAGCAGAGATTTCAAATTCGTCGAGACAAAAAATCAATGCTTACATCAATAAACAATAATTATCAATGGAAATTATAAATTGCGAAGTAGCAAAACAACCAAGTACCTACATTATTATCGAGAATTATGATAATGTCAAGATAATGCATGACCCGTTCACGAGGCCAGATAAAATCTGAGGCAGTGATTATTGTAAAATTTCATTGCTGGTTTGTCTCGATTTAATGTTCCCCAATTACTGCAACACAATGGTTTGCCCTAAAATTTGGAATTTGATAATTCAATAAACATGTATCCCTTGTTTGAGGTGCGCTTTAGGGCTCACTGGGTGTCTTAATCAAGAACCCTCATGAGTACTTGAAACCTCGGATATTGCAGTATATTTCAATTATCTCTGTAGGGCACAGAGAATATGTGCTAAAGTTGTCGAAAATTGGTTAGTCTTAAATATTACTGCTCTACAATTGTAACTTAGGATCCACAAAATTCGGAATTGATCAAATCATCATATTGATCACCAAAAACACAAATGGATAAAGTGTTTCTCTTCCAAAAAATGAGCTGATAATGCTAGACAATGTTATCCCGACAAATAATTCACGTGACTTTGTTATAATACAGACGGCAAACAGACAAAGAAATATTTATTGGAAAAGAGTTAAGCTGACACAGCAGGTTTAGTGTTTACCATTTTCGGTTACGCAATAAAGCAATATAGTAAGGGATTGATCCATAACCCCCCGTGAACTAAATCCTCCCAAAGATGTTAGAACGGAATTCGGTAGTCCATAGGCCCAAGAACCACCAAAAAAAATTAATTTCCAATAAATTAATTTAATTCAATTATTTATAGATTTAGCTAAGATAAGAGCTTAGTGATATGAATATGTTGCGTGTCAGTTGTATGTTCTAACCAATAAACTTCTCAGAATGTATGACTATGATGAATGATATATTCATTGAAATATCACAAGAACACGACGTTTTAATTGTTACAATTGAAGATGTTCGTAACCACTCTACTCGTCCTATTTCTGATTAAATCACCAAAAAAAAGTTGCCCAAGAAAATCCTTGGGGAACCTTGATTTTTTACCCCTTTTTTACCCACACGTAGGGTAAAACTTTAAGAGGCCATATCTCTGCTTCCTTTTGAGATAGAGAGGTCAACGACCAGTCTAAAATGAGCGCAATGGTCATATTTAGTGGGGCAGATCAAGGTTTGAAGTCGTAATCTCAAACCGTTTTCGAGATAATCCCCAAAAACCCTTTTCGCTAAGCGCAAAGGGTAAAACAGTATACTGCTAAATTTGGCTCTATGTTGCAGGTAAATTGACCATTTTCATGATTGGAGACACATTTCTGAGTCGTTTACAGTCTAAAGTTGCACCAAGAAAAAGTTGCCCATGATATTCCATAGGGTACCTCCATTTTAACCCCTTTTTCATACCCCTGCATGAGCGAAAATTAGAAATGTGGATATCTCGGCTTCCTTTGGCGATACAAAGGTCAGCAATAAATCTAGGATATGTTGAATGAGCATATATTTGGTGGGGTAGAGCATAGTTTGAGGCCGCTTTTTCCATCGGCATTGAAGATAATTGCTCAAAATTCCATTTTTCGTCAATTCTATGGAGTCAGCTAGATTTTCCATCATCCCTAATTAGTGAAATAAAAATGGTCTTATCAAGGCTTTTAAATTTAGAAATGGTTTCAATAATGGCATAAACCATCGTGGGTTGTCAATCTATGATCAACGTCAAATTATTGAACAGTATTAATGGTGGCCAATCCTGTACCCAATATCAATTAATCCTCGTTGACTTGCCCCAGTTATTGTTAATTTGGGTAATTCAAGACTAGTCACAAAAAATCCATTATTTGTTTGTGAAATACAAATTCAACAAAAACCTATAACTGTCAAATTTTGCTGCTTTTGCTGATCTTCGTAATAAAATTGTTGACCTGTAGGTGCGGGCAGAAGAAAACGAGCCATTCTTCACGAGCTCAGTGATTCGGAAAAAAGCCTTGACAGTATTTATCTATAACTTTCAAGTGTGAGTTCAATATCATAGACCTATTTTCTGCAAATATTCTGTCTAGACTGTCAGTGTCCCAATTCCGGGACAATCAGATGGAATTGCACTCGTGATTTAATCCAAAGAATGCGAAAAGTTGGAACTTTTGTCTCGAACACGAAGACAGCGTTCTTTAAGAAGTTTTCACTTTTATTTCTTTCTCAGGTTAGTCTTTTTACTTATATGTTAGCTGTTCGCAAGAAATGCATATCTTGCTTGTCTGTTTATTAGAATTGTGTAATTATCGTTGTTTAGAAATGAAAACGATCCTGGAACACTTAGAAACACACATTGTTCCATTTTTCGCTTGATCCACAACCTTTATAAATAAATAAACACAGCACCTGTCAGTCCATTTACATGCCTTCCCGAGGGGACATCTGACAGCCTTGTCAGGCAGAGGGCCCAAACCAAATATGGACCAGACAGTGTCTTTGCATTTTCAGAGGTTCTATGCTCAACTAGACAGAATACAAAATGCATTTTGTAGGTTTCAGACAAATTGCCTGTGTACAATGGCATTGTCACATTGCAAGCAGCTGTCAAATTTACGATGATGGCACTGTGTACTGTAAAAGCTGTGCCTTGACATGCCACTGCTGTGTATCTTGTATAATGTATATTGTATTTCACATAATAGCAGACATAGATTGTCATTTATAATATATTCAGCATTTTTCTAATAAATTAATTTAATTCAATTATTTATAGATTTAGTTAAGATAAGAGCGTAGTGATATGAATATGTCAAAAAGTGTCCGTTATGTTCTAACCAATTAACTTCTCAGAATGTATGACTATGATGAATGATATATTCGGTGAAATATCCACAAAACACGGCGTTTTATTGTTGAAGATGTTCATAACCACTCTACTGTCCTTATTTCTGATTAAATTGACGAAGAAATCCCTATTCTACACACCATGGCACTAGCAATCATCAAGTATTTTCTGTCAACATAACTTGGCATCGGTGGAAGTTTGCTCACAATGGATCTGTCTTTATAGCCTGGTCTGGTTTGTCTCGAATTGAAGTAGAAGGGCAATCCCCCAGCTGGTATCATAAGACACTCTACCCACCTTGAAAAATGTAGGCCTTTAAAGCAAGAGATTTTTCCGAACTCAGACAAGGGAAACGATATAATTAAGGTTGGATATACCATGCCAACCACTCACTAGAGAATGACTATATGAGGATGACAGTCAATGAGGCGCAACTGATAAAAAGAAGCAATGCCAATGAAAACTCACATCTTTTAAGTTTAGGCCCTCGTTGGCAAATCTTTGATCGTTTTTATTGGCATTCTCTTTTGCTGTCTGTATGAGAATTACGATTAGAAACACTGTGTTTATTCAAACATCTACAGTATAAACAGAAGCAACTATCATTACCTTTGCTGATTACATTAAATGATAATAATCTATGGCTTTGTTTACGAATCAAGGCTTCGGTTTTTTTTTAAAATTTTTCTACAAATAGTACAACGAAAGTATTAAAATTTGCTGAGATTTCTAATTTTCGCTCATGCAGGAGTATGAAAAAAGTTTAAAATGGAGGTTCCTATGAATATATGGCAACTTTTCTTGAATTTTCTTTTAAGACTATATGCGACTCAATGTGTCTCCAATCATGAAAAATGGTCAATTTACCTGCAGCATAATTGTTTCACCACTTTTTACCCCTTTGCGCTTAGCGAAAAAGGGGTTTGAAATTATCAATTTAAAGATAACAACTGAAACTGACACTAAATATGACCATTGCGCTCATTTTAGACTGGTCGTTGACCTCTCAAAAGGAAGCGGAGATATCAATTTCAAATTTTCGCTTACGCCAGGGTACGAAAAAGGGGTAAAAATGGGGTTCCTTATATGGAATATCTTGGGCAACTTTTTTTCGGTGCAACTTTTAGACTATATACGACTCAGAAACGTTTCTACAGTACAAAGCCAAAGCCCAATTTGCCTGCAGTGAGAGCCAAATTTAGCAGTACCACTTTTTACCCCTTTAGCAGCGAAAAAGGGGTTTTGAGATTAATCTCGAAAACAGTTCGAGATAACGACTTCAAACATATTCCGCCCAACCAAAATGTATTCATTGCGCACATTTTTAGACTGGTCGTTGACCTCTCTATCTCAAAAGGGAAGCAGAGATATGGCCTCTTAAAGTTTACCCTATAAATGGGTAAAAAGGGGTAAAAATCAAAGGTCCCCAAGGATTTTTCTTGGGCAACTTTTTGGTGGTTCTTGGGCCTATTGACTGCAAATTCCGTTCTTACATCTTTGGGAGGATTTAGTTCACGGGGGGTTACAGCCTGGGGCAGATACATCCCTTACTAATAAGCAACCAGTTTATCAAAGACGTCGTCCGTAGATTTCAAATCAATCACAAAATTAGCAGACACATGCTACCAAAGAATGAGCCACGCCCTAGAGGGGAAGTTTAAACTTCCTCGCTCAGCCGTTATCAGCAGCCGTTATCAGTAGCTGTTATCTGCATTCTGCTGATAACCCCCGAGCTGTGCGAGGCCCTCTACAGCTGGAACAGACCGATAAAGCAAGGGATCCACACAACGTATTAACATGTTTACTAAAGTTTTAGTATGATTACTAATCTGCTTAAATAAAACAAGGGATCCACACAACGTATTTATTAAAGTTTTAAGAACGTATTTCTATCTACATACTACATTATGATTACTAATCTGCATATTATGCAGAGTAATATGCATCATGATTCTAAGATTCATGCTGGCCCCTGGCCATCACATTTTCCACAGCTTGGAGTAGCTTGGTGTCACTTGGCACTCCCAAACGCTCCTGATGTGATAGACGTCATTTTAGTTGGCGAACTAAATTACATCTCCCGACATAATGATTAAACTACCTTAACCTCAAATATTTTAGTCGGTATATATTAAGGTATTACCCCAGCATAAAGCGCTAAAGGCGAAATGATTTTCCTCCGACAATTGTGGTGACTGCAAACGGTTTGTTAATCGAATCTGATCCGAGGTTATAGATGGATTCGATTCAAAATGCCCATCACTTGTACTGCCCCATTTCTTTTTCTGTATTCCATGACCTGGAATGGTGTAGGAACTACGATCTTGCCGGTTGTTTTGGGGCCATCCATTAATGACGTCCGCAAAATTTCGGCTATTTTAGACCCCTCCTCCCCCCTTGTCCGCAAACGTCCGCAACCTGAAATACCCCTTCCCCCTCCAGATGTCCGCATTTTTATTCAAAATCTTTTGTCATCATTTTTATGCCCGTTTTCTCAAATATGGTGACAAAATAAACTTCATTATATGACTCAATGTCGAAAATCTTAGTCAAAATTCTAAAAAATCGACTATTTCCTAGTGAAAAACCAGTCAAATCGCAAAAATTTTCATAAATGCGGACGTCCGCATTTGGCAAAACACCCCTCCCCCTCCCCCCTCCTTGCGGACATCCTTTATGGATGGACCCTTGTATTAATACACGTAAGCTCTATTTATATGCATGCAGTCAAAGGTTCTAGGACTCATTCATGAAGAAAAACGCATCTGTTTTTCTAGGCAGCTTATGGTCAATCATCAATGGTCATACAATCTAAAACTTTTGTCTCGTACCCAGAGGTGGCTTCAGCAGATGAATTCAGCATAGGTGTAGCTCATATTATTTGGTATTGTGGACTTGTGCGACTCTAGAAGCCCTGATTTTAAACATGTCTTGCCTCCCAAGAAGTAATATTGCAGGAAATGTAATGAAGTGAGGAAGTGCTTCTCGTTAGAACGAGTCTACAAATTAGATAAGGCTTTTCATAGCCCGCTTAATAACTTTTTGTGGGTATCTGGTACGAACAGAACAAGCTCCGATGCCCGTCACTGACTCCCAACCTAAAGAACACTAGTGACGTCACCAACTCCCAACTAAAAGAAGGGAGCTGACGTCACTGGTTTGCTGATTTATTGCTAGAGAATGTGAAGGGAGTTCTCATTCATCGTAACCGCCACATGCGTCGACATTATATAAGGAAAAAGTTAATAAGATAATGAGAAAACATGGTGAAAGAGACTATGTAACCGGTTAGCTATTCATCAGAGAATTAATCACGTGATAGTCACGTGACTTAGACCCAGTGCTCTGATTGGCTCTCCAGCTGCACCTAAATATAATCCCTCGGGAGACTCCCGACCTCTCTTCTCACAGACCTTTTCCATTCGTCAAAATACTTTCAACAACTTTCTAACTTTGAGGGTTGTCTTAAAAATTTAAAAAGCTTAAATCATGATGGTTTTTCTCGTTTAATAATAAACCTCAATAGTCAAATAATGCGTTTTCGTTATTCCTCAAAAAGTGAGCACTTCTACTAACCATCTCCTTTAGCTACTATTCTGCTTCATTAAATGTAGGTTAAATCAAATCTACTTAAAATGTTCCGATAAGATTTGAGTATGCCTAGGAGATTGGAGATTATCAATACGGTGAGTTATAATGTCGAGCAATCATGAGGACCGTTATTTCTGGAATCATAATAAGGGCTTTGTATGTATGTATGTATGTATGTGCGCTTATAATAAGGAGCTTAACCGATCCTGCAGTTTGTCGCGATCATGTCACGTTAAGAGCGATGTCTAGACGAATCATCATCCTGAGATAGCATTCTAGCATGGCATTCTAGCATGGCAAAAATTAAGTTTTATGGTAATCTCCAGCTGTTCTCTCCTAGTTTATTTACCAGTACCTGCTTAACGCAGAAACTGTCTTAGTGTTCTGTGATACGCTTGTCTGATTGAAGTTATGGGTATTGCTGGACTATCATGTATCAGTGTAAACAAATCTTTACACTGAAGGGTAGCCTATCATTAATATTTATAATATATTTGATATGATTTGATTGTAAAGTGCCGAAAAATTTATTAAACGTTGTTTCTCTATTAAACGTTGTTTCTCTATTTCATCGTCAATACAAATGTTACAAGATTGACTATAGCTTGATGGTGATCATAGAACATAGTATGGTTCAAATCAGTACAATGAACTTAGGTAGGTAAGTAGGTACTATTGGAGTATTAGGTAGGTAAGTAGGTACTAGACTATTGAAGGGTTTAGTAACGAGTAAAAGTTACTAAACGTAATATTACACACGAGGGCCGAAGGCCGAGTGTATATAATATTGAAAAACCGGGCCGAAGGCCGAAGTTTTTTAATGCTGAGTTTAACTTTACGAGTTATTAAACTGAATCATGCACATGATACTCGAAAAATGACAATATTTTCAAACACAAAGGAAATTTTTAAATCAAGATTTGAAGGTACTGTTTGCTCAACTGTGTGAAATAAATTGTTACGCACTGTTCTACTGCACCATAATAAATTATTATGACCTACAGTGCGTAATAAATTCAGATATCGGCACTACAGTGCGCAATAATTTATTGCACACGGTACGCTGGTGCCTATAGGGTTTTTGAAGACATAGCATAAACACGCTTGGAAGGTGCATAATGGAGTATTGCAATATAGTAATCAAGGTCGCGTAGAGTGGTGCCCATTTAACATACAGCACACCCAATAGTCAGTTGTATTTATAGTCAGGTGTGGTTATTTGAGTATTATAGTACTCGATAGTTCCTAATGAGGGGGGGGGGGTTCTATTTTCAAGGTTAAAGTAACGCTCTTAAAGCACATAACCCACTGAAGCGGATACTGTGAAGTTGGTTCGGACAGGATCTGAAACGCTTTATCAAAGGCTGATATCAGTATAATTTTAATTCCTTCTAAAAAATTAATAACCATTTGAAAAGATTATTTGTTGCATCTAAAATCCAGGCCCGATCGGTTTATCTGACAGCCCCCCCCCTATTTGCATGAGAGTTGAAATCCCCACCCTAACACGCTTACTCCCCCTGTATTAGCGCTGCAGAGTAGTGCAGCCCTCCCATCATGATTGCATACATTATTCTATTATTGAGAGCTGCATTTTGCTTATATTGCATTGGATTGAACTCATTTCGCTGCAACTGCGTGGTTGGCTGGTTGTGGTTTTTGAAAATTAGATCCAATCTTTCCCCATGAAATTTAGCTATAATGAATGCTGTCATCACAATCGGCACACACTATAGAGCATATTTATAGTAGTTTTTTCGGTCATGTTAATAGCTTGCAACTAACCTAACCCTGCAGCTAACCTATCCTTTATATGCAGCAATGACAGAAGATAATATCTTGACAGTATTCGACAGACAGCTACTTGGGGCTGTCATGGTACTCTTCTCCATCGTCACTATTCTAGGTGAGTCAGTAGTCACTCTACTTATATTCGATTCAGTGGGCTAGAGAACTACAACTGCAGTTTTAATTGTCACTGCGATGAATGACTGTACAGTGTACCGGCATGAAGATTAACCCACTAACAATACTTAACATATAGGTGCAATCCTCTTTAAGCAATCCACTTTACGAAATCCTCTTTATGCATACAACCGACAAACATACATAGAAAGAAATTGAATGTTGAAACTTTCATTTTTTGTTGGCTGACAAAATAGTTCTCATTTTAAAACTTCGTGAAACAGACCCTGTATCGACAACAAATTTGTTTCATAATTCATTAATTGTTTCAACTAAATTAGGGGCCATCCGTAAATTCCAATCGCCAATTACGGGGGAAATCCGAAAGGGGTTTCAATGTGAATAAGTGTGATCGTTATTTATGGATGACCCCTTATGGTAGAGACACAGGATTTCCAACGATTTTTAAACACTAATTTAATGCACTTTACATTGTCCGATTTTCATGAAACTTGATAATATCGCACACTTTGAAGACCTTAAGAGAATTCTCAAAAAGTTTATCAAAAGCAGATGGCTCTTTTCTTCCCAATTTTATGGGCAGTTCAATTTTTGCAACTTCGTCCTTTGCGTCTCTACTGTTATAATAGGCCTTATTACAAACACACATACCTCTGTCAGGTTCTGTGCTGGTAATAGCCAGTGTGACAGCCCACGGTTGGAAGATCAAGAGCCGGAACAACATCTTCATCAACAACCTCCTCGTTGCGGACTTCCTCGTGGGTCTGTAGGGGGAAACTCCTTGAGGAACATTGAAGGGTTTAGTAACGAGTAAAAATTGCTAACCTTGATATAACACACGAGGGCCGAAGGCCCGAGTGTGTTATATCGCATTAAGAACCGAGGCCGAAGGCCGAGGTTTTTATTGCAGAGGTTTGCAATTTTTACGAGTTATTAAACTGAATTATGCACCGTAATTACTCGTAAAAAAGCGGATAATTTCAAACACAAGGAAGTGTTTTAATTTATGATGTGAAGGT
This sequence comes from Beroe forskalii, assembly GCA_011033025.1. Classification (NCBI taxonomy): domain Eukaryota; kingdom Metazoa; phylum Ctenophora; class Nuda; order Beroida; family Beroidae; genus Beroe; species Beroe forskalii. The sequence continues at coordinate 648,382 of WFMF01000028.1, read as the reverse complement.
ACAACTGGGTCGACTGTGCGAAATAAATTATTACGCACACCATAATGAATTATTATGACCTACAGTGCGCAATAAATCCTGATTTTGGCACTTCAGTGCGTAATAATTTATTGCGCACGGTACCCTGGAGCTCTTCCATGAACGGTTTTTCGTATTCGTAAGTGTACAGTCACGTGACAACTATACATTCCCTTTTCTTTCTTTTAAAAGTTACGAATAAGCTCATGAGTTACGATATAACTCTACGACCACTATGAAGTGGTCTTACGAATACTCTTGGAAAATATCCACCAAATAGAAGGTGTGATTTTTGACTGAATGACTTACGAGTATTCGTAAGACCACTCCATAGTGGTCGTAGAGTTACTTCGTAACTCTGGAGTTATTCGTGACGTAAAAAGTGAAATGTATAGTTGTCACGGCTAAAAAATACAAAAACCGTTCATGGAAAAAACTCTAAAGCCCTATAGGGTTTTTGAATGCATAGCAAAAACATGCCTGGAAGGTGCATAATTCATTTTTAGGGAGTAGAATTACAAGAATTTGTAGAAATTTCGAGATTTTTCAAATTCTCCCAGTGAAATAATATAAGAATGTAGTTGGAATGTATCATGATAAAATGTCTTTTCAGGGGTGATGACGATGCCTATCACGTCAGTTTCTGTGTTGCAGAACAGATGGGTATTTGGGGAAAGTGTTTGTGAGGTAATATAGGACGTTACCTGTCATTAAAAAACATACGTTTTTCTGTCCTGTATAATGTATAGGCTTGGCAATGGCGGCTTAGCAAATTTAGATAAACATTCAGATAAGATCTACAATTTATCTCCTGACATTACATTATGTAATTTAACGTCTAGTTCTCTCGAAATAAATAAAACCCACCTCAGATGTCTGGTTTCCTTGACAACGCGGCCCTTGTCTCCTCCTTGTGGACCATGGCAATGTCTTCCGTAGACAGATACTACTTCGTCACTCACCCCTTCTCCTACGAAAAGGTAGCTGTTTAGTGTTTAGGGTTATTGTTGGGGTGCTGGGTCAGGGTTTGCACCGTGGGGTTTAGGGTTATTGTTGGGGTGCTGGGTCAGGGTTTGCACTGTGGGGTAGAGATGTCACGAATTTGATAAACAAGAGTCATTCTGATGATATGTACAATTAATGGCTATCGCATAGAAATTTCAGGCCTTCTCAGAAGTATTGGTGTTATTTCTTGAGTACTTTGCTATTCAATTAAGGACATGACAGCAGAACTACAGCAGTGATATACAGCTTACTCATAGCACTCATACAGTCTTTTGAAATATGCTAACACTTGGAGAACTCTAATTTCCATTACCATATGGAAATGGAAACGGTTGCAACACACAATGTCTGCAGGTGATGTCTCACAGGAGGATCCTGCTGATGCTCTTCTTCAGCTGGTTCCATTCCTCCCTCCTGGCAGCCTGCCCCCTCCTTGGGTGGGATAAATACGTCTACTCGCAGTACTCCTTTAACTGCGGATTCGAAGGAAGCAAGGAAGCATTCCACAAGTAATTCTAATTCTAATTCTAATTCTAATTCTAATTCTAATTCTAATTCTAATTCTAATTCTAATTCTAATTCTAATTCTAATTCTAATTCTAATTCTTATTCTAATTCTAATTCTAATTCTAATTCTAATTCTAATTCTAATTCTAATTCTAATTCTAATTCTTATTCTAATTCTAATTCTAATTCTAATTCTAATTCTAATTCTAATTCTAATTCTAATTCTAATTCTAATTCTAATTCTAATTCTAATTCTATAACTACACCTATAGTCAGGTCACTTAAGTCCCGAATCGGCTCATTATCTGCAAATATGGGTAGAAGTCTGAAAATTTGTACAGAGCTTCCCAAAGGTATAAATAATCGAAAAAAGCAAGGAGCCCAAAAAAATTTGATGGGGAACATGCCCAAAGCCACGCCCTTTTGACGCGGATCGCATGCACATGCTGAAAATTCGTATCTCGGCTTGTGAATGAGCTAGAGACTTCGTTTTGGGCTTAAAAGAAGCGCAATGGCCATGTTTATATACGACTTGTCAATAAAAATATGCCCTAAAATGCTCAGGAACAGAGTAATTCACGAAAAACTGTTTTTTCGTGCACCCACGAGCCCCCACAGAGGTGAATTTTGTATCTCAGCTTAGAAAAGTCGTAGAGACTTCGTTTTGGGCTTAAAAGAAGCGCAATGGCCATGTTCATGTACATCTTGCAATTAACATATGCCCTAAAATGCTCACAAACAGAGTTATTTATGAAAAACTGTTTTTTCATGCACCCGCGAGCCACCACAGAGGTGAATTTTGTATCTCAGCTTAGAAAAGTCATAGAGACTTTGTTATGGGCTTAAAAGAAGCACAATGGCCATGTTTATGTACAACTTGTAATAAACATATGCCCTAAAATGCTCACAAAAAGAGTTTTTCACAAAAAACTGTTTTGTCGTGCACCTATGAGCCATCACAGAGGCGAATTTTTTTATTTCAGCTTTAAAAGGTAATAGAGACTTGGTTTTAGGATGAAACGAATCGCAATAGACGTGTTTGTATATATAATAGGTACCTAATGTGTTCGATGTTCTGGAAGGAGTGGCATATCTGGTGATCATAAAGCAATCCTTGAATTAGCAAAGCTGTAGTTGGCAAACCAATAATACAGGAAAGGGGAAGTTTTGAAATGTCAATCCTTGAATGCTAAAGAAAGAAAAAGATAGTTGATTTAAATTTTGCAGGTTTCTTGGCAGTGTTACAAAACTTTACACAATTCAACCCATTTTTGCCACAGTTACATTGGACACTGTATTTCCTACATTTGCATACTTTTATCAGGTCATATAGAGGACGTTTTTGGTTAGTTGGTTGGAGAATCGAGTCCTGAATGAACCACTGAATCACCAGTCGATGTGTATGATCCATTTACCAGCCCCACTCAGTGAGAGCAGGGATTTGTTCATTACTGACAGTATTGCCCCATTTCCACCCACTTTGGAAAGCCCTGGCCCCTGCGCAAAACATGGAGCTTCAGTGATATGGAACATGGATGATGGAGGTAACTCGTTCAAGTTCTTTGATACTGAAGTACTGAAACTGAATATTCTAAAACGAGTAGAGTTGACTAATTGAATGCCATCATAATCATAGCAGTAGTTTAGACTTTTAGAAATCGTTCAATGACAGGCATACATGTTTCAACAACTTCAAGTGAAGCTTACCAACTAAATTGTTGAAGTGAAGTTGACAATTCAGCCTGCTCCAGATTTGCCACTTCTGAAACGTGAAAGAACTTGTCTTACTATAAAATGATGTTGTGCCAGCACAGCCCAAAAGTCATAAAAAATGGCAGAAAGATTCTCTAAAGTCATAGGAGGCTTCCTTGACTGATATGAACCTTAAGTGTGATCCATGTCCAAACTCAATTCATATCTCTGGCTGAGCAAAGTATTCCTGAAATTACATATGATATGACAGGAAGTACTATGATAACATCAGTTCTAGCTTGTTTACATTTCCTATCTCACCATGGTGAACGACAATGATTGAATTTTCTTTCAACTTTTGGTGCATGGTCACTCAATAAGTCACTCAGTGTGTATATTATGTATAGCTCTATAGCATGTTTAACAGAATTGCTCGAATTCATCCATAAAAGCAATGATCTCTGTTTCTTGATATTTCATTTTTAATTTAGTTTGAGTTTTCCTATATTTTGTGCTGACACGAATTTGTTTGGTAGTAGTCTTGACAATGCATTCAGCTACGTCAAAAGATTTAAAACCCACCAATTTGTTGGCAACAGGTTTGAGTTTGATGAATTGTAAACAAAAGCCAGTCCACCTCCTCTTCCTTTCCTTGGAACATTTATAATCATAACCTCAACGCCAGCCTAATGAACTTCGGCGAATCTAGCACATTCTTTAGCTTTGAATAAGGTTTCAGCTTTACAAAAGATATCAATTTTGAGGTCATTCAGCATGTCTAGATCTCCTTGAACTTTGTTGCACATTGACAGAGCATTGAAGCACCCAATATTGATTTCCCCTTTTGATTCTGCACTACTTATCACATTAACTTTTTGAAAGTGGTTCAGTGTTGTCTTTAAGCCGATTGATTTCTATTATTTCATATCATGACAGGACACTTAGCATCACCAGCATTGTCAGATTTATTATAGTTCTCAGCATAATTTGACTGGGATGATGCCAAGCATCTGGCACAGCAATGACTTGCTTGGTTGGACCTGAAGTTACAAGTTGAAGATCTATGCTTGCCCATGCAATACATGCAGGTTGCATCTCCATTCTTATTGGGACACTTACTAGAAATATGTCTAATCATTTGACTATGATAGCAGTGTTTCATCTGATATCTACTTTGGCCAAGGTAGATATTCCCATCTTGCTTATTGAGCAAGGCAAGTCTTTTTGCGGGAGATACTTTCAGGCCAATTGAAGTATGTCTATTTGATGCATTTTGGTTCACATAAACAACCTCTAAGTCCAAGGTATGCCAACAGTTTTGTAGCTGAGTCACACATGGATTTAAAACCAGAACTTTCTCAACTATAACTTTCTTTTCATTCATTCTTGCTTTCTTGTAACATTATGATCACCAGATCTGTTCACTGTATTATATATACTTCTATTGCGATTCGTTTCATCCAAAAACCAAGTCTCTATTACCTTTTAAAGCTGAGATAAAAATTCGCCTCTGTGATGGCTCACAGGTGCACGACAAAACAGTTTTTTTGTGAAAAACTCTGTTTGTGAGCATTTCAGGGCATATGTTTATCACAAGTTGCACATTAACATGGCCATTGCGCTTCTTTCAAGCCCAAAACAAAGTCTCTACGACTTCTCTTAGCTGAGATACAAAATTCACCTCTGTGGTGGCTCGCGGGTGCATGAAAAAACAGTTTTTTTAATAACTCTGTTTCTGAGCATTTTAGGGCATATGTTTATGTCAAGTTGTACATAAACATGGCCATTGTGCTTCTTTTAAGCCCAAAACGAAGTCTCTACGACTTTTCTAAGCTGAGATACAAAATTCACCTCTGTGGGGTTCGCGGTTGCACGAAAAACAGTTTTCGTGAATCACTGTTCCTGAGCATTTTAGGGCATATGTTTATTAACAAGTCGTATATAAACATGGCCATTGCGCTTCTTTTTAAGCCCAAAACGAAGTCTCTAGCTCATTCACAAGCCGAGATACGAATTTTCAGCATGTGCATGCGATCCGCGTCAAAAGGGCGTGGCTTTGGGCATGTTCCCCATCAAATTTTTTGGGCCTTTGCTTTTTTCGATTATTTATACCTTTGGGAAGCTCTGTACAAATTTTCAGACTTCTACCCATATTTGCAGGTAGTAAGACCTAAGTGACCAGAAAATGAGAGTGCACGACAAAATCAAATATATAGTTGATAAGTTAAATTGCTTTGTCAAACTCAAAGTAGCTATATCAATTCTAGGAGCTCTAAATAGCTGCTCTGTAAAATCATATTAACCACATAACCTCTCCCAGGTATTACTTCTTAACGTTCTTCATGCTGGCAATACCAGTTCCTATGTTCCTATGTGCCTACTTCTACTTCAAACTCCTTATCATCACCAGGTTAGCTGCTGGAAAACTCAAACTGCATTTCAGTCAATATCTACCTCTTCAAAATCACATCAAAACCTAAATCTGTCAATATTTCTACTGTAACAAAAAGTATATTTTATTTTCGTGTGCACAACTCTGATCAGTGCTCACTGACCTTTTATCCAGCCGATTCCCCAATAGGAAAAAGCTGAATTCGATGATCAAGAAACAGAGAACAGCCTTTCCTACAGTCAGCCTCACCTGTCCACCGTTCGTATAATTAGATTAAAGTTCTTTATTGCTTATAATTCAGGCCTCCAAGGCTTACAAATCCACGAAATGGACAGAATTTTATTGTGTTTTAAATGAAATGAATTGATATTTCAAAGGTGCTGAAAAATCTTATCACTTCAGCAGCACGGTTCATGTGAGTGAGAACACAGCTTTCACAAATCTCTATCCTAAACAGCCCTCAGAAAACAATGGTGAGTTTTGATGTCTTGATTTTGTGTCTGCCTGAAAGATAAATGGAACTAATACTTATGAAGTAAACAAATTGAGCACAGCATTTAAAAAACAATCATATCCTCAGAATCAACCAGCACAGTGCAGATCAGTACAATCAAAGCAGAACAGGTATCAAAAACACTCATGAATTCAAATAAAACTATCTTTTCAAATAAAACTTTCTTGATTACCTATTCTCCCAATCAATTATCAGTTAATTCTATATATGGCACTCCAGGTAAGTTGGTACACATACCTATCTCGTTAAACGAGATAAACCTGCATGAGTGGTCATTACTCTTTACAGTCACTCAAAGCTCCTCGTGAATATTAATACCCGTGAAAATTATGTCCTGTACCTATTTCCTCTTAAAATTTCTGAGATCCAGACGCAAATTTTCTGACTTCATCTCTTTAAACACACAACTAACGAAATTTTTCAGGAAATTTCCTTCTCATGTTTAGTAACTGCAATAAAGGAATTAATCATTAGAAAAAATATGAAAAATCTTATTCAAATCGTGGAAGATATCGAGCCAAAAATTTCAAATTTTTGTCCAAAATTTGAATTGGCAGGACAATTAAGCATGAATATTAATGTCCGTGAAGTTTTAGGTCTATGAAACGAAAGACCATGAAATAAATTCCAGATAGTGGGGGAGAACCGACAGAAGCAGCGCAAATAGATAAAGACGAAAATAGCAAATTTCCTCCAGCGTATCGTAGAACAATGGTAAATTAAGGAAATATCCTTATAAAAGAGCGGAAAGCATCGCAAAAAGGAAGGTACCTACACTATTCAAGTGAAGATGTGAGCATAACATAATATTACGTAAAGTCGTTTGTAAGCGGGCGGAGCCTATGCATTTCTTAATTTGATTTTATCAAATTACCATCTCTTTTGAGTACCTTATACTGAGAAAAAGCTGTTTTCTTAAAAACTTTGAGTTTTGGGGCCGATATTTCCCTTTGAAGATTAAAAAGTCATGTAACTTAATAGGTTAGGTGAGTATTTAAGTACTTCAAGCAGGCATGGAAATTTATGTGAAATACTATCAATATACAAACAGATGAGGGCAAAAGTTAAAAAACGATAAAGTATCAAAGTAAAAGTATCAAATTTGTAGACTTGAAATTACAAATTAAAAGTTTTCCATCCCCAAACCAGGACTAATCAGTACAATAACACTAACAAATTATTTCTACTCGATGAGCCGAGGAGATGAAAGTAAGAAATCAAGGTATGGAGTTCTGAAACAAAATATCAATATGGTTGAGTAGTTGTCACTCAACCGGTGCAACAATCAGTCAACCGATAAAACTCTAGCTTTCAAGGCGACATTTTGTGAGCAGTGAGCAATTAATGCACAAAAACAAAATAACAAATGCCCACATGCGTAACTTTGCCAATGACAGATTGGTTTTCAGTAAAGTAATAAACCATAATTTCATTATCAATCTAGGTTTGTGTTAGGAAACACACGTAACTTTTTATTCTGCAAGAAACGACCTATTGGGACCAAACCCTCAGATGGGCCACCAAAAGACTGAATTAAATTACATTTAATTTATTTGACAAGTCAAGATATACCGATCACTTTAATATCTTTGGCTAACGAGTTGGATAGAAATAATTAAATAGGTGCAACTACAATTACTCATGACTTGTAGTGATGAACTGGTCCTATGATAGGAGGATATTCTTAAGTAACTCCAGACTGACTCATATAAGAAATGTGTGAATTGTGTGACTGCTATAAATTAAATTTACTGGAGCATGGATGAAAACCATTCATTCGCTGAAATCAGATGAAAAAATTGATAAAACCTATGCATGGAAAGCTACTGAAATAATAAATTCTACGTTTGATTTTTAATTGCATATTTTTTTGGGTCATCATTTTTGGGCTCGAAATTTCACGATTTTCTTTTGAAAAACCCGTTGAGTCGACCAAAATTTCCATAATCTGCGGACATCCACACTTGGCCGAGCACTCCCTCCCCCTACGTCGTTAAACCTTGAACCTCTGCATTTACTCCGCAGTAGATCTCACATGGTTTAATGACAATGGCTGTTGCAATGGTTCACCACGGTGAAATGATGTCTGTCATCACATTTGGTACGTGGTGCAAACACTTCAAAGGTGAGGGAGACGTCCAACGAAGGTCGTTCTCCCTTAACGCAACTAAGCAGTTTAATGCAAGCATCAAGAAGTTAATTTGCCTAGCCCTAATATAGTCCAAGTGAAAATCCGGCACATAGCAAATATCCCAGTTGGGTAAAGTGGTTAAAGAATACGGGTTGGAAATAGTATTTGCAGAGCAAAATCTCCTGACAGAGAGCAGAGATTTCAAATTCGTTGAGACAAAAAATCAATGCTTACATCAATAAACAATTATCAATGGAAATTATGTATTGCGAAGTAGCAAAACAACCAAGTACCTACATTATTATCGAGAATTATGATAATGTCAAGATAATGCATGATCCATTCACGAGGCCTGATAAAATCTGAGGCAGCGATTATTGTAAAATTTCATTGCTGGTTTGTCTCGATTTAATGTTCCCCAATTACTGCAACACAATGGTTTGCCCTAAAATTTGGAATTTGATAATTCAATAAACATGTATCCCTTGTTTGAGGTACGTTTTAGGGCTCACTGGGTACTTGAAACCTCGGATATTGAAATATATTATCTCTCTAGGGCACAGAGAATAATATGTGCTAAAGTGTCGAGAATGGGTTAGTCTTAAATCTTACTGCTCTACAACTGGAACTTAGGATCCACAAAATTCGGAATTGATCAAATCATCATATTGATCACCAAAAACACAAATGGATAAAGTGTTTCTCTTCCAAAAAATGAGCTGATTATGCTAGACAATGTTATCCCGACAAATAATTCACGTGACTTTATTATAATACAGACGGCAAACAGACAAAGAAATATTAATTGGAAAAAGAGTTAAGCTGACACAGCAGGTTAAGTGTTTACCATGTTCGGTTAGGCAACAAGAGAATAAGTAACCAGTTTATCCTATATGAAAACGTCAAAGAATAAAGAAGAAGTCACAAAATAAGCAGACACCTGCGATCAATAAGTACCAGTAAAGAGTGAGCCACGCCCTGAGGCTACAGGGACCATTCGAACGGCCTCGCACGGCTCAGCCGTTATCAGATGTGCGAGCTGTGCGAGTCCTCTACAGCTGGAACAGACGACCGATAAAGCAAGGGATCCACACAACGCATTTAACATGTTTCACTAAAGTTTTAGTATGATTTCTAATCTGCTTAAATAAAGCAAGGGTACACACAACATATTTACTAAAGTTTTAAGAACGTATTTCTATCTACATACTACATTATGATTACTAATCTGCATATTATGCAGAGTAATATGCATCATGATTCTATGATTCATGCTGGCCCCTGGCCATCAAATTTTCCACAGCTTGGAGTAGCTTGGTGTCACTTGGCACTCCCAGCCGCTCCTGATGTGATAGACGTCATTTTAGTTGGCGAACTTAATTACATCTCCCGACATAATGATTAAACTACCTTAACCTCAAATATTTTAGTCGCTATATATTAACCCATTATTGCCTAGTGGTTGCATATGCAACCACCAAGTTCGATCGCCCATAAAATTTGCAAATTTTGAGATAGGAAAATGGTTCATATTGCGTTTTGTAGGAAATTGTTTAAATTTTCATTTGAGACAGAAATTTCCAGCCTACAGTTTGATATGAAGCTGGTATAACCTGCCAAAGTTGGGTTAAAAATTTGAAAAATGACCTACTCTAGGGCTCTTCACCTCAAAACTTGAAATTTGCCCCAAATGATTCGGAAATTTTTGTTCCTGATTCAGAATTGGCAGCTCTACAGCATGAAAGTAATTTCAAGTTAAAATGGAGATTAGGGTGAACATGAGAATGTTTGAAACTATGCTGGTTGCATATGCAACCGCTAGGTGGGGCCTAGTGGTTGCATATGAAACCGGTTGCATATGCAACCACCAGGCTACAAGATCTGGCCTAGTGGTTGCATATGCAACCACTGAATTGTAAAATTTTCATAAATGGTTGCATATGCGACCACTAGGCCCACATTATTTGTTATTTAAGCTACATGCAGTCACCATTTTGATATCAACTAAAAATTTGAGTAGTTTTAGTGGTGCATCAAGTTTTAAAACCTTATTTTTGAGTAAAATGCCGCTAAATTTTGCATCTGGAACTTTGTCATAATCAAATAATTTCATCTGATATAAGTCATTTCATTCTAATATACGTTGGCCATTGCTGCATGAAAACATCAATCTATTGGCCTAACGATTTTATAAGAATAACCAATGATTTTTGTACCATAAGCTTAGATTATATTTATAGTTTAGACTCAAGAGATAACTTAACAACACAATTCCTCTAATTGTGTTAGTCAAAATGAGCAATTGCAACCTTTGGTAATAATCAATATGATTTTGGATGAAATTGATGGTTCTCAATTCTTAATTTACAATCAGCAAAACAAAAATCCTTGCTGACCAGTTTATCCTTCCTTTGGCCCTATGCAATATTCATTCAAGGTTCTGTCCATATACCAAAAATGATTAAGAATATGAAGTTATTCAGAGCCATTTGAGGCCCAGTGTAGCTTGTCCAGAAACTGAACTATTATAATATCTTGCAGCCAACTGCATTATTTGTCTCCAAAGATGCCAGAAATTTTGTTACTAATAAAGTAATAATAACAATATTACTAACAATAATAATATCTATCCATCTGAGCATCTATCTCAGAATGCTCGAAGTAACTCCAAACATTGATTATATTTTGACTCGAATCATTGGTTTGTGGACTTCTTGAAAACCTATATTATGAAGATATAAGTAGGTATAATGATCAATGGGTGTAATTGCGTTCCCTAAATCTTTGAAATTTTGAAAGGATATTAGCCAGTACTATTTTTATAGTAGCTTGTGTCTTTCATTTCCTTATCCTAATTCATATTCTGAACTGCCTCAAGAGTCTAGAAACCCTCTAAGGAACGAATAAGTTTCTCTGGTTTGATAAGTTCAAGAATTCCGTTGAGGGCAGCAATTTCACACATCACAAACTAATTTTCCTAATTCATATTATAATGTTCAGTTATACTAGTAAATTACTGCGGGAGATTGCCGGGAGTACTCCGAGAGCCTTTCAGGAGTCCTCCGGGAGTACTCCAGGAGTCCAACGGGATTCTCACGGGAGTCCCACGGTAGTCCTATGGGAGTCCCCTGGGATTCCTCTGGGAATTCCTAACTGAGTTCTACGGGAGTCCCAAGGGAGTCCCCCGGGAGTCCTGCAAGAGTCCCACGGGAGTCTCGAGGGAGTGCCACGGGGGTCTCGAGGGAGTGCCACGGGAGTCTCGAGGGAGTCCCACGGAGTCTCGAGGGGACCCATGGGAGTCTCGAGGGAGTCCCACGGGAGTCTCGAGAGAGTCCCACGGGAGTCTCGAGGGAGTCCCACGGGAGTCTCGAGGGGAGTCCCGAGAGTCTCGAGGGAGTCCCACGGAGTCTCGAGGGAGTCCCATGGGAGTCGAGTCCCCCAGGAGTACTCCGGAGTCCGGAAGTCCCACAAGATTCCAACGGGAATGTTACGGGAGTCCTGCGAGAGTCCCATGGGAGTCCTACCGCTACGGGAGTCCCCCAGAGTCTCGAGGGAGTCTCGAGGGAGCCCCACAGGAGTTCGAAGGAGTCCTGAGGGAGTTATACGGGAGTCCCACGGGAGTCTTACCAGTGGACTCCCTTAAGACTCCTGTAGGACTCCCAGAGGGCTCCTGGGGGACTCCCGGAGGACTCCCGGCAGCCCCCGTAACATTCCCTTGGGACTCTGGCAGGGCTCCGAGGGGAATCCCGCAGTAATTCTCTTGAATAGTTGAATGACTGATATAAAATCTATGCAAGGTCTTTCAGGAGTTATTGCAAATTCTACTTTCAATGCATGGAATTGAAGAGGTTGATATTAATACAATCATTGATTGGTGTTTCCAATTTCAAGTTTGTACACTGTACAGTTACCATTTGTGTTATAACTCAGTCTTCTATTGATACGCTCATACTTAAATTATGCAAAAATTATATTCCACATTGATTGGTAAAAATAAGATAATATTATCATGATATGAAATATGGATAAATTTGCCTAAAGCTTCACTTGGTTGCATATGCAACCACCAGGCCACTGTACAAATACAGGCATAATATATCCAGTTCAGCCTAGTGGTTGCATATGCAACCATGCACCATTTGACTGGCAACGATTTCCCCCTAGTGGTTGCATATGCAACCAGAGGATTTCTGGCCCCATGGGGGTCCAAAACCTCAAATTTTGATAGTAGAAGTTATGCGACCTCATCTAGACACAAAATCCAAAATTTCATCGAAATCGGACCAGGTTCTGACCTACCGGGCATTAAGGGGTTAAGGTATTACATCCCCTGCATAAAGCGCTAGAGGCGAAATGATTTTCCTCCGACAATTGTGGTGACTGCAAACGTTCTGAAACCGAATCTGATCCGAGTCTAAAGTCGGATTCGATACAACAAGCTCATCACTAAGCATTGATTTTCTGATTTCTTATTTTGTATTCCATGACCTGGAATGGTGTAGGAACTGTGATGTGGCAGGTTGCTTATTATATTGTTGGAGGTTGTTTAGGGGCCATCCATAAATGACGTCCGCAAAATTTCGGCTATTTTAAGTTTTTTAGACCCCTCCCTCCCCCCTTGTCCGCAAACGTCCACAACCTGAAATACCCCCTCCGGATGTCCGCATTTTTATTAAAAATCTTTCGTCATCATTTTTATGCCCGTTTTCTCAAATATGGTGACAAAATAAACTTCATTATTTGACTCAATGTCAAAATTCTAAAAAATCGACCACACTTTTCATAAATGCGGACGTCCGCATTTGGCCAAACACCCCTCCCCCTCCCCCCTCCTTGCGGACGTCCTTTATGGATGGACACTTATATTATTAGACGTAAGCTCCACTTGCAGTCTAAGGTTTATTAAGGACTCATTCATGACGAAAAACTCATCTGTTTTTTAGGCAGCTGATGGTCTTGCAATCTAAAACTTGTGTCTCATACCCAGAGGTGACTTCAGCAGATGAATTCAGCTAGGTGTTGCTCATATTATTTGGTATTGTGGACTTGTGCGACTCTAGAAGCCCTGATTTTAAACATTAAATGTCTTGCCTCCCAAGAAGTAATATTGCAGGAAATGTAATGAAGTGAGGAATAGTGCTTCTCGTTAGAACGAGTCTACAAATTAGATAAGGCTTTTCATAGCCCGCTTAATAACTTTTTGTGGGTATCTGGTGCGAACAGAACAAGCTTCGATGCCCGTCACTGACTCCCAACCTAAAGAACACTAGTGACGTCACCAACTCCCAACTAAAAGAAGGGAGCTGACGTCACTGGTTTGCTGATTTATTGCTACAAAATGTGAAGGGAGTTCTCATTCATCGTAACCGCCACATGCGTCGACATTATATAAGGAAAAAGTTAATAAGATAATGAGAAAACATGGTGAAAGAGACTATGTAACCGGTTAGCTATTCATCAGAGAATTAATCACGTGATAGTCACGTGACTTAGACCCAGGGCTCTGATTGGCTCTCCAGCTGCACCTAAATATAATCCCTCGGGAGACTCCCGACAGCTCTTCTCTCAGACCTTTTCTCCTCCATTCGTCAAAATACTTTCAACAACTTTCCAACTTTGAGGGTTGTCTTGAAACTTTAAAAAGCTTAAATCATGATAGTTTTTCTCGTTTAATAATAAACCTCAATAGTCAAATAATGCGTTTTCGTAATTCCTCAAAATGTGAGCACTTCTACTAACCATCTCCTTTAGCTACTATTCTGCTTGATTAAATGTAGGTTAAATCAAATCTACTATTAAAATGTTCCGATAAGATTTGATTATGCCTAGGAGATTGGAGATTATCAATACGGTGAGTAATAATGTCGAGCAATCATGAGGACTGTTATTTCTGGAATCATAATAAGATAATAAGGGCTTTGTATGTATGTATGTATGTATGTGCGCTTATAATAAGGAGTTTAACCGATCCTGCAGTTTGTCGCGATCATGTCACGTTAAGAGCGATGTCTAGACGAATCATAATCCTGAGATATCATTCTAGCATGGCAAAAATTAAGTTTTGTTGTAATCTCCAGCTGTTCTCTCCTAGTTTTCCTAGTTTACTTTACCTGCTTAACTCAGAAACTGTCTTAGTATTCTGTGATACGCTTGTCTGATTGAAGTTATGGGTATTGTTGGACTATCTTGTATTTCATGCATCCATACAAATGTTACAAGATTGACAAAGATTGGTTACCATAGAACATACATGGCTCAAATAAGTACAATGAACTTAGGTAGGTAAGTACTAGACTATTAGAGTATTGCAATCAAGCTAGTGTAGAGTGGTGCCCATTTAACATACAGCGCACCCAGGAGTCAGATGTATTTATAGTCAGGTGGGGCTATTTGAGCATAGTACTCGATAGTTCCTAATGGGGGGGGGGACGATTCCATTTTCAAGGTAAAATTAACGCTCTTAACCCATTAGTGCCCAAGGAAAAACTGGCAGAGTATTTTATATAACATGTTTATTTTCCGAACCACACTGGGCCACAATGACTAAGTTTAAAATCCCAATACTGGTACTTCAGTAGTTTTTCGAGTTATGAACCTGTTGCTTTCGGGCAACACTGGGCTGTTGCCTTGGGAAACATTACTTTATCTCTCAATATTTGGTATCTAAAAAGTGAATTTATGGTTTATTCTACTGAGCAAGTAGCCACAGATGGAAATGGAAATCATATGCAATACTCACGGGAACCCAAAGCCTCAAAAACGTACTGTTGCCCACAGGCAACACTGGGGAGAATGACATTTAACTATTTATTTCCACGTTCTTGGACATTCATATCACGTGTGGACGGAAACAATATGCCTTTTAAACATATATAATCATTAAATATGGGATGATTTCCATAAATGCTGTTGCTTTTAGGCAACACTATGCCTGGATTTTACATAGCATCATGCGACAATATTTTTCAACTACCAACTACGAGAATGGTTATTTTCTTGCCTTATTTGGTGTGCTAGATGTCTATACTTCTATAGATGTGAAGTCTGGCATAAAATTTCAAAGATTATTGTTGCTTCTAGGCAACACCAGGATTCAACATGATAAATTTTGCTCCAAAAATACATTTCTATAAAACTGCATGTTGGAATTTTATGCATTGGCAGGACCTTCTTTGCACTGACCCCTGGCTGTAGATTGAAAAAGACAGATAATCTTCATAGATAAGGCCATTGGGGGGTCTATTAGAAAACTGGATCGTAATAATTATTATTATTCAAATGGACTTTAGTTAACATAGAATTATGTCCCTTACTGCATGAGTTACTGGATACGCCACATTTTCTGATTTCTGCCTTGACATGACCGTTACCCCATTGAAGCATTGAAGCGCACTCTATTTACATAACTCGAGCTTTGCAAAATGGCTCTGACTGACCTTCAGAGTTTACATTTTCCTTAAAAAGAATGGTTAGATGATTGTGAAAAGGATCGTGGATTTATAGGCACCTCGTAGGTATACTGTATAGCCAATAGTAATTATACACAGGTGAATAATGAATATTCGTTAAGTTTCCGTTGTGCTTAAGTTATGGATTGCCCCTTGAAAGTTGCAACTGGATGTTTTACAGACACAGATAGGCTCAACAATATGGCCACAGTTAGGCATTTTATAAGGAGACTTTCGTCATTTCAGTAATTTGTGATTAGGTATGCAATGTCCCTGAAGTCTGAAAAGTGAAAGCTGAATAGACGTAATGTGTAGAAATGAGTGAAGGTTGTTTATAGACTTACAGGACATGCAAATGCAGGAACCCACTTGATGGTATTTTTTTGTCAGTTTTTCTGCCATTGCTAGATCTCTCACCTGATCCAATGAAAACCCACACTGTTACTACTCATAATCTGTACGTTCAGGGCTGTGAAGAGTATTGCACCATCTATAGGGAGTTTTAATTTTACTTGCCTATTGTACAGACCTTTTAACACCAATAGCAACAATTATTACAGTACATGCCAATCATAATTAAATATATTTTATAATGTTTTTAATTACCGTTGGTTCCGTTGAAAATTAAGGACTCTGGTCAGGTTCTGAACGACCCAAAATACAACGCAGGTCCTCTAGTGTTGCCTAGAGGCAACAGATATAGTTTATTTTAACATTGCTGAACGAACAATTCTAAACATTTATATCAGAAAGAACAATTATGTTTATTTAAATTGGCGTGTGGTAGGTGTCATGCCCTCACAATATAATGGTGTCCTGGTGTTGCCCAGAGGCAACAAAGCAACAATTTTTATATATTTTAGCCTTCTGAACGTGCAGCATGGTACAGATTTCTATTATATAGTATCAGCCTTTTGTTAAAAAGCCGTTAATTTCGCTATTTTGGCAAATTTTCGAAGCCCTCCTAGTAAGCGTCTAAGAGCAACACTTAGCAAATGTTGCTATAACGTTCTTCTGCTTTATGAATTTGCAATTTGGCTCAATTATAAAGCACTCAGACGATGCAAAACGGTCAGATAAACATGATTCTTTGGAGGTTTCTAGCCCTAGAATCTGCTTGCTTTTTGGGCACAGTCAAGCATTCAATTACCAATATAGAAGTCCCAGTGCTTTTTCGTGTTAATGGACAGTTAGGAGTGGTTCTAGGTATTTTAGTTATGCTGAATCGATCTAGCTATGCCGGATTTTTTATTTCGATGACGTCACTTAGCTTTGGCCCATTTTTTATTCTGCATGCGGCATGCCAGATCGAAAAGTTTTTGCTTTGCCCTGAAATGGCGGGGATTGCGCACGAAATAGGGTTCTTCGACACGAGAAACACGATGCAATCCCTCAGATTCGGCCTGGGGCTGTTCACTGAAAGGTCTAGAGGTGACCACACCTCTTTTTAGACACACGCTGAGCCCAAAATTTCAAACTTCCCATTTAATGATACCTATGGCATGTGATATAGTTTGAAGACAGGGGGTTTTCATCACGAAAACCGATGCAATGCTAAGAATGACCAAAGTGAGGTTCAGAATGACTTAAAAGTGATCACACCCTTTGGGACCTGGTCCGAGTCCTGGTAATATGACTGAAAAATTCCATTTCCTTATTACCCATAGCATGTGTGATATGTCAAAAGAAAGCACTGGTTTTATGGGCACGTGAGAAACGCGATGCAATGCTAAGAATGGAATTAAAGAGGTTCATAGGACACTTAAAAGTGATTACACCCTTTTGGGACCATCCACCAAATATGACTCGAAAATTCCATTTCTGATACCCATAGCATGCGCTATGTCAAAATACTAAATAGGTAGTGGTTTTCTGGCACGAGAGAACGCGAAGAGAATGATCCAAAGAGGTTCATAGGGATAAAAGTGATTGCCACCCCTTAACCATCCAGTTCCAAATATGACCTGAAAATCTATTTCCTCTCTGATGTTCGATAGTATGCATGTTATGTCAAAATACTAAAATAGTGTTTTCTAATGAGAAACGCAGCAATGCTGATTTTACCAAAAAGAACACAGAACTGACTAGAAGTGAATGACACCCCATTTTTGCGTCTATGTGAGACAGAATGCCAAGTTTTAAGCTATATTTACCGACAATCTATGACATGAGAAACACGACTTCAGCCTTTAGTAAATACAAGCCTTCAATCGTCAGAGCAAAAGACAAGAAGAACGTGAAATATTGAAATTATTTGTAGAACTACTGATCCCCAGATCCTGTATGGCGCTCTCCAAGAGAGCCAGGCCGAGCTACCATGCTCTTGGCCCCAGACGATTCAAAAAACAAGCTCTCCATCCTTATTATCACAGTGGTTGCTCATGTCAGTGAAGGTCAATGCTACCTGATTGCTTATAAAAGACATTATAATATAAAACATGAGAGCACACACAAATACTTTAAGCCGGACACACAACTCTGTGTTGTTTTTTAATAGCTCCCGAAATTGCATCCTGATGATCATTTTGATTATAGTGAAAATAGTGACTTTCAGAAGCATTCTAAGATTCTTGAGACAACGAACCAATTTTTAGAGCAAGAAAACGTTTAAAATGATACGACAATTTAAATCAGGAGCTTGAATCATGATTATCGTCGCTTTGAATTCTCTTCTTCATCCCCAGAACATCAGAAAAGTCAGAAACTATGTAACAGAACACTATTGATGGTATCACGTCATGTTTCATCATGATCTGTAGTAGAAGTGTTCAGGAATATTGACCTCGTCAAAAATGGAAAAAGCGGCATCTGCGCTCATTTTGGTGCCTTCGACTTGACAACTGAACCGACCTACGTGTCAGCAAAATTAATTATTAAAACCATTTGTTGGGACAGCCTGAGGTGAGGGGCAGGGGAACCCAGGAGAGAAATGAGAGCAAAGATGAGGAGAAGGCAGCAGAATATACCTCGGCCTTGAAACCATAAGTTCATATGAAGCGATTCCCGTAAGAGGTATGAAATGCTGCAGGGCAACAAATGGAACAAGAAATACAGGAATTTTCTCAAAATTGGAAATCCAAAGTTTGTCAATTGTGATGTGCAAACACCGACATCGTGGACAGATTCAAAACTTAACAGGTTTTGTTAGCTATACCAATATAGGACTGGTTGCCTAAAAGTGTCTAAGAGAGCTGGTGACGACCTCAAGTGCAACCACTAAAGATTCTATCCCTCGGTACAAGTGTCTTGGGGTATCAGGTAACAGTTAAGCTGTCCCTAGAGGATGTTGCAGAGAGGTAGCCCTCGCTCCGGTCATAGAAGAAAAAGGGGCCTGACCCCACTGTTGGCTGACAACACCATCCTGCCCAGCAGGGTGGCAACTGGGAAAAACGGTCCTTCCACCGGGGCCACAGCTGGGTCAGTGGTGTAGTGGTATCGAATTGTATAACAGGATTGAAAGATCCTCGGTTCGAAATCCCGGCCAGCACCAATGAGCTAAGGGTGAGAGATTCATCTTGAGCCTATTATATGTGGCACAACGGTTCACTCAGCGGAGCACAGACACTGTGCGGGAGGGTTAAATGAGGAGCTGCCCATTGCAGCGAAGTCTCGGGCGATGAAAGTATGGATTACACTGGCTTGATTAAACTTTGAATCTTTCGATTCTTGTCATTAGCCGTAATGGCTTTTGGAATAGACGTAAAACCTTCGAAATAAAAAAAAGGGAATGCTCATTCCTCGTCTCGGTCTTCCTCTTGGGCGCCACCTGGGCCCAGTAGTAGATTGTCAATATTTCACCTTCTGGTATTTTACTTTTAGGCTGAAACTGAATAGAGAATCGTTTTCTCGTGTCATGGGTATCAGTGTAAATGTACAAACTTGGCATTCTGGTGTCTCGCATGAGCCTAAAAAATGGTGTAGTCACTTCTTATTAATCGTTCAGAACCTCTTTGGTCCATTCTTTAGCATTGCATCGCGTTTCTCGTGTCGAAAACCCCTATTTTGACATATCACATGCCATGGGTATTGGGTATCAGTAAATGGAAGTTTGTAATTTTGGGCTCATGTGTGTGTCTAAAAGGGGTGTGGTCACCCTAGACCTCTCTGTGAACATTTTGAGCCAAATCTGAGGATTGCATCGTGTTTCTCGTGTCGAAAAACCCCTATTTCGATGTATGATACACCATTTCAAGGCAAATAAAAATTTTTCGGATCCTATGGCGCATACAGGGGCAAAAATGGGCGTGGCCAAACTAGGTGACGTCATCGAAATAAAAATGTCGGCATAGCTAGATCGATTCAGCATAGCCTAAAATACCTAGAACCTCTCCTAACTGTCCATTAACACGAAAAAAGCACGGGATTCCATTTCGTCCCTGACTACAACAGCCCCAGTGTTGCCTAAAGGCAATCGGAACTTTGAATGCTTATATCTCCTGACTGGTTTGGACTAATGAGTTCATTCTTTGACCATCTGAATGCCACGTCCAATGACCATTTAGGTGTATGCAGCAATAAAATCAAAAATCTGGTTTAGCTACCTCAATTAACCCAATTACTGAAGGTGGTAGAAAATCCTATCAAAAAATAAATGGTCAAATTAATTGGTCAATTAACTGGTTGCCTGATGCCAAAAGATATATTTCGAGATCAGGGAAGTGTGTGAAATTTAATAGAGCTGGTGTTGTTGAAAAAACGAAATTAATATCTCATTCAGAGAAGCCACAATTACTCAAAACGTAACTGTTGCTTTTAGGCTACGTTGGGCACTAATGGGTTAAAGCACCTAACCCACTGAATCGGATACTGTGAAGTTAGTTCGGACAGGATCTGAAACGCTTTATCAAAGGCCGTTATCAGTATAATTTTAATTCCTTCTAAAAAATCATTAACCATTTGAATAGATTATTTGTTGCATCTAAAATCCAGGCCCAATCGGTTAATTTGACAGCCCCCTCTATTTACATGATAGTTTGAAATCCCCACCCTAACATATTCCATAATATAGTGCTGCAGAGTGAGTGCAGCCCTCCCATGATGATTGCAGACGTTATTCTATTATTGAGGGCTGCATTTTGCTTATATTGCATTGGATTGAACTCATTTCGCTTCAACTGCGTGGTTGGCTGGTTGTGGTTTTTGAAAATTAGATCCAATCTTTCCCCAATGAAATTTAGCTATAATAAATGAAGGCAACACAATCGTCACACACTACAGAGCATATTGACCGTATTTTTTTCAACCATGTTTTTACATAATAGCTTGCAACTAACCTAACCTTGCAGCTAACCTAACCTTTATATGCAGCAATGACTGAAGATAATATCTTGACAGTATTCGACAGACAGCTTCTTGGGGCTGTCATGGTCCTCTTCTCCATCGTCACTATTCTAGGTAAGTCACTCTACTTATATTCGATTCAGTGGGCTTGAGAACTAACTACTGCCGTTTTAATTGTCACGGCGATGGATATGGTAATTTTACCGGCATGAAGCATTAACCCACTATCAATTGACATAAGTGCAATCCTCTTTATGCAATCCACTTTACGAAATCCTCTTTATGCAAACAACCGACAAACATACATAGAAAGAAATTGAATGTTGAAACTTTCATATTTTGTTGACTGACAAAATAGTTCTCATTTTAAAACTTCGTGAAACAGACCCTGTATCGACAACAAATTTGTTTTATAATTCATTAATTGTTTCAACTAAATTAGGGGCCATCCGTAAATTCTAAGCGCCTATTACGGGGGAAATCCGAAAGGGGTTTCAATGTGAAAAAGTGTGATCGTTATTTATGAATGACCCCTTATGCTAGAGACACATAGGATTTCCAACGATTTTTAAACACTTATTTTATGCACTTTAAATTGTCCGATTTTCATGAAACTTGATAATATTGCACACTTTGAAGACCTTAAGAGAATTCCAAAAAAGTTTATCAATAGCAGATGGCTCTTTTCTTCCGAAATTTATGGGCAGTTCAATTTTTACAACTTCGTCCTATGCGTCTCTACTTTTATACTAGGCCTTCTTACAAACAAACATACCTCTGTCAGGTTCGGTGCTGGTTATAGCCAGTGTGACAGCCCACGGTTGGAAGATCAAGAGCCGGAACAACATCTTCATCAACAACCTCCTCGTGGCGGACTTCCTCGTGGGTCTGTAGGGAGGAACTCCTTGAGGAACATTTCATTTTTAGGCAGTAGAACTACAAGAATTTGTAGAAATTTCGAGAATTTTCAAATTCTCCCAGTGAAATAATATACGAATATGTAGTTGGAATGTAGTTGGAATCTAGTTGGAATGTATCATGATAAAATGCCTTTTCAGGAGTGATGACGATGCCTATCACGTCTGTTTCTGTGCTGCAGAACAGATGGGTATTTGGGGAAAGTGTCTGTGAGGTAATATAGGACGTTACCTGTCATTTAAAGAGGGACTTTTTTCTGTCTTGTATTATTGGCAGCTTGGCAATTGCAGCTTTGCAGTTAAACAACCCTATTAAAACGTTCAGATAAAATCTTCCATTTATCTCCCGACACTACCTACATAAGATAATTTGACGTTATTTGTATTTCTATTTCTCCCCAAATAAACAAATTCTATACAAAACCCCACCTCAGATGTCTGGTTTCCTTGACAACGCGGCCCTTGTCTCCTCCTTGTGGACCATGGCAATGTCTTCCGTAGACAGATACTACTTCGTTACTCACCCCTTCTCCTACGAAAAGGTAGGGTTAGGGTTGGGGTGCTGGGTCAGTGTTTGCACTGTGGGGTATAACTGCTTGGAGAACTCTCATTTCCATTTCCATATACTTCCCCAACATGTCACTATAGTGGTATTATGCCACTCTGGCAGTGATATTATGCCACTCTGGCAGTATTATGCCACTCTGGCAGTGATATTATGCCACTCTGGCAGTCTGGCAGTAACACTAACTGTCTGCAGGTGATGTAGTGATAGTATGCCACTCTGGCAGTGGTTGTAACACTAATTATTATTCTGCAGGTGATGTCTCACAGGAGGATCCTGCTGATGCTCTTCTTCAGCTGGTTCCATTCCTCCCTCCTGGCAGCCTGCCCCCTCCTTGGGTGGGATAAATACATACTCGCAGTACTCCTTCAACTGCGGATTCGAGGGAAAAGGAAGCATTCCACAAGTAATTCTAATTCTAATTCTAATTCTAATTCTAATTCTAATTTAATTCTAATTCTAATTCTAATCCTAATTCTAATTCTTAATTCTAATTCTAATTCTAATTCTAATTCTAATTTAATTCTAATTTAATTCTAATTCTAATTTAATTTAATAATTCTAATTTAATTCTAATTCTAATTCTAATTCTAACTCTAATTTAATCCTAATTCTAATTCTAATTCTAATTCTAATTCTAATTCTAATTCTAATTCTAATTCTAATTCTAATTCTAATTCTAATTCTAATTCTAATTCTAATTCTAATTCTAATTCTAATTCTAATTCTAATTCTAATTCTAATTCTAATTCTAATTCTAATTCTAATTCTAATTCTAGGGCCACTAAAATGTGTCCTTACAATAGAAAGCTTATATCATTTCGTGAGGCATCGAAAATTTCATTGGAGAAGCTTTAATTTCTCTTCTAGACGTAAATTTACATTAATAGAACTTAGTGCTTTTAACTGCTTACTCCCGTTTTAAATGAGAGTGCACTGCAAAATCAAATCTATAGTTGAGAAGTTAAATTGCTTTGTCAAAGTAGCTATATCAATTCTAGGAGCTCTAAATAGCTGCTCTTTCCAATCATATTAACCACATAACCTCTCCCAGGTATTACTTCTTAACGTTCTTCATGCTGGCAATACCAGTTCCTATGTTCCTATGTGCCTACTTCTACTTCAAACTCCTTATCATCACCAGGTATGCTGCTGGGAAACTCGAACTGCACTTCAGTCAATATCTACCTCTTCAAAATCACATTAAAACCTAAATCTGTCAATATTTCTACTGTAACAAAAGTATGTTTTATTTTCGTGGACACAACTCTGATCAGTGCTCATTTACCTTTGATCCAGCCGATTCCCCAATAGGAAAAAGCTGAATTCGATGATCAAGAAACAGAGAACAGCCTTTCCTACAGTCAGCCTCACCTGTCCACCGTTCGTATAAATAGATTAAAGTTCTTTATTACTTCTAATTCAGCCTTCAAGGCTAACAAATCCACGAAATGGACGGAATTTTATTGTTTAACTTAAAAATAAAATTAATCGATAATTTCAATGATGCTGAAAAATCTTATCACTCCAGCAGCACGGTTCATGTGAGTGAGAACACAGCTTTCACAAATCTCTATCCTAAACAGCCCTCAGAAAACAATGGTGAGTTTTGATGTCTTGATTTTGTTTCTGCCTGAAAGATATATGGAACTATGGAACTTATGGAGTAAACAAATTGAGCACAGCATTTAAAAGATAATCATATCCTCAGAATCAACCAGCACAGTGCAGATCAGTACAATCAAAGCAGAACAGGTATCAAAACCCTCAATAATTTAAACAGATACATCTATTAAAACTTGCTTGATTACCTATACTCCCAATCAATTATCAGTTAATTCTATATATGGCACTCTTGTTACACAAACCTATCTTGTTCAACGAGATAAACCTGCATGTAGTGTGTAACAACACTATCATCTAAATGATACCTATGCAAATTACATGCCAATGGTTGGTCCCAATCAATTACCTTCAGAGTTTTGTTCTACTTCTAGTGATTCTCTGCACAATTCTATGCTGACAACCTATCCCTCAATCCTCTGCTAACAACCCATCCCTCCTCCAGGAGCAGCAGCAAATGACCCGGATCCACCACCACCACCACCACACAGCCTCCTCCACCACCTCCTGTCTTCCTTCTTCTGACAGGAGCAGTGGACCCCGGGGAGGAGGCGTGATGTCCTCTAGAGGCAAACCTGCACACATCTCATCAGCAAGTAGAGGAGTATCCATCCAGGCAGAACACCAGAGCGATGACTCCTCCAGTAATCCTAACCGCACCAGCAGCAAAGTCAGGCGTTCCCGGAACAGTGCGGTGCAGCGCAAAGTGACCATATCTGTGTTTATAATAGTGGGGTGCTACATGTTCTTCACCATGCCACTCTTCATCACAGGACTAGTGCATTGGGTGTACAACCACCCCATATACATACCTGTGAAGGTCTCCCTGGTTGCCCATTGGCTCTTTATTGGGAAGAGTGCATGTAACCCAGTCTTGTTGGCCAGCATTAATCCTCAGGTCCAAAGTGGGTTCAAGGAACTAGCTGGGTTTTTTAACTTTTGGGGTAACCGGTGATTAACATGGTTGTATGTTTTGCCCATAATACTATGTGTGCACAATTGCACACGCATCGATTGATGAAGACATTGATAAAGATGAACATTTCACAGTTCCCAAAATTTACTTTTCATAGAAATTCTGTCGAATTTTATGCGTTTTTATCGATGTGCATTGTGCACACATAATGCATATGGATAATAATTTCAAGGCTATTATAAAGAATTTATTATTTGAAAAAGAGTTGAAAACGTTAAAATGAAAGAAGTCAGTACATAGTACATACTAATGTACTTAAACTAATTTTAATCTATGAAATTCATTCAAATCAATGACATTTGATTTTGCAGTAAATAAGATATATGCGAAAATGATAGCCAATGTAACAAATACTAGAAAACTATAACTCCTTATAGGTAATTACTGTCAGTTCACGCATGAACTATGCAGAAACATAAGAGCATAAGAATATTGTTACACCGTAATCTCAACACTTATTCATTTTTATACAGATTACCCAAAGTTTAAAGTAATATTAACAGAGTTTTAAGAATTAATTTTAGATCGAATGTACATTTTGCCATTTGTTTGCTGCTTATCAAATTGGAATAGGTATAAGGTCACAATTAGAGCTATTGATTTATTTTCTAAATAAAAATGAATCCATTTTTCATTGCACAAATCTGAAGTTCATAAAATTATCTTCCAATGTCCACTGCGGCTGCAGATCTAAATTTTTCACTGAATCATTTTGGGACATATCCACGGGATTCCCAAGATGGGGCCAATCAGCGAATTTTGAAATAAATAGTGTTTTGCAAAATTTGGAAACAAACAAAATACTTTTTGAAAGTTCATAGAGGTTTCAATGGACAAAAATTGATAATGAATCAATTGGAAGAATACCATCAGCTTTTGTGACCCTTTTACCAATATATTTTTCATTTCTACAATTATTGCTGAGTTTTATGCTGTTTGCAAATTAAAATTGCCTTCTATACAATCACAAATTGGCGGATTACCCGGATTTTCGACAGCCTATCACGTGATCTCCTTCGTGTGTGATACCAAATGGACCAATCAGATGGTTGTATAAAACGTTGGTTTCATTTGATATAACCATCTAATTGGTCCATTTAGTATCACCTACGAAGGAGATCACGTGATATAAGCTGTCAAAAATCCGAACAATCCGCCAATTTCTGATATGACGAGTATACACAAATGGTAATGCAGCTATGTACGATAGCTCAGGGGATTGAAAATGAGAATTTATGGAATTATTTCATGGACCATAAGATGACAATTATCAGTGAAGGTTGGTTTTCCGCTTCATCGCAGAGAAAACCATTCTATGTCATAATTTCTATCCTGCTGCAGATTACACTCAGTATCCCTCATCTATCACTCCTCAAGGAGCTAAGGAGTACGGAGACTATAACTTACACCTTCTCATCCTTGCTAGTGGTTGTACCCCAGCCGGCAAACCCAAACTGAACCAAAAATAAACCGATAATAAACGTTTATTTTGGTTTCCTTCAAACGTTATGGAAAATGCGTTTTTGAAACGTTTCTGTGGAAACGTTTATTGAAACCCAAAAATAAACGTTTCTGATATTCTGCTACGTTCGACCAAAACGCTTATATGAAACTAAAAATAAACGTTTGGAAAACGTTTATCTATGGTGTACCAAAAACCAATTTTCGGACTGGAAAATTGCATTTCATAAAAACTTAAAATAAACGTTTCAAAACGCATATTTTTATTGTTTGGTTTGCAGAAAACGTTTCTTTCGAAATTAACATTTTTAAACGTTTGTTTTTGGTTGGAGAGAAATTTTTTATGCAAACGAAAAATAAATCAAAAATAAACGAACTTGATGAGGTACTATGAGTATTAGAACACACGGAAATATTTTGTTCACACAAATGACTGTGTACAACATGAATCAGTTTCGGACCGAAAGTGCTGCGCCCAAATTTTGACCATTTCACTCATGAAACCATTTGTGAATGTCCAATTGATGCCAAAATTTGCATGGATACAGTTTATGGCATAAGACAGCGTCCGTGAAAATTTGAAACATTTCATCCAAATATGACCAATCTATAATTCAATTGAGTCAGTTTCGGACCGAAACTGCAAGTTTCGGTCCGAAACTGAATTCATTTTTGCAATATCTTCTTCATTTTTTGCATATAGGACACGTATTTAAAGTACAATTTCTTTTTTCGTTGCTTTCTCTTACTTACCTCAATTCTTATTTTTTGTTTCTTGATTTTATTTCTTTTTGGTACTCCATCAAAAAATGTCATGACCCCCCTCATATTCTAATCATATAGGTATCAGAGGGTTGCACTCCACAGACATAATTATCCGATTGTCCAAGGACACGATTGTGATAGTTTCCATCCTGCTGTTCCACTAGTGTCCTGCAGCAGAGCTGTGCGGATCTTTGATCTATTATCCCCAAACGAAATTAGAAAATTGGTCCTAAAAAGCAATAACACATCACGAAATTTTATCATTTGAGCATCTGGTCATCTTTAATAGTTTCTCTGCATCAAAACCTACTAAACTATTTCAAAGAAATTTTTTTACTTGAATATTATCTCAGCATAGGTTACTGCATTGGATTCATGAATGAAGATTTTAAGTATAATCGACATCAGCTGGAACTTTATCTTGAATTAGCCTCTTAACCACTCTATTACCCTTAAATAATTATTTAATCGGAAATAATTCCTATAAACGCGTACAACACTATAAAGCAGCAAGTGTTGTGATTCATGAATGACCTGTAAGATATTTAAACCCGCGCACATTCCTTCAATTAAAGATGCTTTCCGAGCATATAGCTCAGGGGATGTATCCGGTCTTAGTGTTGACCTGCGCCCTGAAGGGCGGGGGTTTTAATCAATATGGACCTGTCCGGTGCAAGCTGCAGAGATTTCTATAAAAGGTGAAACATCGGAAAGTTTAAAAAGTGTCCAATTTAACTGGGTGTATTTTACGAAACTTCAAGGTGTCATAACTCGGCCGTTTTTTATCGAATTGATCTGAAATTTTGACAGTAGAGCCTTTGACTCATAAACTTCTGATGTAGAAATTTTGGTGCAATCCGGCAATAGGAAATTTGCCAAATTTCGCCGTGAAAAATAGCCAGTTCATGAAAACATATAGTTGGAGGCTGGCAAGCAAAGTCACGAAAACACGTCCTCAGGCCCTCGTACTCGATAAAATCGATTATAACGAGCTCAGCCTCGGACCCTATGGGTCCTCGGGCCTTCGCACCGTTAGGTTGGTCGTCCAATGCTCGCCATTGGGCTTGCCATCCCCCTGATAAGGCTGCAAGACAGCGGATTTGAATAACCCTCTCTCTAAACCTTCTCTAAACCGCTAGCATTTTCTAAAAATCCTTTTTCTTTATTCTTCTCATACGAGCCCAGTCTGTCGTTAGGAGGCCCTGCGTGCAACAAATGGTATGTGTGCAATGTTCCACCTACCAGGACGGTTTATGACGAGGTGATGAATCTCCACTGAGAATCATACCTATTTCTTTTGTTTTACGTCCTTTTCCTCCAGTTTGTGGATTTATAGTGCAACTTTTCAGCTACCCTCGCCGATTATAGAGAAGTTGAGAGTGCTAAAGATCCTTGCCTCACTTTTTCACAATAAGTCCTAATGCAAAAAATCGTTTAACGCATCTTTGTCATTTATCGACTTCTTTTTTTTGAACAGAGCTTTTTTTCTGAGATTTACACGACATTAATCCTTGAGTAAAGCAACTAAATATAATATATGGAGGTATATATAAAGTATATAGAATACTAATAGTTCTGCAAAGCACACTGCTTGTCCATTATACTCACTGCCGATCACTCCTTTGTTATATTTGCTGCCCTGGCTCGAGGCGGGGGGAGGTTAATCCCCCAAGGTACTTAGTGGGATTACATGCAGGACTCTTTATATTTAAGGGGCAGTTGCTCCACCCAATAATTATTGGTTCCTGCAAAAAGCAGTGGTGGTTTTGTCAATTCCTCCTCCGATGGTTTTGTTAATGTTATGCCAGGTATTATATTGTATTTATGATCCGGAGGAATTGGTGGTCTCAAGGTGTCAAGGTAGGGTTATAGGAATTGCCAATCACAGCAGGTATCTTCAATTTTGGGGCGGGCATGGTGATTTTCATAATAAACTTGCTTTGATCAGCAAGCTTCGAAACAGAGGCAAAGAGACAACACTATTCGGCCTCGCCCCTTAATTTAATTCCATTTAAAATTAGGTTAATCATTCGCACTTCTAATATCCCAATGGAGAAGGAAATACATCACGTTTCTAAACTACCCATGGTCAGTACGTACCTAGTGTTACTGTTTAGTGGAACAGCCAAATCATTGATAATTATCGGGGATTAGTCTCTCGTAATATTTCAAGGTTTGTTAGAATATCCCTGATTATTAATTTACACCGTGATAATAATCAATAATAGCGAGATGAGAATACGCATCTTCGTCAAACGGATGAAACATAATAATTTGTACTATTCTTCAGAGCTCATATGGTTTGCTATCTAGTCGGTTCAAGCACGCAGTATCAATCTCTTTACCTCTTATCAAATCTACCTATATTTTTCTTTCTAACCTCCGTTCATAGTTGCACAATGGGGCAGTGCTCAAAAGCCTTCATCCCTTGCGACCATGTGACTTGTAATTTCCACCACCCTGCCACCACTCCACCAGTGAAGCTACCACCCTGCCACCAGTGAAGCTACCACCCTGCCACCAGTGAAGCCACCACCCTGCCACCACCCTGCCACCAGTGAAGCCACCACCCTGCCACCACCCTGTCACCAGTGAAGCTACCACCCTGCCACCAGTGAAGCCACCACCCTGCCACCAGTGAAGGCACCATCCTGCTACCACCCTGCCACCACCCTGCTACCACCCTGCCACCAGTGAAGCTACCACCCTGCCACCAGTGAAGCTACCACCCTGCCACCAGTGAAGCCACCACCCTGCCACCAGTGAAGCTACCACCCTGCCACCACCCTGCCACCAGTGAAGCTACCACCCTGCCACCAGTGAAGCTACCACCCTGCCACCAGTGAAGCCACCACCCTGCCACCAGTGAAGCTACCACCCTGCCACCAGTGAAGCTACCACCCTGCCACCACCCTGCCACCAGTGAAGCCACCACCCTGTCACCACCCTGCCACCAGTGAAGCTACCACCCTGCCACCACTCACCAGTGAAGCTACCACCCTGCCACCACCCTGCCACCAGTGAAGCCACCACCCTGCCACCAGTGAAGCTACCACCCTGCCACCAGTGAAGCCACCACCCTGCCACCAGTGAAGCCACCACCCTGCCACCAGTGAAGCTACCACCCTGCCACCAGTGAAGCTACCACCCTGCCACCAGTGAAGCTACCACCCTGCTACCAGTGAAGCTACCACCCTGCCACCAGTGAAGCCACCACCCTGCCACCAGTGAAGCTACCACCCTGCCACCAGTGAAACTACCACCCTGCCACCAGTGAAGCTACCACCCTGCCACCAGTGAAGCTACCACCCTGCCACCACCCTGCCACCAGTGAAGCTACCACCCTGCCACCACCCTGCCACCAGTGAAGCTACCACCCTGCCACCAGTGAAGCTACCACCCTGCCACCAGTGAAGCCACCACCCTGCCACCAGTGAAGCTACCACCCTGCCACCAGTGAAGCTACCACCCTGCCACCAGTGAAGCCACCACCCTGCCACCAGTGAAGCTACCACCCTGCCACCAGTGAAGCTACCACCCTGCCACCACCCTGCCACCAGTGAAGCCACCACCCTGCCACCAGTGAAGCCACCACCCTGCCACCAGTGAAGCTACCACCCTGCCACCAGTGAAGCCACCACCCTGCCACCAGTGAAGCTACCACCAGTGTAGCTACCACCCTGCCACCAGTGAAGTCACCACCCTGCCACCAGTGAAGCTACCACCCTGCCACCAGTGAAGCTACCACCCTGCCACCAGTGAAGCCACCACCCTGCCACCAGTGAAGCCACCACCCTGCCACCACCCTGCCACCAGTGAAGCCACCACCCTGCCACCAGTGAAGCTACCACCCTGCCACCAGTGAAGCTACCACCCTGCCACCAGTGAAGCCACCACCCTGCCACCAGTGAAGCCACCACCCTGCCACCAGTGAAGCTACCACCCTGCCACCAGTGAAGCTACCACCCTGCCACCAGTGAAGCTACCACCCTGCCACCAGTGAAGCCACCACCCTGCCACCAGTGAAGCTACCACCCTGCCACCAGTGAAGCCACCACCCTGCCACCAGTGAAGCTACCACCCTGCCACCAGTGAAGCCACCACCCTGCCACCACCCTGCCACCAGTGAAGCTACCACCCTGCCACCACCCTGCCACCAGTGAAGCCACCACCCTGCCACCAGTGAAGCCACCACCCTGCCACCAGTGAAGCCACCACCCTGCCACCAGTGAAGCCACCACCCTGCCACCAGTGAAGCTACCACCCTGCCACCAGTGAAGCTACCACCCTGCCACCAGTGAAGCTACCACCCTGCCACCAGTGAAGCTACCACCCTGCCACCAGTGAAGCTACCACCCTGCCACCACCCTGCCACCAGTGAAGCTACCACCCTGCCACCAGTGAAGCTACCACCCTGCCACCAGTGAAGCTACCACCCTGCCACCAGTGAAGCTACCACCCTGCCACCAGTGAAGCTACCACCCTGCCACCACCCTGCCACCACCCTGCCACCACCCTGCCACCAGTGAAGCTACCACCCTGCCACCAGTGAAGCTACCACCCTGCCACCAGTGAATCTACCACCCTGCCACCAGTGAAGCTACCACCCTGCCACCAGAGAAGCCACCACCCTGCCACCAGTGAAGCCACCAGCCTGCCACCAGTGAAGCCACCACCCTGCCACCAGTGAAGCTACCACCCTGCCACCAGTGAAGCTACCACCCTGCCACCAGTGAAGCTACCACCCTGCCACCAGTGAAGCCACCACCCTGCCACCACCCTGCCACCAGTGAAGCTACCACCCTGCCACCAGTGAAGCCACCACCCTGCCACCAGTGAAGCTACCACCCTGCCACCCCTGCCACCAGTGAAGCCCTGCCACCAGTGAAGCCACCCTGCCTCCAGTGAAGCCACCACCCTGCCACCAGTGAAACTACCACCCTGCCACCACCCTGCCACCAGTGAAGCTACCACCCTGCCACCACCCTGCCACCACCCTGCCTCCCCGAGCATCCAGTCTCCAGTGTCAATGACAGCATCTAACTGCAGATTATCTAGGGCGTGTTGGAGGGTTGGGTTGTGGCCGGACTAACTTGACATACATGGAACATGTTATTATATTAAGTTAGTCCCTGACAAAACCAGTCCGGGGATATATTAACATAAACCTCCGCGTGTCCTGGAGGCGGGGTGAGTTTTGACATCATTAAATTGTAATAATGCGAGGCTAACCAGGTCACGTGGCTGCGTTCTAACCGATAATCCGGCAATTTGTAGCAGCTAATAGGACAAAACGGTGTCAAACAGTGGTTAATTGCCTCCGCAGGTGCGAACTCCTTGAGAAACGAATCAATTTGCCTTTTAATGACTCGCCTAATGCAAATTACCCGATTAAACGACTTTGCTTTAAAAGATGCTAGTCTACTAATGACCGGCAACACGTCTGCCCAAACCGTGACGACTCTATTTTCATAGGCTGATCCAGTGCGAAATGTTGTGATTTTCATAGGCTGATCCAGTGCGGAATATTGTTATTTTCTTAGGCTGATCCAGTGCAAAATTTTGAGATTTTCATAGGCTGATCCAGTGCGGAATGTTTTGATTTTCATAGGCTGATCCAGTGCAAAATGTTGTGATTTTCATAGGCTGATCCAGTGCAAAATGTTTTGATTTTCATAGGCTGATCCAGTGCGGAATATTGTGATTTTCATAGGCTGATCCAGTGCGGAATATTGTTATTTTCTTAGGCTGATCCAGTGCAAAATGTTGTGATTTTCATAGGCTGATCCAGTGCAAAATGTTGTGATTTTCATAGGCTGATCCAGTGCGAAATGTTGTGATTTTCATAGGCTGATCCAGTGCAAAATGTTGTGATTTTCATAGGCTGATCCAAAGCAAAATGTTGTGATTTTCCTAGGCTGATCCAGTGCAAAATGTTGTGATTTTCATAGGCCGATCCAGTGCAAAATGTTGTGATTTTCGTTGGCTGATCCGGTGCAAAATGTTGTGATTTTCATAGGCTGATCCAATGCAAAATTTTGAGATTTTCATAGGCTGATCTCATCCAGTGTGGAATGTTATGATATTTTTGTAGACTGATCCACCCTAATCAATATCATGGCGAACGAAGGCTCATATGGGGGCGACCAAATTTGAGTGGATAAATCAAAAAGTTATTTTTTGTCAATTATTTCGTTAAAACTTAACACTATTAACAACAATTCATCATTCGATCAATTTTTTATAATACCTAGAATGCCAGTACCTACCTACTTGATACTTACTACTCTATATCGAAATCATCGATTGTTTAACGTGCAGCTTGTGCTACTGCTAGGTGATAGCAATTCCTGTTCCTTGTCGTAATCTTATTAAGAGCGAGCTCAAGACGAACGCGTTCGCAGGTTGCATGAATCAAACCCCCAAACTGAACGAAAATGTTATTTCACGTTGGTCGTAATTAAGTTTGAATAATATCTTGGTTTCATTCGATTTGGACCCTAATCAAATTAGATATGCTCTCAACGCAGTGAGGAGGTATGATTGTTGCTATATCAATCCGATACGTTATTTTTTGAGACAAGCAGATATATTTTACCTGAATAAGATTGAAATAAATGAAATAAAACGGCGATTCACCTATTATATGGCAAACGTGACAACACTTCACGTTCAAGCGAAGATATTCATTGATCCGTTTCTGTTGATATTGTTGGACTTTTCACGAGTACTAATAAGTAGGTACTTTACTATAGGTACTGGCATGTTAAGTGATTGAACATAAATTTTAGTAATTTCAGATGCGCGTTTAGATGCATATAGATGCATATAGGTTTTAGATTTTGCAATAGACATTTAAAAAATTTAAAAAATTTGACAGATTTTAAAAATTTGACAAAATTTCTTAATTAAATTATGTGGCTAAATAGGAGACCAATTCACTTAATTAAATTATTGATCTAGGTTGATCATGTGTTTTCACTAATTAGGTTTTAATTACGCCCCCCCTCCCGCCCCTTAAATGGTTTCATATTTGGAGGATGTAGAAATGAAAACTAAGGTGGGGCTTGCAGTAAGCCTATTTCTATCAGTAAATTTGCATTTTGCTGAAGCTGTGTCACTCATTTCACTATTAAGCATAATTATTAAAATACAACACAAATTTTTTTGATCTCCGTCATTCTTAATGTTCATTTCGAGTATCATCCCAAAAACGCCACTCACTGTTGACAATATTTCTGCCATGTGTCATTATCCAAAAGAGAATAATTGCTATAAAAGGCATTGTTTAGTCAGCTCAATCATTGTCTTGTGTCTATAGACAAGCTAAACGTCAACATGGGCAATAATTACCATTATACAGTGCTAATTAATTAAATTAGCGGTTGCGATGTGTTTTCACTAATTAGTAATTACATAAGGTCCTTTGGAACTCGGCCTGGCGGCTGCATTTAGCATTTCCATATGCTCCGCAGTCAATAAATTGATAGAGGATCTCACTAATGGATCTCACTAAAGATATACCAGTCACTGGTCACTGCAGCCACCCCCTGCTGAGGGATCCAGGGTGGCTCCCCCGCCGACAAGCCTAGCCTAATACTACAGAGTGAAAACACAGGAGGATCTGTGCTATTTACTGCAGCGAGACTCGCAGTGTGAAGGAACTCGCTTACTAGAGGCTCTGTCAAGTGATAGAGCATATACAGTCAGAGGCAGCAGCTTTGCCACCATCATATCAACTCATCTGGGTCTATATTCGGCCTGTATCTTGCAACCATTTCGGAGCCGATAAGAGGCATTTTCATTTGCCAATCACATCATAAATGACATTACAAAACAGCTTTTTGCGGCATCTAACTCCCCCACTTTATTTGATTGTCGGCTCTGCATATTTGCTGGGTCAGTAGTGTATTGCTAGGAGATGTAACAATTCGGCATACCATTGTGCCACAAGTAACAGATTCATAACACCATTGTAACCGGTTTTGTCGGAAGTGATCAATGCCATTCATACTCCCATATCGGTATCACAGAAATTTGAGTCAAGTAAAGACAGGATCACGTAAACATTTGGTCAGGTCACGCCTGGATTTAAATATCTGCAATATCAGCTTGTTCCTTTGTTATAAATCCTCTCATTCTCGGGAGGATCTGGGGAGAATCCGATCTGACTTCCGACTTGCAGGGAACTTCGCAGTCGTGAATGAGGAGCTCTCGTTGTAATTAACAAGTCTAACTTCCTTCTCGATTTTGCCGGTGCAATTGAGGGTGTCCCAGATGCCTAGCTAAATAGGATTCTTCTTTGAAATGCCGGTTATTACAGGACCTCATTAATAATTGGAATAATGGTTCCCAGCGAATGATGGAGTGAGAGCATGGACCTTTTTGTATGGTGTCACATTATTCATGTTAACTTGTTTGGGTGGTGATCATTTAGCTTGCTCTGAGCTGCAGTCTGTAACCCATGCAAGCACCCCTATATATTGTGCCCTGGTCCCATTAATTCATTACAATGTGCAGCCCCATAATCCATGCAAGCACCCTATATATTGAGCCCTGGTCCCATTAATCATTACTATGTGCAGCCCCATAATCCTTGCAATCACCCTATATATTGTGCCCTGGTCCCATTAATTCATTACTATATGCAGCCCATAATCTCATAATCCTTGCAAGCACCCCTATATATTGAGCCCTGGTCCCATTAATTCATTACAATGTGCCTGGTTTTATCTTTTGCATCTCAAGAATCGCAGCTATACTTTGTTTTTTACAATGATTCAAGATCTTCCCAGGTGTATTTTGTAAAATTGGGCCCTTGGCGAGGAAAAATTCAGTTTTCATGAATGAAATCTTGGTGATTAAACTTGGCGCAAGAAGTATTGGCCGACTACTTCATACAATTCAATTTTTGTAACTTCCCTGGCCCCACTAGCTCGGAGCAGTGTCTGAACCACATAAACTTGAAACTTTCAGAAAATGGAGTGTCGCCTCCACGCTCTGTGTACTGAAGGTTATAAGTTAATGGGTGCTTCCCCTTCTGCCCCAGTTGGGCTGAAAGTTTTTTATGACGTCATGGTGTCCAAGGGTTCAATTTTTATCGACAGGCTTTCATTTGCTGCTTCTGATCTCCTGGAAAATTCTTGGGGAAAGTGAATTCCTTTGAGAGATCTTCCATGGAGCTGAGATGATTACAGGATTACAAAAGTTATTGCAATCTTCGATTACCACTGTCACTATTTTACAAAGAGCTTCAGTCTAGAGAACTAATTCATCCAACAATTCAAATAAGAACATGGTCAGGATGATGTGAAATTACTAACATGAGTAGATAAGGGTACTTGGCCTTAATTCAGGCATTTTGTATAATGGAGCTGCAAGTTAAAATCATTTTCCGCATAAATCCATGATATTTGTTCAAAGAAATAGCCATGCTCCATAATACTACCAGCCATTGCAGTAAACTTCTGGCTAAAACTAAATGCAGGATTTCCTGACTGATCACGCAGGTAAATGAGGCTGCACCCGGAAAATTAGGGTAAATTAGGGGGTACACCTCATTTAATAGGTTGAATACTTGGTAATTCGCACAACCGAGCTCTTTCAAACATCCAGGTCGTTTGGATGATTATTTAACCTCCACCCACGCCCCATCAACCATCATTTCATTCCACCAGAATTTCACAGGGAACTTGCTTCTATGTACGCGTCTTTTCTTCATTCTCTTTTTACTGATTTTACTGATTGGAACTTTGTTTCCCAATACGCTATCCATTGGCTTCCATCCTTGTTCCCAGATATGTTGCTTGAGTCACAAGGTCATCTTGTTCTAGTCTTTTACCACAATCAGAAACCTTATCGAATAGCCAAATTACAAAAGGTCACACACCATTTCAACATCTGATATGGAATCAATTTCATACATGAACCACCGCATGCACAAACGTTTCGACCCAAATCTATGAAATAAGACTAACCACTTATTCCCAAATAGGATCTAGTTCATCTCTATCTCTCTCGTTTGAAAGATGAAGTTCTTCCTAGTTGTACTCCTTGGAATGATTGCCATCATCAACAGCAAAGCCATCCAGGAGGAGGATACCGTCGAGCTCAACGGAAGCGGTGAGTTCTGTAGGACTGCTTTATTTCACTTCCATTCCAAGATGTGGTGAGTTCTCCTTATTTCACTTCCATGCCAAGATGTGGTGACTTCTCCTTATTTCACTTCCATTCCAAGATATGGTGAGTTTTATTTATTTCACTTCCATTCCAAAATGTGGTGAGTTCTCTTTATTTCACTTCCATTCCAAGAAGTGGTGAGTTCTCCTTACTTCACTTCCATTCCAAGATGTGGTGAGTTCTCTTTATTTCACTTCCATTCCAAGAAGTGGTGAGTTCTCTTTATTTCACTTCCTTTTCAAGAAGTGGTGAGTTATCTTTATTTCACTTTCATTCTTAGAAGTGGTGAGTTCTCTTCATTTCACTTCCATTCCAAGAAGTGGTGAGTTCTCTTTATTTCACTTCCATTCCAAGATGTGGTGAGTTCTCTTTATTTCACTTCCATTCCAAGATGTGGTGAGTTCTCTTTATTTCACTTCCATTCCAAGATGTGGTGAGTTCTCTTTATTTCACTTCCATTCCAAGAAGTGGTGAGTTCTCTTCATTTCACTTCCATTCCAAGAAGTGGTGAGTTCTCTTTATTTCACTTCCATAACAAGATGTGGTGAGTTCTATTTATTTCACTTCCATTCCAAGATGTGGTGAGTTCTCTTTATTTCACTTCCATTCCAAGATGTGGTGAGGTTTCTAGGACTGCTTTATTTCACTTCCAGCATCAGTGGCAGCTACTGGCAGGAATCGAAGACTTGTTAACCATTACACCAATTCACCACTGCATTGATTTTTACTTTCTAAGCACCTTCGGACATTACCCCATAGGAGTTAGATGAGGGTTCAGCACTTGGTCATATGTCATCAATATTACATCTTACAATTTTAATAGATATTATATTTGTATCAGGTCGGATGGTGCTTGTTGGCAAATTACCAACACGCTGAAACTCTAACTTATATTTTCTTCCATTAAACTACAAGTAAAGAATATGTCTACTAACCTAATGTTTTGATTCTCAACTCACAATTAATGATAAAATCTTCAGAGGAAGACAGTTCGAACCTAGTGAAGAGAGGTACAAAGTTCGATATCAGTGACTACAAGGGCTACAAGCAGGGCAGACGAGGCTGGACTGGAGTGGGAGGAGACAGTGAAGAGCTCGCCGGAGAAAACGAATATTAATTCCTCACAGCATGCAGCTTATATCATAACCAGGACTTAGCTTCATAGGTTACCATGGTGACGTATTAGTTGTCATGGAGCGTTTTAGGTTGCCATGAGGACAACATGGTTGCCATGGTGAGTCGCTATGGGCTAACTTCTAGAAGTAGAGACACTAAACATCTTTCCCTGTACGTGTTTCTTTCACAAGAGTTTTAGTTTGCTCACATTATGTTACAAGAATGAGTATATTGAATGTAGTTTTGAGTGGAGCACGGAATCCTGGGTTATAATTAAATGCAAATTTTGAATGTCAAATATGTCAGCTTTTCAGCTGGAGGAATTTGCCAGCTTTCTTACGCCATATTCATAAGATTTTGTCAGAAGCTTTTGCACTTAGCATTTCTAAAGATTTTGCCAGCGAAAATGTCCCAGTTCTACACTTTATGTACTGCATACGTTGTAGAGTTTGAAGGATCAGCTAGGCTTAGTATCACTGGGCAGTACTGATTACTGAGATCTTTAGATGTAACTGTTCCTATACAAACATCGCCAAGAAAGTTGAGAGCGTCGTTTTTAAAATAGATTTCCGAGTCAAATCGTTTTTTGACCAAAACGAATATTTGATTTTGCCATTTCGATAAAATTTGTAGAAAT
Source organism: Beroe forskalii (assembly GCA_011033025.1). Lineage (NCBI taxonomy): Eukaryota > Metazoa > Ctenophora > Nuda > Beroida > Beroidae > Beroe > Beroe forskalii. The sequence goes on along the minus strand of WFMF01000028.1, from coordinate 609,156 downwards.
GATCATCATGATTGTGTAAAATAAAATCACAAATAGACCTTCGATTTATGTAAATCAAGTTGTCGTTGATGACTCCATTGTTTTGTGAAAAAAGTATATGAAGTACACAATATCCGCAATGATTTAAATAAAAATGGGGGTCCTTGAAAAAATGCTGAAATTTGTGGGCTTACTCTTGGGGTTGAATACTAGAATAAAAAGTAAGTCAACTTATAGAGGAGTATGATAGCACCCAAATCTCAATGTTATCATGCGGATTTCGTATGATCTAAAATCTAAAATTACACTGTGAGGAAAAAGGTAGATTCCCTAATAGCTCACCTTAAAATTAAAAAGTTGGAAACACTCATAGCAACGTTGGCACAACGATTTCACAAGAATTTTACAGAGAATTCTAGGTTCCTGAGTTGGTAGGTAGGTATGTATTCAAGCATTAAATTTTGCAGACTTGAATTGGGCCGGATGACTCAGCTTTCGGTACAACATCACCGTATTAGAGCCGACAGAAAACCTCATCTGAACGAAATTTTAGGTTTCTTACCAATCTCACTTTTAGACCAAAGATTTTGTCGTGTGACTTAATGAAGAAGTAATCCATAGTGTCAGGTGTTGATAATAATTGAAGGCCTAAAAACCAACAAGTGCTCTGGGCTAACAAGGGGTCATCAGATGGACAATGAGGCACACAATATACAGGACTCGGTTTTTCGGCTCCCTATGCAGGCCTCTCGATGCAATCTGCCACCACAAAATTTGAGATGGGTGAGCGATTGGCGACTTACAGTGAAAAAACTTTTAAGAAAAACTTTTTATATTATCGCCGGACCTCTGATATGAAAATTTAGGTTGCTGTTCTCTCAGTTAATAAATAAGTGTAATTTAGACACCGCAATAAAGCTACACGCCCATACTCAGCAGTGTACCAAGACTATGAGGCACAAAATGTACCAGACTCGGTTTTTAGGCTCCCCATACATGTCCTTCGATGCAATCTGCCACCACAACATTTGAGATGGGTGGGCAGTTGGCGACTTACAGTGAAAAACGTTTTATATTATCGCACGACCACTGATATGAATATTTAGGTTGCTGTTCTCTCAGTTAATAAATAAGTGTAATTTAGACACCGCAATAAAAGCTACACGCCCATACTCAGCAGTGTACCTTCCATTGATGCTGAGATTTAAAAACTAAAAAAATCTAGCAGTTGATATGCCCCGTGAGGAAAGATTGGCCATTACAGAATCTTTGTAGCAGCAAAAAGTAGGTCGCCTCTGTTATTTCCTAATTGATCACTGCATATATTAGCATTTCACAGATCCATGTGTTTATGATATCAAAAAATGATGAGTGTTATAAAACCTCCGGATCAAAACTAATGATGCTTTAAAAGCATCATACATTTTGATTGCTTACAGATAAACTATGATAAGGAGTAAACAGTCGGAGGTTCTATATATTGACGCTGACAACGACCCGTATATTCGTCCTTTCCATGAAAATTGTGATTCTTCTCGGCTTCATCAAACCGACAATAACCTATAGGACTTATGCTCAGCTCACGGTAGGAAAAAACAAAACTATGGCGAAGTTGGACTTGTATAACAAGAAGAGAGATATAGAAGAGAGGATATACTATATCCTTTCTTCTATTGTCCTGGGTCTAGATCGGAGCTCCGGATCTCCGGATCTCGGATCTAGATAAGATGATTTCATATCGAATGAGTATGAGTATGATCAGCATTCTGCCTCTGTGTAATCATTTTGCCGTCGTCTTATTAGAATTCTGTTTTATCTTTACTCATAGGAGCCTACAGAAACTGATAGCGAATATTTTTGACTCTTATTTTTAGTCTGACTCATACATATAAAATTTGATTTTATCAAAATATCAAAAATTCATGGCTAATTTAATTTAGGCAGAATCTAAGGCAGAAAGTAAAGATTCTTTGTAGAAAACTGTAGTTTGAACAATTTGATAACTGCTTAATTAACTGTCAGGGCATTTATAATTGTGGACGGACAATGGAAATCCGACATAATTTTGGGTCATGGCTGGAAATGGAAAACTAATTTTTTTCCACTGTGTCAATACAGTCTCGATTTTGGGAAAAATTGCATTCATCGGACCATAAATGTACCGGGTGTACCACGAAAAAATGGACAAAAGTAAACGCTCGGCTTCTGTTTGGAGATATGGGCGAAAACCGGTTTTTCGTTGATTATTCGGACATTCAAATTATTTGTGCAAAAACTTTCAGCCTTTATCTATAACTTCCCAAAATTTTATCCAGAAATTCTAAACAAAAGCCGAGTTATTAACTTTTGTCCACTTTTTCTTGGTACACTTGTACTAAATTGTACACAAAGACACGAAATACGGCAAAGGTTGAATCACTGCACGATATTTGGAGCTAGGCCCAGTATGGGAGGAAAAAGTGAGATAGTGGGTTAGTATTGTCCCCGTGAGATACTGTCTGCTCCTGTTAAATAGTGTAGTTAAATAGTGTAGTTAAATAGTGTAGTCACTGGCCAACCGAGTTTTCAGAGAAATAAATGTTGATACTTGTTCCTATTTCTTCTTTGATTGTTTTCAAAATTGTTGCATTTATGGAGATCGATTCCTTTCGATGTCAACCCAATTTTTTGTACCATAATGCACCATATAACCGGCTTTTAAATCTAAAAAAAAACGTCTTTGAGATTTTTGTCCAAAGGGCCGGTTAAAAAACGCTGGTTAAAATGGGGCCGCTTCAACCTTTATCCTTGATATCAGCTCTGTGTCTAAATAGCATTCTATTGGGCTTGTTGCTTGGTCATACCCATGCAAACCAAAAGGAAGGAATGGTATGGCACTAACAACTTATCTTCCCCTGATTCCGCTGCTCACCATCTCCTGTATCTTTGGCTATAAAGTTGGAATACTCCTTGAAGGAAATGGATGTTATGATGAGGATGCGGTGCGAAGGATAACTGATTACACAGTTGGGAAGCTAGGAGGTGGCATTGAGGTGCAGATGAAACAGCATGATAGCACTGTGCTCAGTACTTACGAGGTAGTCTGCAGTTTCATTGAGGAAGGGGTGGTTGCTGTGATATCTGACAGTGGTTCCTCCACAGCAGCAATAGAGGAAGACATTCTGAGGGGTGTCCAGGTTCCCATCCTAGCAACAGCTGCTTCGAACCCCTACCTTCATTTCCACAGCTGGATTCAGTTCTTCATCCCCTCTGATTTGCATCAAAGTCAAGCAATATTTGACCTCTTGAAGGAGTACAGGTGGTATGACTTCTCCATCATTGCGTCTGCAGATGACTACGGAATCAATGGGGTTCTTGAGCTCCAGAACTTAGCAACACAGAATGCTGCATTTGACTTGAAATTCGTGCAGCACTTTGATATAAATGATGAAGAATACTTGTTCGAGGAAGAACTAGATCTCATTAAGAGCGAGCTGGTCAAGGTGATTGTACTGCATTGTAGGGGCATCTATGCAAAGAGGATTTTCAGGTAAATTTCTAATCACTTAATGATTTCCATAAAACTGCTGGAATATTTTTAATTAGGAAATTGCAAATAAAAATGCACAGGGAGTCATCCTTCCTTCAAGTTTTATTCATCTAAATGGCAATTTAAGATTACAAACCTCCAATTTACCAACTATTCATTTCTCATGATCGAAAAATTTCGGAAATCCTCTTAACTAAATGTTTCAATCATATCAATAATTTTCAGTGAAGCAGCAAAGAGAGGTTTGTTAACTGAATCTTATGTTTGGATAACATCAGAAGGAACAACAGCTAATCAGGAAACTCTAAAAGCAAATGGAAAGTACAGCAGCACCTATGTTGGTTTGTTGGGGACTCAACCAAACTATGGACTAGAAACACAAGCCTTCACAGAGATGCAGGATGACTACACTGAGTCCAATGCCGAGCACATGCCCACAGATATTAACATGTGTACGATTTACATCTCGGATGCTATCAGGCTGATACATGGCTCCATCAAAGAAACTCCAGGCTTCTCAGAACCAAGCGGTCTGACCTGTGCCCTACCAGAAATACCTTGGAGTTCTGGCACAGCTTTCCATGACAAGATGGGGGAGAATCTCTTGAATGGAAAACATGTTGTATTCAAATCCGAGTTGCCAACTTATGACATCTTGAACTTTAAAAGTGTTGAAAATGGTTTCGAGAGAATTGGCAAATGGAACCCTGAAACCAAACTGACAAATCTGAAAGAAGAACAGGTCCCCTGGCCAGGTAGAAGCGACGTAAAGTTCATTGGAGGGTCTTACTCCCCGCCGTCAGGCGTGGCAGAAAACCTGTTAGGGTATCACATCAAGATAGGGATATTGCCGTTCAGTCCTCTAGCAGTTATCAACGAGTCCTGCAGTCAAGACTCGGCCAGCATCTCTTCTCCTGATTGTTGGTACGGATGGAATCCTCAGATATTCCAGAGACTAGCTACTGAGTTGAAGTTCACCTATGAGTATGTCATGCCTGAAGACAGACAATGGGGAGGGTTCTACAACGGAGAATGGAACGGCCTGGTGAGGGATCTCATCAACAGGAAAATAGATCTGTGTCTGGGCATATCAATCAACTTAATGCGTTCTAGAGTCATTGACTTCACTTCCTCATTCTTTGAAGATGAAGCAGGATTCATTCTATATAAATCCAAATCTTCAAAAGGATTATCTGACATGTTCTTTTTCATGGAACCCTTTGATATCACAGTTTGGGTATCTATTCTGCTGTTAACACTGGTGATAGGAGCATTTATAAGCTTTTTCGGCAAGTTTTCTCCTTACGGATTCTATGGTAGAAAAATCCATGCCATGCAATGCTGCGAGTGTAGCAGCTGTGCTGAGAGGCGAAACATAAAAGTAGCTAGAAAGTGTCGACTTGCTGAAACGAAATCTCATGATTGTCTATTGAGTGAAGCCGAAGAGAGCGGTTACTTATGTGACTTGTCCCTTTACAACTCCACTTTTCTCGTCAGCACAGGTAAAAGTCGAATTAATCAGTTCTCAGAAGATAAGATAAGATAAGATATTAACTATTAAGATAACATTGGAGAAGAGACTTGTCTCATTGAACTGCTGCCATACTAATTAGGTACTGATTCCCTAACGTAATTAAGTAATTAGCATACAGCAGTAATCAATAATCCAATCCCCATCCCAGGTCTAGTTGGGCAAGCGACTGATGTTCTCCCTCAAGCTCTGTCAGGCAGGTTCCTGCTGTTCGTGTGGTGGCTGTTCATCATGATGATGACTACCATGTTCACTGCCAACTTAACAGCCCATCTCACTCTGGAGCGCTCAGACACAGGGATAACTAAGATAGAGGACCTGCTGTCGCAGACACAGTATGAGTGGGGGTTCATGGGTAACATCAGCTTCGAGTCCCTCCTGGAGGAAAGCGACAACGAGCAGTTCCGGAAGATTGCCAGGAACGCTGTCAGGATCCCCAGCGACGAGGAAGCAGCGGCGATAGAGCGAGTGAAACAGGGGGACTTTGTGTACATGGCAGGGGACAGCTCGGCACTGATTATACATGCCAACAAAGACTGCGACATGGTGCTAAACAAGATGAACAGGTTTCACAACCAGTGGGCAATGGGAGTGCAGCCTCACTCCCCTTACATGGAAGCCATCAACAGACGTTTCCTGGTCTACAGAGACGAGGGCTGGTTCGTGGAAACCTTCGAGTTCTGGTTTGAGAACCCGGACCAGAAACTGGACTGTGGAGCTGATAGTTTGCTAGGAAGCGACACTAAGTTCAGCATGGCACATCTTAGGGGCCTCTTTCTCATACTTTTCACTGGAATAGTCTTATCTTTCCTCATTGCCATCTGTGAGTTCATACAAGCTGCTTTCCTTGACAGTTATAACAGTGGCTCTTTTTGTAGATCCTTGAAGAGCAGGCTGGGTTTGAAGTGGCATGATGTTAGGGAAGACTGGATTGGATCAAAGAAGAGGTCAACGTTTGAGAAAAGGCTAAAAGATGGCGAAAAAGAAAATGTCATTGAAAACAACACCCACTGAAAAAATCGATTCTCATTAACTCTTGTAAAAACATTGGACCCATAAAGAAATTGATTTTGTTTCAACTTTCAGTTTTCACTTTTCAGTTTATTTAAAACTTGTTGATATCAATCTCACTCTCAGAGTTGAAACAAAATAAAAACTGAAGTGATTAGGGTTCCAATGATTGTGTTCGCTTCATTTTAATTTATTTGATTTCATCAATAGGAAAATAAATTTATAATTATGTACTTATTGTAAATCATGTCTTGCAATTCATGTAAATCACGAATATTTAATTTTCTAAAGTTGGCCTTGGCCAAAAACGTCAAAAATGGTGATTTTCAGACTAAAAAACGAGATCTCAATTTCTGAGGCCCGAAGCCTCAATCAAAAATCGGGTCAGTACAAAGATGACTTTTGTAGTAACTACCAAGGGTCTTTCTAAAAATTTGTTGAATTTACTTATTTAGATGAAGTCGGTCTTCTGCAATTCATGTAGGAATAAAGATTAAAGAATTGATATCGATAATTGACACCGTCCAATCGTTTGCTTTTGGTAACATACTGAATTGGTAGAAGACCTAACTATCAAACATCACAGACAATTTGAATAAATCACCTGTTTGAAAAGAGAGTTTAGATTCCGCCGAGTGACAAGTACCCTTGAGAGTTGAGAGGAGTACCCTTGAGGCCGTACCAAGACACGGGCTTGTGTTGTGCTCTTATAGCTGCCGCAGGCGATCATTCACCTAGAAACGTGGGGGTATCAGAGGGACGGTGGAAATGTCGATAATTAATAAAAATTTGGGAAAATATGTGGCTAACAGTGTCGAATCACATAGCAAAGACAACAGTGAACTGCAGCTCAAATTCTGTAAGGGGCCATCCATAAAGGACGTCCGCAAAATTTTGGCTGTTTTAGACCCCTCCCTCCCCCCTTGTCCGCAAACATCCGCAACCTGAAATACCCCCCTCCGGACGTCCGCATTTTCATTGAAAATCTTTTGTGTCATCATTTTTATGCCCTTTTTCTCAAATATGGTGACAAAATCAACTTTATTATTTGACTCAATGTCGAAAATCTAAGACGAAATTCTAAAAAATCGACTTTTTTCAAGTGAAAAATTACTCAAATCGACCAAAATTTTCATAAATGCGGACGTCCGAATTCGGCCAAACACCCCCCTCCCCCCTACGTCCGCAAACGTCCGCATTGGCCAGACTCCCCCCTCCCCCCTTTTTGCGGACGTCCTTTATGGATGGCCCCTAACATTAATCACATCGGGAAAATTAGAACCCAAGTGACTTACATTATCCCGATCCGAAACCAGAAACCACGTTATTGTAACTTGGAATTGACACGTTATTCTAACTTGGAATTGACACGTTATTCTAACTTGGAATTGACACGTTATTCTAACTTGGAATTGACACGTTATTCTAACTTGGAATAGACACGTTATTCTAACTTGGAATTGACAGGTTATTTTAACTTGGAATTGACACGTTATTCAAACTTGGAATTGACAGGTTATTCTAAGTTAGAAATGACGTATTATTCTAACTTGGAATTGACACGTTATTCTAACTTGGAATTGACACGTTATTCTAACTTTCTAACTTGGAATTGGCACGTTATTCTAACTTGGAATTGACACGTTATTCTAACTTGGAATATATACGTTATTCTAACTTGGAATATATACCTTATTCTAACTTGGAATTGACACGTTATTCTAACTTGGAATTGACACGTTATTCTAACTTGGAATTGACACGTTATTCTAACTTGGAATTGACACGTTATTCTAACTTGGAATTGACACGTTATTCTAACTTGGAATTGACACGTTATTCTAACTTGAAATTGACACGTTATCCTAACTTGGACTTAATACGTTATTCTAACTTGGAATTGACACGTTATTCTAACTTGGAATTGACACGTTATTCTAACTTAGAATTAATACGTTATTCTAACCTAGAATTGACACGTTATTCTAACTTGGAATTAATACGTTATTCTAACCTAGAATTGACACGTTATTCTAACTTGGAATTGACACGTTATTCTAACTTGGAATATACTGTAAAGCCATTAATTTTCGCGCGGCATTAATTTTCGCGCATTTATTTGGAAAAGAAAATCCGCGAAAATATCAGCCGTGAAGTTAATTTTCAATTCTTGGAGATAAATTTATATCTGCGTATTTTTTGAGTGGAAGAAACTTATGCTATTGTTGGTAGGTATTCGATAAGTCGATATATTCTAACTTCAAGAGGCATTATTTTCAACTCAAAGTGTCTCATTAGAAACATTGTTCTCAACTAAGTTCGCAGTATCGTTTACGGATGACATGCTGTAATGTCTGACAAACAGAGGCACACTTAAGTAAACATAGACGAACAAGACACCTCATTACTTTTGCCTTTGTACAATCACCGGCTATCAAGGCGTACAGCAATGAGCGAAAATGATAAATGGCCACGTACAAGCACTGGTTTGTGTTTAAGGAATTTTGAAAAATTAAAACCGTGAAATTACCTGTTTTTAAAGAAACGCGAAAAATAGCACCATGAAAACTATATGGTTTACAGTATACGTTATTCTAACTTGAATTGACACGTTATTCTAACTTGGAATTGACACGTTATTCTAACTTGGAATTGACACGTTATTCTAACTTGGAATTGACACGTTATTCTAACTTGGAAATGACACGTTATTCTAACTTGAAATTGTCACGTTATTCTAACTTGGAATTGACACGTTATTCTAACTTGGAATTGATGCATTATTGGAACTTGGAATTGACAGGTTATTCTAACTTGGAATTGACGCATTATACTAACTTGGAATTGACACGTTATTCTAACTTGGAATTGACGCATTATTCTAACTCGGAATTCACAAAACTCGTGGATATCTACGACTCCATCACTTAAACTCGCGTGCAAAACAATTGCAATTATTCGGACCCCCGTAACTCAGACCACCGTTACATGGATACCTCAACTTTGACCCCCATAACTTGCCCAAACGCAATTTAAACCCACGTAACATGCCACCACGTAGCCCAAACCGAGGTTACTTACCCACACGCAAGTCTAACCCACGCAACTTACCCAGACGAAGACCCAAACTACGTTATTCTCACTTGGAATTACTAGAATTGATAATTTTCTTAATTTCTACAAATCCTCCACATGAACTCGCGTGCTGAAATATAGCAACCAGATCTAATTTCAGTTTTCACATGATTGGTCGTATTTGAACTCATTTCAACGTAACCAAGTCGAAAATCCCGTACAAATATCACTTTCTTCAAATCCCCTAATTTCTACAAAACGGCCGTGTGTACTCACGTGCTGAAATATAGCAACCAGATCTAATTTCACGCACATTTGTCGTATCTGACTCATTTCAACGTTATCAACAACTTATTGAAATCACCACGAAGCTTGTAATTAACGTGACCGATCACTATTTCTCGGCAAATATAGACATTGAAACAAGAAAATCATTAAAATGCTTCAATCAATTTACTTTTATTAACGGGGCTAACAATAAAAACAAATGAAACAACGTTTCTTTATGAATTTAATTCGACTGTAATCAATAGTTTTTCACCAATCTTTACTCTGGAATTAAACAAATCAAATATTCTGTGTTAGCTCATTGCTCGGATTCAACTAACGTTTTAACTTAACGTTTTAACTTGTAATTGTTCAATATTAACACGTTCAAATTCAACAACACATGTGTTCTGTTTTTCGTTATTCTGCAATCACGCTCCAACTAAGTCCTCTTCTCAAACTGCCGATTCCTCAATCACTGACACGGTAAAATATTCATGGATCGCCCAAGGGACTATGAATCTGAGCGCGACTTTAAAATCTTAGAGGCTGATTGGTCCCTGATTACCCGTGGGTAACATGCAGCTGTCTCATTGGTCTCTGTCAAAGTACCCATGGTTAAATGCAGCTGTTTCATTGGTCTCTGTCAAAGTCCCCATGGGTGCAGCTGTCTCCCAATCACTTCGGTCTCACAACAATGAAGATTCCGATCATGCTAGCTAGAACGGAGAGCCCCGTTGCTACGATGATAGTTTCCCAGGCAACCACGGTGTAGATGAAGTACCAGGTCATGGCTGCCAGGTTCATCACACAGGAGAGAACGCAGAATATCACCTGGGATAGGGGTGTCGTTATAGTAAAGGGGCCCATATACCTGGCTAACTGGGAGCGCAAGAGAAAAACCAAAAAGTACGACGTATTGGCCTATTTCTATTAGGCGTATTTTTCTCATAATACGCGACTTAAAAATCTCACCATGGAGTCTAAATAGTGGTTGTTAAATACGTGAAAAAGTACGGGCGCATGCGCTATCATTTGATAGCGAATGCGCGCGTACTTTTTCACGTATTTAACAACCCTTATTACAATGAAACGATGTTATCGAAAACATTTAGAGTACGCGCGCGACCTTTATGTGACAATAGTGCTTAATCGAAATTTTGGCAAAATTTCAAAATTGAAGAAGAAAAAGGTAAGACAGTTTCTGCCAAAAAATACGCATTATATTTTTTGCCGTATCTTAAAAATACGTATTTAACAACCTTGCATAACATGACCCCTATTCAGTACTCGCCTCGCTTCACTCCTTGATAGTGATGTCACTACCACAAACCTACAACACATGATAATTACCCAGTACCTACCTCGCTTCGCTCGCTGAAGAGCCGTCCAATGATTGTGTTGAGGGAGAGGTTGTTCCCTGCATCACTGACACCGTACGCCAGAGCTACTGCCACCAGTATAGCTATTCCAGGGGGGTGCAGGATAGCTGATTCAGTGTCCTGGGGGTTAGGGTTGGGGTTAGGATAGCTGATTCAGTGTCCTGGGGGAGATATAGAGTAGGGGTTAGGGTTAGGATAGCTGATTCAGTGTCCTACAGGAGTAGGAACGTGTTACGAGCATGTGGGAAGTGTGGAACACAGTACTGAGTAAATATTGAACACTGGAAGCCCTTTTTCCAACGTATATGTCGCCAATATGAGTTGAGTGCGATCTCGCGTGCTGATTGGTCAAAGGCATGACAATCTCAGGTTGATCTCAAGTTGAAACTTTAGGTAAGCTAATGCAATGACCATATTGGAATAAATTTAGAACCCCGCACATGAACCAGGCGGTTGCATTGCCAGGCTCTCCAAGTATTGTAAGAACTTACCTTTGGGAAGGAGGTGCAGGTGAGGAGGAGTGAGATGACAGCCAGACACCCGGACAGGATAGTTACCAACACATAGCTGAACACACTCAGTATTTTACCTGCAGAGTTAACACTGAGAGGGTTATAAACCATACAAATAAGACAGAACAGCATACAAATTAGTTGGATCGGCGCCTAATTCAACTTTCCATAGAGTATAGACATTTTAAGCCTTACTTTTTGGTCACTACAAAAGTGATCATACCAATAATCTGAATTCATACCTAGAGCAAGAGATCCCACGAGTTCCCCAACTCCCACAACCATGCCAAACAGGGCTATGTTTTCTCCTAGCATAGTAGGGATCTGGGAAACAGTGATTAGGAATAAGTGCATTGAATAGAGATTACTTGATTATATATGAGACTAGATCATATTTGGATGATCTTAAAGAATTCAGGAAAATTCCTAGGACCAGTCTACAGCAAATTATGCTCTCAGGTTTTCTCACCTCTACACTAGGAATGCTCTCAGGATTGCTCACCTCTACACAGTACATGGTGAAGTAGAAGCCAGCAGCAGCCATTGAGGGAACCAGCCACAAAGTCTGCTTCAGAATAACCAGAGAGAAGGTCTCCTTCAGCAGGTTGCCACAGGTACGAGGGCTCAGGTCTTCTTTCATCTGCAATGGGCAGATAGTGGACTGTTATGAGGTTGTCAAATGCTACAGTAAGAGAAAGCTTCCTTAAATCATTAACCGTATTCGATTCACAAACAACAGACAGCCCGGAGTAGTTTTCTTCTTGACGGTAAATTTAAAACCATAGCCACCCTATTATAGCTTAATTTGTTATCTGCAGTTCTGCACTAAGAACCTCTTCATGTATTTAAGAATAAAACTCACCCCATCTAGTTCTCTGCAGTTCTCTGCACAAAGAATAAAGCTCATCCCATCGAGTAGCGGTTGCCTCTCCCCCTGGGGTCGTGGAGGACTCCTCAGCAGCACGTAGCAGATAGTTCCCAGCAGGCTCAGGCTCCCCAGAATAGCGTACACCATCATCCTGGGGGTGCGGGATTGACAATTGTAAGGCGATAACTGATTGAGAGGAATGCTCAAGATACAAAAACAGATTTGGAAGCATGCAAAAAAATACACCAAAAAAAAGGCAAAACATAGACAAGCAAAATAACGAATGAAATTACCTCTTCTGATAGTCCACGTCCGTCTGTCCGTGGGTAACGATGAAGACGATAGCGTTTCCCCAAATCATGCTGCTCATGAAGACTCCCCAGTGGATGCCAGAGTCTCTTCCTGGGATGCCATGACGTCATGTGAAGACGTAACCGATCAATTAATATATCTGAGATAGCAATCTAGCCACTTTTTACATTACTCCACCTCCAATGATTGTGAAGTAAAGACTAAAGAGGAAGAAGTTACGTGATGGCTGGATGAAACATAAACCCTTACCCATGTTATCAGGAGTGGAGTTCCTCACTAAGAACTTGAGTGAAGCAGGTCTGACTAACGCCAGTCCGAACCCAAACACAGACTGGGTCGCGTAGATAGCCACGGAGTTGGGTATCATGATGGAGATGTAGAAGAAGACACAGCAGATGCTGCCCGTGATGAGAGACAGCTTGGCGCCGAAATGTTTGGAGATGGAGGATGTTAATTGTTAGTGGTGACAACGTGCAGCTTGCAGCTACATAGCTATTAGGAGAAGCAGAAGAAACAATTAAAACATGAACTAGGAAAACAAACATGAAACAAAGAAACATGAACTGACTTGATAATGAACATGGCAGCAGGGCAGCTCACTAACAAAACACAAAGAAACATGAACTGACTTGATAATGAACATGGCAGCAGGGCAGCTGACTAACAAAACACTAAGAAACATGAACTGACTTGATAATGAACATGGCAGCGGGGCAGCTGACTAACAAAACATAAAGAAACATGAACTGACTTGATAATGAACATAGCAGCGGGGCAGCTGACTAACAGAACACAAAGAAACATGAACTGACTTGATAATGAACATGGCAGCTGACTAACAAACCACAAGTAAACATTAACTGACTTGATAATGAACATGGCAGCGGGCCAGCTCACTAACAAAACATAAAGAAACATGAACTGACTTGATAATGAACATGGCAGCGGGCCAGCTGACTAACAAAACATAAAGAAACATGAACTGACTTGATAATGAACATGGCAGCGGGGCAGCTGACTAACAAAACATTAAGAAAAGATAGTAATGAACTGACTTGACTAACAAACATGGCAGGCAGCGGGCCAGCTCACTAACAAAACACAAGTAAACATGAACTGACTTGATAATGAACATGGCAGCGGGGCAGCTCACTAACAAAACACAAAGAAACATGAACTGACTTGATAATGAACATGGCAGCGGGGCAGCTCACTAACAAAACACAAAGAAACATGAACTGACTTGATAATGAACATGGCAGCGGGGCAGCTCACTAACAAAACACAAAGAAACATGAACTGACTTGATAATGAACATGGCAGCGGGGCAACAAAACACTAAGAAACATGAACTGACTTGATAATGAACATGGCAGCGGGGCAGCTGACTAACAAAACACAAAGAAACATGAACTGACTTGATAATGAACATGATAATGAACATGGCAGAACATGGGGCAGCTGACTAACAAAACACAAAGAAACATGAACTGACTTGATAATGAACATGGCAGCGGGGCAGCTGACTAACAAAACACAAAACATGAACTGACTTGATAATGAACATGGCAGCTAACTAACTAAACACTAAGAAACATGAACTGACTTGATAATGAACATGGCAGCGGGGCAGCTGACTAACAGAACACAAAGAAACATGAACTGACTTGATAATGAACATGGCAGCAGGGCAGCTCACTAACAAAACACAAAGAAACATGAACTGACTTGATAATGAACATGGCAGCAGGGCAGCTCACTAACAAAACACAAAGAAACATGAACTGACTTGATAATGAACATGGCAGCGGGGCAGCTGACTAACAAAACACTAAGAAACATGAACTGACTTGATAATGAACATGGCAGCTGACTAACAAACCACAAGTAAACATTAACTGACTTGATAATGAACATGGCAGCGGGGCAGCTCACTATCAGAACACAAAGAAACATGAACTGACTTGATAATGAACATGGCAGCGGGGCAGCTCACTAACAAAACACATAGAAACATGAACTGACTTGATAATGAACATGGCAGCGGGGCAGCTGACGCAGGCAGTGAGGGAGTGGACAGCCATAGAGTAGAACACAGTCTGCTCGTCAATGGTGGCTTTCAGCAGAGTAGGCTGCAGGGGGCAGTTGGTGAGGAGACTCTCTTATTAAAGTAATATGTATAAAATCAAAGACATTTCCACTAAAAAGATTGCCATTGTCCGAGAACTCAAATTTAGAAGGCATACTTTTAGGATTACCCGGAAGACCACCGTAGTGCCCGATCAAAAATAAAATAAAACAAGTAACTTTGGGCTGGAATCCCGCACACTGCTTACCATGAGCATGGTCCCGCACACTGCTTACCATGAGCAAGGTAACTTTGGGCTGGAATCCCGCACACTGCTTACCATGAGCAAGGTTAGTTTGGGCTGGAATCCCGCTCACTGCTTACCATGAGCAAGGTAACTTTGGGCTGGAATCCCGCACACTGTTTACCATGAGCATGGTTAGTTTGGGCTGGAATCCCGCACACTGCTTACCATGAGCAAGGTAACTTTGGGCTGGAATCCCGCACACTGCTTACCATGAGCAAGGTTAGTTTGGGCTGGAATCCCGCTCACTGCTTACCATGAGCAAGGTAACTTTGGGCTGGAATCCCGCACACTGTTTACCATGAGCATGGTTAGTTTGGGCTGGAATCCCGCACACTGCTTACCATGAGCAAGGTAAGTTTGGGCTGGAATCCCGCACACTGCTTACCATGAGCAAGGTAAGTTTGGGCTGGAATCCCGCACACTGCTTACCATGAGCATGGTTAGTTTGGGCTGGAATCCCGCTCACTGCTTACCATGAGCAAGGTAAGTTTGGGCTGGAATCACGCACACTGCTCACCATGAGCAAGGTAAGTTTGGGCTGGAATCACGCACACTGCTCACCATGAGCATGGTTAGTTTGGGCTGGAATCCCGCTCACTGCTTACCATGAGCAAGGTTAGTTTGGACTGGAATCCCGCTCACTGCCTGCTTACCATGAGCAAGGTAAGTTTGGGCTGGAATCCCGCACACTGCTTACCATGAGCATGGTTAGTTTGGGCTGGAATCCCGCACACTGCTTACCATGAGCATGGTAACTTTGGGCAGGAATCCCGCTCACTGCTTACCATGAGCAAGGTAACTTTGGGCTGGAATCCCGCACACTGCTTACCATGAGCATGGTTACTTTGGGCTGGAATCCCGCACACTGCTTATCATGAGCATGGTAACTTTGGGCAGGAATCCCGCTCACTGCTTACCATGAGCAAGGTAACTTTGGGCTGGAATCCCGCACACTGCTTACCATGAGCATGGTTAGTTTGGGCTGGAATCCCGCACACTGCTTACCATGAGCATGGTTACTTTGGGCTGGAATCCCGCACACTGCTTATCATGAGCATGGTAACTTTGGGCTGGAATCACGCACACTGCTTACCATGAGCATGGTAACTTTGGGCTGGAATCCCGCACACTGCTTACCATGAGCATGGTAACTTTGGGCTGGAATCCCGCACACTGCTTACCATGAGCATGGTAACTTTGGGCTGGAATCCCGCACACTGCTTACCATGAGCATGGTCCCGGCAAAGAAGCTGGTATAGATCAGCATTGTGCCGATAGCGTTGACAAAGACGTTGAACATCTTCATTCTGTTAGAGAACCCCACCATTGTGCTATCTGGTAGATTAGGCGGTAGGGAGCTCCTACTGACACCCTGGGGGACACAGGTTAGTGGCGGGACTACAAAATAAGCGGGAATTAGTCATCGCTCTGTATATTATTATGTGTTTACTGTGCAGATCGCTCGATTGACAGAGGGGTTGAACTTGATCAAGCTGCGTAAAGTTACTAGGTTCGGGGGTCAACATTCGATATAAACTTAATTAATCCGAAAGTACAGCACATCTTTATCAAACCCTTTGACAATCGGGGAATATTCTGCACATATATGTGTGATGAACAAATATCTACTTTTCAATGCAAGAGAAAATTCATGAAAAGCATGTATTTAATCATGTGCATTAAATTCAATAGTTGAGAAAATGTGCAATGAGAACCAAATTCAAAATAAGTATATGAACTTTCATCAAGATAAAGAAGAAAGGATAAGGATAAAAACGAAAGGACATACCTGCAAGTGAAAAATACACTTGCATACATCACCTTTAATTTTAGCTACTCACGATCAACCAGTTTAACCTCTTCTATAAACCGGACACTTCTTCAAACCCCGGATACCCTAACAAGGTACAAACTACCAGTTATTCAGAAAACCAGTCAGACAGAAAACCAGTCAGACAGAAAACCAGGCAGAAAAACCAGTCCGACAGAAACCCAGTCAGTCAGAAACCCGGTTACACGGCAACCCAGATACACGGTCAGAACGAAGTGTTCACAGAGCACACCACAGTGACACAGTGAGATAAGCGGGGAGGTATGTACTTCTTATCAGCTGATATCACACCACCTCGCCGTGTTGGTAGATGACGTCACCAACTCACCACTGTTAGCTAGGTGATGAAGTCATCCTAACAGCCTATTAGTGCAGTACACATCGTAGTGTGCATGTGATAATTATACGCGGTTATGAGGGAGTGATGTCATCATTAAACACCAGCATTGGAAACTACTTACACTGAACCGCCTAAAGTTTGGGTTGTGCGCATGGTTTTACAAATTAAGTTGCATCACAAGATGTATTAATTTTATTCGTGTTCTGGTTATAACAGTCGAGCAGGCTAATCAGGTTAGACTGGTTTTCTGGGTCAGGTGGTTCCTATTGCAGAGTATTGTCAGGGGCTGCACACACGTGGATTATAAGCCATGTCGACTATAGTCTACGCCGAGTTTTGGGGTGAAGACACACGACGTGGAGTATAAGCCACGAATCCTACGTGTGTCTTGTAGACTATTGTCAACACACGTTATTGTAACAAAACTTCGAAAGCAGTTTCTTCTGAGTCTCCGAATAGAAATTGATTGATGCAATTTTGACCTGATACCCTCGGATGCTCTGATCGTAGGGTGCACACGTGGCTTATAAGTCATGGACTATGTCATGGCTTATAAGCTACGTGTGCTGTCGATAACTTACCACCCATGGACTATTATCCATACGTGTCTTGGGTGAAAGTATCGCCTATACTCTGCCAAAAGTGTGGAGATTAGTCCATGAAAATAGCTTGTCTTAAATGTGTATTACAATCCACATGGCTTGTAAGCCACGTGTGTCTTGTAGACTATAGTCGACACTGTACATAATTCCGAGAAAAGTTGTATATTAACGCTAGCCAATCAGAACGCTGTATCACGCGTGTCATTAACCAATCAAAAGCAAGAAAAGTGATAGGGTAATGTTTCCCGATATTTCCTGCGTTGTGTTACGATCAGAGCATCCGAGGGTATTGAATAAATTGCACTAATCAATTTCTGTCCGGAGACTCAGAAGAAACTGCTTGAAGTTTTGTTACAATAACGTGTGTTGACAATAGTCTACAAGACACACGTAGATTCGTATTTATACTCCACGTCGTGTGTCTTCACCCCAAAACTCGGCGTAGACTATAGTCGACATGGCTTATAATCCACGTGTGTGCAGCCCCTAACACAACGCAGGAAATATCGGAAACATTACCCCTATCGCTTTTCTTGCTTTTGATTGGTCAATGACACGCGAGATACAGCGCCCTGATTGGGTAGCGTTAATGTATACAGCTTTTCTCGGAATTATGTACAGTGTCGACTATAAGCTACAAGACACACGTGGCTTACAAGCCATGTGGATTGTAATACCGTACCACATTTAAGACCGGCTATTTTTCATGGACCATCCTCCACACTTTTTGTAGAGTGTAGTCGATACTTTCTACCCAAGACAATAATGTATGGATAATAGTCCATGGGTAAGATCGACAGCACACACGTAGCTTATAAGCCATGGCTTATAGTCCATGGCTTGTAAGCCACGTGTGTGCACCCCCTCAGAGCGGGTTATATATCCATCACGTGCAGGGGTTCCAGAAATAGACCAATTCAAAAAGACATGGAAGTTTGTACTTTTAAGGAAGTCACAGAAGTTTGTCTTCTCTTTGAATTTGGTGACAACTTTTTACTTTTTCAAATTAAGGAATTTAAGAATTTAGAAATTAAGGGAATTTTGAAAGCAAGGTTGACGTAGGAACTGATTTTTTTTCAAATCAGTCGGATTTATTAGGATAAATTATTTTGCATGATATGGAAGAACGGTTTTGCTGCAGCAACGTCACTTCAAAATGTACAGCATTCAGGAAACTATAATGCTTCGAAAAATGTTGGTGGCAGTTTTAACCGTCGCGTTCTTTCCATATCATGGGTTTTAAAGTAAAGAACGCCTTAAAACCGCCGCGGACCATCACAACCAAATCCATTTTGGTTTTGGGAAAAAATATCACCCTTTTTCTGTACCCTGATATTGAAATTTGACGTCAAATCGCGCGTACAAAATTCGCGTAACCTAGCATTACTGATGACGTCACAATTACGTCATAAAATGACATACGCTATCTGAGACCCATTCATTAACACAATTGGGACTATGACCGACAACATATCCAAAGATGAAGTTCTGGGTGGTCCTGTTCTCTCCACTAGTCACCGTTTTTTGCTATTTTCGGGATTTTTCGTGTCAGAGTGTTTCAAACAAACGCATATATCTCAATGATGCTGGGAGCCCAGAACTTTTCAACCACATTTTGAAAAAGTACATAAAATTTCCTTTCTACGCTAACATATTTTTTCCTATTCGAAAGCTTCATACCGAAAAATTGCGTTGAAAAAACGCCTATTTTGGCAAATTATTTGAAATTCTGCTTTGTAGACGTCATTATGACGTCATTAGCATGACGTAAGATAGTAATGAAGGTCACTATTAAAAGGTCTATCTTTCTACTTTCCAACGCTGGGTCGATGAGCTCTGTATCTTTTACGGTTCTCGAGATATAGCTCTTTAAAGAGGGTATACTTTGGCATAAAAACGTTCTCTATTTGTATGTAGGGTACTCGCATATATCTATCCTATGTATATGTATATGGTCGTAACCCGATTTAACAAGAACACCCTCGATTTTGGCAAAGTTCAAGTTGTTATAACTCGGCCATTTTTAATCCAATCGTTGAATCTGAAATTTTGACAGTTGCACCTTTAACATCTAAACATGCGATGTTCAAATTTTTAGTGCGATTTCGGCAACGGGGAACATACCCAAATTTCAACGTAAATATGGCCAATCCATGAAAACATATAGTTGGGGCCGGCGTAAAGTTACATTAACTTACTCCCGATGCTCGGAGGTCGTACTGTTAAGATAGTTCCACGTTGCCTTCGGACCCTTCGGGGTCTCAGCTCGGGCCTTCCGGCCCTCGCACTGTTAGGTCCGCCGTCCAATGCCCCTCGGACCCTTCGGGTCCTCGGGCTCACGCCTCCTCGGCCTCGCACTGTTAGGGGACCGTGCCGTCCAATGCTCCTGGCCCTTCGGGCCCTCGGGCTCGCGAACCGCCGCGGGGGGCTTGCCAGCCCCCTGATTAGTGATGACGCAAAAATGCAATACTTGCATCATAGCTTCAACCTGAATTGAATAAAGCTATTAATTATGGTAATGAGCCATGTGAGGCGCGCTCTTATCTCTAAAATCGCGACTCACGATCCTTTTCATTTACTTCTCGAGGATACACCCTAGAATCTTCCAGTCTTCGATGATACACCTTAGAATCTTCCAGTCTTCGCCGAATGACATCATTCCATAGTGGTTTGCTTCAACGCGTTGGGATAAGTAGGAGACAATATCAATTTTGGTCACGTGGAGCCCTTAACTTACGTCAGAAATCTCAATTCTGATCACGAGAAGACTTTTGTTAAATCACCCCATTAATAAATATTAAATCACCCCACGAGGGAAATTTCCATTAGTATCCTGGGGACGATTATACCCGTTCTGATAAAGAGCAATTACGAAAGGACAGTTGCGGCTCGATGAAAAACATCACTTTCATTAGCGAAATAATAAGAAACGTGGGGAAAATAAAAATAAAAAGCAATTATCTGAGGTAAACGCTTTTATCTTCGACGGATTTGATTGGTCGATTACGATCGGGTTTGACCTATGAGTCGTCCATTGGCCCAAGTTTGACGTAAGAAACGCTGATTGGTCCGAGAACATTGCGACGACCCTCGCCCAACACCAGTTGCGTTACCTTTTTAAACCAAAAATCCCTCTGATCAACCCAATCTTACCTCTGCATGAAGGATTCCCTGCATTTCCAGCAGGCTCCCCGTGTGATCATGTTACTCTGGTCACCAAAACCAAAGTCTACCTAGAACCCCACCCGTTTAAGTTGAGACAATTTCACTCTTCTCCTTTGCAGTGATAAAACTTTCCCAAACAAATCCCCTTGCTGCCATGTTCGCTATCGATATAGTTTAGTTAGCACTTTGATTGATAGTGAAGGAATAGACCGATATAGTACTTACTGATATATGGAAGACAAAATTCTACTTTTATTCTTTTACCCTTCCTCATTATTCTGCAAACCTTGTTTCACTCTATTCTACACTAAACCAGGAAGGGTAACGCGTTTTCATCACCAGAGGCACACAAGCCCTCGTGATTAAAATTGTTGACTTTCTTGCTTGATTATGATTTACAGGGGAACTGGTAGCGCGTACACACCTAGGTTTCAGAGCCTCGTGGTGTGGTGCCGACTCGGCTGATATATCTATATCTAGTGAGGCAGGACTGGGTTAATCAGGCGAAAACAAGGGATTTATTCATCTTCATTCTACTGCTTATCTCCCCTTACTTACTCCTGATAGCACTCACCTGACTAAATCCTCTAGACACTTAAAACCAACAAAACTTAGAAATCCCCCTGCCAGTGGAGCTGTACAAAAGAACCCCTGAACTTTCAAATTCCAGTCAATTTGAGCACTCTCTCCCATGCGTACTGCCCACCCTCTCCAACCGTGCCAAATTTATTCCTTGAATTTGCACAATGTACACCGCCTTTTATCTGAATATTAAAGCTAGATATGTATGTAATATCAAGTCAACACTAATCAAGAACACATAAACCGGAACTTTTTGTTTTAAAAAGAAACATCAGACTTCAAAGATCAAAATTCAGCTGTGAGATATATTCTTAATTTTCGAGGAAAGGAAAGGTTTCCAATAACACCCTTTCTCAAAGAGCTCATTTACCAGTGAAATACAGAATCGAATTCAAACTTGCTTTACATGTTTTCAAATGCATTAACAATGTTAGTCCTGAGTATTTATCAGATATGTTATCTCTCAGACAACAAAATCAGCACAGTGTAAGGCTGATAATGACTTTCCTACTCAAGGAAGCCAGTGAACCAAGGTGTAAGAAAACACAAGGGCATTCAGTTATAGTGCACCAAAAGTATGGAACAGGCTGCCTTACGAAATCAGATGTATACCTAATATTGACAATTTCAAAGTTGCATTGAAACTTATTTTTATCGCTGTGCATTTGATGTTCAATAAGTTGAGACATTTTTGACCTTTAGCTCACTTTGTTAGTTCAAGGATACTTATCAAGACTGTTTATGAAGGTTATTTGGTAGGCTTCCGCTTTGTTACTTAGAGCTTGCTCAATCATGGTTTAGCGGAATATAAGTTCATTCTTATTATTATTATTATTATCATTAATAAGCCTTCTGGCTTCCTACCTATAATAAAAGAAAGGTTAAAATATCTATCCAAGTTTATAAGATAAAAAACCTTAAAAACATGAAGAAAATTCAAACAAGAATCATATTATTAAATTGTGCTATTAAAAAAAACCTAACGGTCGCCGAAAATCAAAATGCAATTAACTCAACTGTTGGTTCCCGTCCTGATTTGGCTTAATGATGGCAGCCGCATGACTAACAGCCATATTTCCCTTGACAGTGATTTGACCGTGTGAGTTTGGAAGGAAATTGAAACTTAAATTTCGCGAAAAAGCTTCCACGCCCCATCGGCAACCCAATATTGCCGACATTATTCTCAAAACCTTTACTCATCATAAGCAACTCCATAGCGAAGGAATTTGAAAAAAATCGAAAATCTATTTTTTGCGAAAAGGGGCGTGGCCTCCCACGCCCATCAGGGTGACCCAATAATTCGGAAAAAATTCTCAAAACCTTTACTCATCATATATAATAAGCATTTGGAAGGCAAAGGAATTTTGAAAAAAATCGCAACTTTAATTTTTGCGGAAAAAGGGCGTGGCCTCCCAGGCCCCTCAGGCTGATCCAATAATTCGGACAAAATTCTCAATATTTCTATTCATCATAAGCAACTTGATGGCGAAGGAATTTTGAAAAAATTCGAAAGTTAAATTTTTGCGAAAAAAAGGGCGTGGCCACCCACGCCCCTCAGGGTGGCCGAAAAATTATTTCGGTATCTTATCTTACTATATATAATGCGTGTTGTTAATATATATATATTTATTTATATGTGGCGTTACTGATTTCAAGTAGGCAACAAAATTATTTTTCCGTCGTTGCAAAACTTAACAATAAATTAGAAAATACCGAAATAATTTTTCGGCCATCTTCCTGAGGGCGTGGGTGGCCACGCCCTTTTTCGCAAAATTTAACTTCGAATTTTTTTCAAAAATTCCTTCGCCATCAAGTTGCTTATGATGAATAGAAATATTGAGAATTTTGTCCGAATTATTGGATCAGCCTGAGGGGCCTGGGAGGCCACGCCCTTTTTCCGCAAAAAATTAAAGGATTTTTTTTCAAACCCTTTGCCTTCAAATGCTTATTATATATGATGAGTAAAGGTTTTGGAGAATTTTTCCGAATTATTGTCATCTGATGGGCGGAGGCCACGCCCCTTTCGCAAAAAAATAGATTTTCGATTTTTTTCAAAATTCCTTCGCTATGGAGTTGCTTATGATGAGTAAAGGTTTTGAGAATAATGTCGGCAATATTGGGTTACCGATGGGGGCGTGGGAAGCTTTTTTCGCAGAAATTTAAGTTTCGAATTTCCCTTCCAAACTCACACGGTCAAATCACTGTCAAAGGGAAATATGGCTGTTAGCTCATGCGGCTGCCATCATTCGCCGTCCGTAGGACGGGAACCGACTAGTTTTTCTAATTTATTGTTAAGTTTTTGCAACACGACGGAAAAATAATTTTGTTGCCTACTTGAAATCAGTAACGCCACATATAAATAAATATATATATATTAACAACACGCATTATATATAGTAAGATAAGATAGTCGTCCAAATATACAAACAACAACATTTAAAAATAACAAAATTGATAACAAATTTTCCTAGAAAATAGAGATAGGCCTAAAATTCTAATAAAATTCTATAATATTGCTCTATGAACTCCAACATTGCCACATGAACTCCCAACATTGCCTCATGATAACTCGGGGGGGGGGGGGGGGGGGGAGGGGGGCCTAACTCCCAACATAATGGTAAATGAACTGCCAGCATCCTAAAAACTCCTCAGGCCTTATAGGTTCCCAAACATCTCAGGCCTTATATGGGTTCCCATCGCAATCCCAATGCATACCATAAAATGGTTTATATCATTATCGGCATAATGGGTTTAAACAATTGTTTAAAAACTGATGAAACTTTTATGAAATGACCATGTAATACATCTAACATTTTAAAGTTATAATTTAATTTTTCGTTGAATTGACCAAACCATGACACTGATATAATAGTTTAATTTGTAACATGATATCTATTACCCATACTGCATACTCTAATCTCGTAGTTTGATTCAATTTTTGTCATCGCAGACGAGCGACGAACTTCAGAAGTGACAGTGGAGCATCCTTTTCATTCGTTACACTAGAGAATAGAAATAGAGAAGTTATCTGCAGATCTGACGCTAACAACAAACCCCTCCCTGAATTTGTGATTTCAAACGCCTCCGTTTCAAACGTGAGTAAAATTTTCAAGTTTTCTTTGACAAGCCTCACCATTTTGAATGGCTTCATAACTTGTAATGAAGTAATGATATTCCAAATGCTTGTATTGACTGAGAACATTGCACAGGTAACAAAAACTCGTTTTCACGTTCTAAAGTTCTAAATGGCAGCAATTTAAAAAGCAAAGACTCAGATTGAATCACGTAACACATATGTGCTCATCAGTCAATAGAACCTCGTCAATAGGGTAGTAAGATTGTTTGATTTATAACATAATATTGATTCCCCAAACTTCATACCTCATCTCCCTAATATCGTAGTTTTCTTCAATTTTGTTATTGCAGACGAGCTCCGGACTTCAGAAGTGACAGTGGAGCATCCTTTTCATTCGTTACACAAGAGAAGAGAGATAGAGAAGCTATCTGCAGATCTGTCCTTACAAGTGCTTGGGACCTCACCGAACCTCGCTCCCTGAATTCGTGATTTCATGAACGCCTTCGCCCTTCATTCTAAATGTAAGTTGAATTTTCATAACTTGTAATGATGTTTCAAAAGCTTGTATTGACTGAGAACATTGCACAGGTAACACAACTCGTGTTCACATTCTAAATGGCAACAGTTTTATGAAATAGCAAAAACTCAGATTGAATCATGTGTGAGCTGTAGTAAATAAGTTAGTAAATATTATGTTTTAATTAAGTACTGTAATCAAAATTTCAAAAAGTATATTGCGATCAACTTTGTAAAGTTCAAAGGGAAGAATGGATTGATGGACGTTTCTCTTTCCAGCTAACTTATATTTATGCTTCAAAGTTAGTTCACCAACCTTATCGGCCTTTAATTAGCCGGCCTTTATTTAACCGGCCCTTTTTTAGCCGGCCCTATGGACAAAAATTTTCCAAGCAGTTGCCAAGCCAAGAAATTTTTGCTCAGAATAGCCACAAAAACCAACTTCGTAAATTGCATCAAAATTGCATCAAAAACCCAAATCCTGGTCTAATATTGATTAAGGTCATTATCTGTGTTATATAATGACGGTCAAATAAGTTTACCAGTACATAAGCCAACTAATAAAAGTTTCATCTGACCTAAATCAACTGGCCTTTGATTTAATCGGCCCCACTTTAAACGGCCCCTTGAAAAGTCGTTTTTGTTCTCAAGGGCTGGTTAAATTAGGGCCAATAAGTATATAACTACTCAAGCTCAAGAGCATTGGGATTCATAGTACTTGTGATTCTCAGGTAGATGAGGGCTGAGGCTCCCCTGTTTTCAGGATAGTACGGCTAATCCGATGACATGGCCCAGTTAGAGTCAAGTTGAAGATAAAATCTCCCTTGAGATCTGATTTTACACTTTTAAAGCTGGCCTGCCTACTGTCCCGTATTGATATGTAATGAGCGTCTGAAAATAACGTCAGGCATGAAGTAAAAAATCTCAAACTTGATTCGATAAAATCAGCAATGGAAAATTTTCTCTAAAGCCCAAGAGAATAAAACCTACTGCCTAGATGTAATATCCCAATTTAATTTTTGGAACGTAAATATAAGCATAAAACGCAGAATCGAATTTGAATCTGAAATCAATCTGGGTATTTGCTTTTCTCTAAAATTTGCTATGTAGAATGTGGACACGAGTCATTTAAACTTATATGCCATGCTTGCTACTTTGATCTAGAAATCATTTGAATGATGAAATTAATTATGTTATTTCCTGTTGCTCTGTCAAGCTGCAGCTGTTGAATAATATTGATATAAGTTCCTCTCAGATGATTGTGCTGATCCTGTGGTAAGAAGAGTGATCCTGTTTTAGTCGGAGTTCGGACAGACGCGTTGATACTAAAAGGTGGAACCACCCGAAACCACCCGAAACCACCCAACCCACCTGAAACCACCCCCGAAACCACCCAATATAGCCCCGAAACCACCCGAAACCACCCGAAACCACCCGAAACCACCTGAAACCACCCGAAACCACCCAACCCACCCGAAACCACCCAACCCACCCGAAACCACCCGAAACCACCCAACCCACCCGAAACCACCCAAAAACATTGTTTTTACTATAACATTTTGTCAAAAATACGAAACCAGCCCGAAACCAGCCCGAAACCAGCCCGAAACCAGCTGATATTTAACTAAAATGTGGGACGACCCGAAACCACCTGAAACCACCCAACCCACCCGAAACCACCCAACCCACCAGAAACCACCCAACCCACCCGAAACCACCCAACCCACCCGAAACCACCCAACCCACCCGAAACCACCCAACCCACGAAACCACCCAACCCACCCGAAACCACCCAACCCACCCGAAACCACCCAACCCACCCGAAACCACCCAAAACACCCGAAACCACCCAAAACCACCGAATCCACCCGAAACCACCTGAAACCACTCAACCTTCCCGGAACCACCCAACCTTCCCAGAACCACCCAACCCACCCGAAACCACCCAGTTTCGACTGTTGATACTATTGCCTGTCAATAAATTTTTCAATTGGTCTGGCTAAGGTTGGAAAATCTGATTATCGTCTAAAAGTGTAGCACCTCTGTTACAACATTTTCGTTGATACTAAAAGGTGGAACCACCCGAAACCACCCAACCCACCCGAAACCACCCAATATAGCCCCGAAACCAACCGAAACCATCCGAAACCACCTGAAACCACCCAACCCACCGAAACCACCCAACCCACCCAAAACCACCCAACCCACGTGAATCAACCCGATACACTGTGAATTCAAGGAAAGCCCATGGCAAAAGTTTCCAATTCGGATGGTATAACTGTAGTACAGTATCAGTAGCGTGACTTCCATCCTCCAGCATGTTGCACAGTTGACACTGACATGGGCTATTTCACTTCGTGTGTCCACGGCTCTGCTCAAATTCAGCGTGACCCAATCCATACGTGTATCAATAATATGTATAATACCTGGAGAGCGAATTTTGCGGCAGATTTTATATTCATGTGAAACTGAATAATAGTCTGGGCCAATGAATTGACTGTGATATATCCATTATCCAATACCTATCATTCTCGGAGCTTATTTGAGAGATTTACCCTTCTAGAAAGGAAATGTTGAAAGTTTTTTTTTTTTTTTTTTGGTGCAAAATCCACGGACCACCACATCACCTTGCGGAGTGGGTGGCAACTCTCAACAACAGAGAGTTCTACTGGCCTACTAGTAGTGCAACCAGGTGGGTCCCAGTAGATGTTGAAAGTTTGAATATAAATCTTCAAAGAATTTTAAAACCAACAGAAAGTTCTTGTGGCAAAATACAACGACTATTCAATGCAAGAGCGAGGTTCAAAGAAATAACAGCATTATTATATTATCACTATTAACATGGGTTGAACACTGAGCTCGACTTAAAATCGTTAATCAGGAACAAGACGTGTATTGACTTATTGATGACCTGTGGCAGCTTGAGCTACGAAGAACGAGCCCGACGGCCTAGCTCGTTATTGATATGTATCTTCATAAATCATAGGTCAGAAGCATCAGATTGTAAAACAAGTTGAAAGGGGTGAAATGGCTCTGAAAGATTCTCAGTGGCCGGGTAATTGCATATGGTGGTTTTAATCTACAGAGAAATACGTAGTTCTTGTAAAGAAAATCGTCCACACTGGGGCTAGCAGTCTACGGCAAACCAAACGACCATTCAACGTTTGAGAGACTTTTACTGTAAAAGAGTAAAGAGGCAAAGGTGCTTTGAACTTTTTGAAAACCATGCGTGGTAACACTTTTGACCCAAAAATGTTCTTAAAACAACACTATCACTTATGATGATTGCATCACTTTACTTGGTGAATGTGCAAATTCTGATTCATTAAAACATTCAAAAATATAATTCACAACGAAACATCTGACATTTGTTTGAAATGATGGAAGATTTTGCCGAGGGTAACATCGCGCACAAATAGTAAGTCCCACACGAACAATATGCCCCTGACACTGTCAGTAACAGTAACAATTCTTGCGCCTATTTTTCGCGCGTGACGCATAACATGCCCGGGCAAGTTCAGCGGCAGTTAGGGAAATATCGTGAATGTGTCATTGGTTGCGTAAGAATCCTTCATTTCGTTGCATTACAGTACTTTCATTGCTCAGACGGCCCGTGCACTTATATTCACATTTTTGCATGTAATTCGACCGTACGTTCATCTTATTCATCTTATTCACCTTTATGAAAATGTTCAAATACTACATTCCAACATTATATTTTGTTGTTAATGTTACTTGATATATAATCACGTGGGCGGTGGGACTATATAAATCCCCACAATGTACACTTACAGACGTGTATCAAATGTTACTTGTGTATTGTGCAATGATAAGTTATTACAGGCAGCCCTTGAATTGTATGTCGGGTAATACTGACATGGTATCGAGGTTTTGGCAATTAACTAATTAAGAAACAGCGCATGTAATTGTAACAAAATAAAAAACTATGCCTAACGAGTGGACGAGTTTGTGTGTGATATTTCATCTCTTTTGCAAGCCTCTTTTTGATTTTCAGCATGATCCAATAACTTATATCGTACCTACAGCAAGCTGAATTTCAGCACGGCCATTGATATAAATTTCGGATTTCAGATGTCTCACAATCTCTGGTCTATGACTACGTAATATTTGAGAATTTGCAGAGCTTTATGCCACTACTTCCATGCAATTGTGCTCGTAAACGTAATCCATGTACATTGCACGTGGCACATGATCAGTTCATGATTCATCATTGCATGTGATCATTAAATTTCGGAAAGTTACCAAATTTCCTCATTTTATTTGGTAACAGAGCTATACATCATATAATGGAGATTGGAGTAATGGTACCTACACGCTAAGTTAACGTAAAATCGACAGAGTATCAAAATGTACATATCGGAGGAGAATGATTGATATGATAACAATTGCCAGTTTAGAAACCGTCAGTCCACCATAACCCAAAATTCATCGTTTGGGTGGTTTCGGATTGTTGTGGGTTGTTTTGGGTTGTTTCGGGCTATTTCGAAACCATACGAAACAGCACAAAGTGCATAATTCATATTTTGTGTGGAATCGGCTGGTTTCAGGTGGTTTGAATACCCCCAATTTACGCAAAAATTTCGAAACTAGCAAAACGAACCAAAATTTTACTTAAATTTGAACTGCGAAACCACCCAAACCAACCCAGAATATGGATTTTGGATAGTTTCAGGTGGGTTGGGTCGTTTTGGGTCATTTTGGTGGTTAGAATTTCCCAATTTATGCAAAAATTTTGAAACGAGCCAAAATTTAACTACCCGAAACGACCCAACCCACCGAACCAACCCAAAATATGAATTTTGGGTGGTTTTGGGTGGTTTCGGGTGGTTTCGGATGGTTTCGGTGTTTTAAGTTCCCCAATTTATGCTAAAATTTCGAAACCATCCCGAAACCAGCCCGAAACCAGCCCGAAACCAGCCCGAAACGACCCAAAATTTTACTTAAATGTGAGTGACCCGAAACCACCCGAAACCACCCAACCCACCGTTGGCTGGGTTGGGTGGTTTCGGGTGGTTTCGGGTGGTTTCAGGTGGTTTCGGGTGGTTTCGGGTGGTTTCGGAGTTATGTTGGGTGGTTTCGGGGGTGGTTTCGGGTGGGTTGGGTGGTTTCGGGTGGTTTCGGGTGGTTTCGGGTGGTTCCACCTTTTAGTATCAACGCGGACAGACGGCAGGTTCAGAATTTGATCCATTTCCTTTCGATGATCTAATTTGAGGATGGCGCTTTGCGATTTACTTAAGTAAAGCACACAATGGTTTAGTAATTGAAAACATTTTAGATTCAGCTGTGAATTGATCGAATTCATTAAACAACGATGCTCTGTTCCATGGGTAACAAGCAGCATTTTGTGACTCCCGTAGATTTGCCCCACTGGTCACAGAAAATATTGGAATATTTACTTGTATGGAGGGCGCCGAGCAGCTTATGTTGGACTAATTCCACAACCATGTGCATCAAATCTGGCAGTACTCCAGAGACGCAGGATCGAAACCAGGCCACACCCACTCGGTGCTTCATTGAGACTTGATCCAACCGAGCAAGCTGGACCCCAGCCTCTGTGGAACCTCCACACACTTGCCTTGTTCAATATCTCGTTGGCACTGCCTGTCTCCATGGAGTCTCATCGCCACTTCCCGTTTGGAGCCTAAAAACCCCCACAGGAACTCCTCCCCCTTATCATCGTCTGAAGCTAATCAGGGCATTCAGTCCATTCAAAACAACCGCTAGAAGTTTTGCATTTCAATGGCATACCTTCTAATCTAGTGATTATGCAGCATAATTATAGCAAAGAATCACCATTAGGCTCGATGGGCCATGGTTGGGATTATCAAGAGACATATTATATGCAATGAGGAAAGGTTCTGTGTTCCTATAACTTTTTGTAAATTGTTACCTCTTGTATTTCAAACCATTGCTTAATGTCTTATCAGTTCCTGGTTAATTTGAAATACCTCCATACGGGCGTGTTCTGTATTTCATTTATTTTGAATCTCCGAGCCTGTTCGAGCTTCTTGTGAGTATATGAGACGGCTAAAAATCTTCAAATTAAAATGCTATCAGCGTCTCAAAATCATGAAGCTTTTTATCGATATGATATATCCTGAGCAAGTGCTGTAAGCAGTATGTGTAACTGTATTTGTATTAATTTTGATTGCTTGTATTTGTATTTGATTACTTTGAGAATGCAGAGTGTAGTTTTCAATTTGTAAATTATCTGCAATCTGCATCAATCAGAATCGACATTTCAATGTACAAGTACAGAATTTTCACTGAATACGCGGATTTTCCCAAAATCTAGTTTTCCGATCTTTCTTGTTGAGTTGCGGCGCGGCGTAACGCCGCGCACGTACTCAAAAAAGCTTAGTGAGAAATAGGGGTGTCGTCTCGCGACACCCCTGGTTAGGGGAAGGTCACGATTAGGGTCAGGATTTGTTAGGGTTAGGATTAAGGTTAGGGTTTTGGTTAGGGTCATGGTTAGGTTTAGGATACAGAAAAATTGACCTTTAGGTTTGTGACGTCACTCAGCCAGAGTTATATGGGACACTTGCTAAACACGTATATCCCTGTGTGGCTCGCGCGGCGCGCTTCCCCAGCGTACACACACCTATGCGGGCTTAGGAACAGGGATATACGTGTTTAGCAATGGTTACGCGCACGAAGTGCGCGGCGCGGCAAGCGCTAAACCAGTATCGACACCCCTGGTTAGGGGAACCCTGTTTTGCGTGCGCTGTCGTTTCACTTCCTCAAAACTTAGCTGATCAGCGTTAGCACCTGGTTATGGGTTAGGTTCCCCTAACCAGGGGCGCCGCGCGCGCGCACTCCGTGCGCGTAACCAGGGTCCTGGTTAGGGCAATGGGTTAGGTGAAACTATCGTCGACGGACGTTGCCCGTCTATTTCTTCTGAATGGATGGCTGGCTATCAAAGCATTCAAAGCGCGAGAGCTCGAGCGCAAAGTGACGTCTAAATGTGGAACGTTGCGCTGCGCGCGTGGGTAGGTTCCCTAAGCCCGCATAGGTGTGCGTACGCGCGGCGCTTGCTAAACACGTATATCCCTGTCTGCGTTGCGCGGCGCGCTTCCCCAGTGTCCCGTAGGGAAGCGCGGCGCGCGTACGCACACCTATGCGGGCTTAGGAAGCGCGGCGCGCTTCCCTGGGGAAGCGCGCCGCGCAACGCACACACTCACACAGGGATATACGTTTTTAGCAAGTGGGTAGGGTTTGTTAGGCGTTGCCAGACCCCCTCGTGACGTCTGACGACGTCAGACAAATGTGATCATAGATTGAAAGTAACTGGTTTTAACGTGGGTTGAAAGAGCTGGTCAAATGAGCTCAATTGCTTGGAAATTGCATATCATGCCATCATGGTTGCAATCTTCAAGAGAGATGAAGCAAAGATTTTTTCCATAGGAAAAACTGCTAAACTGAAGCTATGGGGGAAATGCTTGGTTCTTTTTACCTCTCCTTTCAACCTCCTTTGGACCTGTTGCTTTTGACCTGATAATGCAAATCCTAATCACAACACTTAACAGTAATATCGTAATATATTCAAATCACAAAGATTTATTTCAATACATCAATCTGTAAGGCATATGAGTCTTCATACTCTAAAGTATGAAGACTCATATGCCTTAGAGATTGATGTATTGAAAAAAAATCTTTGTGACCAAAGAGCAAGTTTCAGTTTCATTCAGGCAGGTGGTCACTGCACTTGACGGTGCTATACCCTGGTACCAGGGGGTGACTGCTGGGGGGGCTACCTCATAAAAAGCTCTCACAATTTAAACACCCCGAAAGCTGAGGTAGGTATTGGACTGAAGATGCCTGCACACCATTCATCTTGGTGTAACTCATTTAGATCCTGCTGCTCTCTACATCACATTACCTAAAGGGATCATGTTGGAGTTCAAGTACGGAGTTGGAGAAAAGTCTTGCAGATTGATGTCTTGAAGAAAGTTTTCTTTTAAATTCAAATATCTTTGTGATTTGAATATATTGTGATATTACTGTTAAGTGTTGTGATAAGGATTTGCATTATCAGTCCAAATTTTTTATCTGCCAGAATTTCTCATAATTATGCTGATACCAATAATTATCACCTATATGATTTTAACCTCCTTTTCTGATGAGAGGTTTAGAATTGGCCTTAATCAATTATCAATGACACATCATTTGGTGAATTGATCAGTAATAATCTTAAATGTATAGTGAGGTGATATGCCTAAACTGCTTTTTACCCTAACACCACTTTACCAAGTAAAGTGTTGTCAGGGCACAATGGTGTCAGTGAACAGTGGTGTGAAGATAATGTATTATCAGGGAATTAATTAAAGTCAAAGTAAAATTGTGTCAGGGCGATGCCAGGGTTTAGTGAAGTCAAGGAAAAATGGTGTTGGTGTAATGTGGTGTCAAAGTAAAATGGTGTCAGAGTAGAGTGGTGTCAGGGTAAAATGGCGTCAGGGCAAAATTGTACCAACTTAAAGTGGTGTCAGGATAAAGTAGTGTCATTATGGTGTCAAATAGTTTCAAGGTGACGGAGTGTCAGGGCAAAAAAAGTACCAATGTTAAGTTGTCAGGGCAAAGTGTTAGACTGGTGTCAAGTAAAAGTGCTGTCAGGGTTGCTAAATAGTTAAAGGGTATACCCCTGTTAGTGCAGGGAAGTGCTGCATTCATATAAAACTATGCAAACCTATGCGGGCTTGGGAACTGTCAGGGTAAAGTGGAGTCAGGGTCATGTTATGGATTTGGGGTTAAGTGGTGTCAGTGTAAGTAGGTGGTGTCAGAGTAACTGTTAAATGGTTTCAGTGAAAAGATGTGTCAAAGTAAACCGGTGTCATGATAAAGTGGTGTCAGCATTTACTGGTGTCTGGGTAAAGAATTGCAGGAGAAAACTGGTGTCTAGGAGAAACTGGTGGCAGGGTGAAGTCATGGCTGGGTAAACTGCTGTCAGGGTTAAGTGGTGTTAGGATATAGTAGTGACAGGGTTATTGAGTGCCAAGAAAAATTGGTGTCAGGGAAAACTGCTATCAGGGCTTAATAGTTTCAGGGAAAACTGCTATAAGGGCTTAAGTTTGATAAACTAAATCCTAACTTAGGTCCAGCATTGGTTCAATTTTACAACACGTGGTTTATGTCAAAATTTCGCCTTTAAGTGATGAGCTCACCATTTTGAAAACCTACATACACACTACCTCATCACTACCTCATCATTTATACTCAAGTGATGAGCTTATTTCTGGATGGCCCCTAATTCTGATTTGGGTTATGGTGAAGGGCAAGAGTTGAACTGTGGAATGGCTGATCCAACAATCTAGGACAGATCCAAGCAGAGTCTGCTTGGAGTGGCAGAGTCTGTTTTGAGTGGCAGAATCTACATGGAGAGTTACTTACATTGCATACAGGCCAGAAATCCACTACAGATTTTTAAATCTGCCAGAAAATTTTTCCAGCCAAGTTCCACTTAGATTCCATTCAGATGCAAATAGATGCTGAATGTCACAAATAAAGCCTCTAAGGCAGCTGTCATGACATTGAAGAATGAGAAACATTCTGAAATCTCTGACTATACCTGACCTATCATGCATGTAATATAGTACAGTTCCATATATCTTGTGTGTAAATTTCACAGATTTCAGATTTCATGACCATTCTGTAATACTGTAATAGTACCAGTGCAAGTTTAAAAGTTTCCTTTTGGATCATTCATTCTGAATCCTTCAGCTGACAATGTGGAAAGGCAAAGACAGTTATGGCATTATGAAAAAAGATGGAGAAATTAACTTCTCGAAGCTTGAACAGCAGATTGATTCTGCAGTTCAATCAGATAAAATGTACTGGACTCAGAATGAAGCCAAAATTAGAGCTGTAAGTAATAAAGTTGCTTCATATGATGAATTTGTTGATATTGTTAAAGCAAGCCATCTCAAACCTCTGGAGAAGGGTGATAGGATTAGTGATATCAAAGTTTTCAAGCAACCATGGAATATAAATGCATGTAAGAATGGGCCAGGAAATAGTAAAGCTACTACTTCTGATGAAAAGTGTTCTGCCATAGCAGCATGTTCAGTCACAAATTATAATCAGTTTAATCGTGAATGGAAACGACTCAGCAAGACTCCTAATGAGCAATATGAATTTCTGATAGAGCTTCAGTGTGAATTAATTTTGAAAATATTTCATGCAGAAATTGGGTTAGGACTTTTAGGGGAAATGATAACAGTCATGTATGGACATTATACTACAGAAAAAGCTGAAACTATTGCTAACATTCTTTACACTCTATCACAATGTGGACGATTTGAACTTTCTCTGAGGTTTTTATCTGAAAGTGAATGCAAATTTCTTAATGATCTTTTAGAAAGTCTTTCTAAGGATTATAATGCTGAAAACATCAAGCAGCTGGAATCATTATATTTAAGAACCTGATGTCCTGATGTGCGTTGTATTGTTTACTTCACCATTTTTATGGCTTTCCCTCCCCATTTGCCTTTTTTGCATTGCGAGGGTTTGGCAGCAATCATTTCACTCCTTCTTCCCTATTCATGTGTTGCTATTCATGTGAGCACACATTTTATTCATAATCTTCAATCTCATAATAATGTACCTATGAAAAGAAGAACTTTGCCATATTTAATCTTAAGTATAATGCCAATTTAATTTCCTTTTAACGAGAGTCATCACATCGAGAAATGAGAATCATTCTGAAATTTCCGTTTATGCTGCACTGTGCACAATGTATGTGATC
Source organism: Beroe forskalii (assembly GCA_011033025.1). Lineage (NCBI taxonomy): Eukaryota > Metazoa > Ctenophora > Nuda > Beroida > Beroidae > Beroe > Beroe forskalii. The sequence continues at coordinate 573,444 of WFMF01000028.1, read as the reverse complement.
ACATAGTGTTGAATGAGTATCACCTATGTATAATAGTACGATAATTAACAGATGCTGTGAAACCTGTTTAATGATGTTGAGATGATTTCTGTATTAAGGAGTTTCCTTGTGCAACCTAAATTCTTATACTATTGATTATTACAGATGAAGAAAGAACATCACTCCTGTGACGATATCTGAATTTTGAACACCGAGATACTCTTTAGTGATAATAAAATAAATATAAGTTTCAACGAGGTTGTTTACTTTTTTAAATTAGGCACACATAACTTATTGTTTCGAATTCTTTTTTTCTTATCATGATTCAATATTGAAAATTTGTTTGTTGATATAATAACAGTGCAATGCTGTGCCACTGTTTGTTGATAATTGATGTCGACATAGATTGTTGAAGATTTTATTTCATCTTTGACACTAATTCAACTATAACAAACAGCTGGACTGAATAATTTGTGTCATTTAAACGGTTTTATTTTATAAATGTGTTTTCGAAGTCTGATTGCATCTTTTTGGATAAAATGAATAATGAAAGTACGACTTCTAAATCCTGGATATATGCTATAAGAACCAGATGAGCTTGGACTAAACTTCAAGATTTACAATATCGTTCATCATTTATCATAAGACTTATATAGCTGAAAAGTTAAATAAGACAAATTTTCTGTCAATTATTGCCCCTATCAACCAATGGAATCATGCATTTTGAATTTGATGCATGTAAACAAGAAATATCATTCATAAATAATAAAATGATATATTTCAAAGCTAGTTAAGTAATGTCATCAGCTTATCACCACGAAGCATTGAGAAAAGCTCGAGTTTTAGAGAAAAATGTTGCCTGGCAGGAGCAGCAGGGATTAAATGTAGAAGAGACCAAAGTAGCACAAGTAAAGAGCGTTCCAGATGTCGATTATTTGAAGGAACTAGAGGTCGAAAACCGTGAAAAGTGCAAAAAGAGGTGCAGCGTTTTTTAATGTCTTTTGATTAATTACAATGAATGAAACAAATTCTTATTCATAGTGTATATAAATCATCATTTTTATTCATTTATGAACCACCTAGTTACTCTGGCATGAAAAACCTTCTCGGCCGGGCTTATTATGTTCCTGTACCTAGCCTTTAATCTATATCTTAGGATACCCCATAAACAGAATATTGCAGATTGAGTGCCATAATTTGTCGGTCATTATCTACGGTCATTAAGGTTTATTATACCTATAAACCTAAAACCACGTGATCAATCATTTATGAATTTAATTCTAAGGTCATCTTTTCAGGTTTTCATCTGTCAATTATGCCCAGCAATGGTGACAGTAGAACACCACCATATGTTACTCTTTCTGAATTCCCAAAAAGGTAAAATCTGGGGAAATGCCCATCAACTTCCAACCTTCTAAAAGACCAACGTCATAACAACCATGATATGTTTGAGATTTAAGACCATCATATGACTATTTTCATCTACGTGAGAGACACTAAAAACGACAAATTCTTTGCTTTTGATAAGCCCTAACAAATACTCAATGCAGCCAGTTGTTTTCTCTCCAATTAGTGTGAAATTAAGATCTTTGATAGATTTTATTAATTTATTTTTAGATAAATGGTATAGCCAATGGGTATTGTTTTAGTAAATAGTATTCTTTGTGCTTTGTGATATTGTGATAATTTTCTAAGAATTTATGTAAGAATTTTGTGATGTATAAAATGTATAAAATGTTTGTTGCTTTTACAGTACGACAGTAGTAGTAACTATTACTCGAAAATAGCTGGCAAAGAAATCTTCCTTCATTCAAGTATCGAGACACCTCATTTTGGAGTCTAAGTGCTGTGAAGCAGCTCCAAAAGTTTTGATAAGATATAATAAAAGATTAAAACAAATGCTACCAATCATATAGTATTGAGTTTGCTTAAAACCCCGCTACTTTAAGCGCTGTTAAACAACGCTACACCGCTCTTATCTTTCCGATGTTGAGCTGATGCTAAGTAATGGCTCAATATGTTCTAGCTGGCGTTGCTCAATGTCCGAACTATGCTAGAGCCGAGATTTTAGCTGATGACTTGTCTATAAACCTCCCAGACTTTAAAGTGAGCTTCGTTTTTATAGAATATCATTTTCATTAAATCTATTGAACTGCAGCTTTCTGTATTTGTTTCTGTTTTACCAGGTTATCCTGATAATTAGCTAGCTCTGCCGTGGTGTCACAGTTACTCTATCATGATGCGGTAATGAATAGTAACGTCCATTTCCCACATCATGACATCAATTGTGGATCATTAAAATATCGCAGTTTTTCTGATAGAACACCACACCATAAGATCCTTCCCACAGGTACACAAGATAGTGCTATCAGATGGCGAGTGGAAGGCCTGGTTAAAAGAAACGTGTTCCAAACACGGCTGGAAGCACGAATCCTCACCCTTAGTATGGCGGGAGCTGGTGGACAGGGGAGGGGCTGGCACTTACCTGGGGGGATGGGACGACTTCAAGAAGATGACGGAACATTGGTACGGCTACTCTGATAAACTTGGTATGTGTGGTGATATCGCCATGCTTTGCAGTGTAGTGCATTTCAAATGACGTGCGATTATGCTTTTTTTTAAAATTTATAATAAATCATTTCAACTATGTTTTAAACATTGATAATTTCTTGTCCAAATTACGCATTTTTTCCTCTTCTAATTCTGCAACAGTAGCTTGATGTTACAACTTCAATCCCTCGCAGTCCCCGCATTGGTGACGGACATTGCGTCAGAGAACAAGGTAACCCACCAACAGAACGTTGCTGCGGCAGTGAAAACCCCCGTGGTTCCGGTCAGGGTTTGTATCGTGGGGGCTGCGCAGTCCCTCGCCTATAGTCTCGTTCCCCTCCTCTTCAACTCGTGCTTCACTGAAGTACCCCTCGCCTTCATTCTCTACGATGCCAAGGAACATGCCGCGGCTTTGGAGGGTACGTAACATGGTTATCGTTCAATTGGTTACGTTATGAGATGGGATATGGAGTTAGGTCTGCGTTTAGTTCAAATTAATGAAAGTTTGATGAATTAGATTCTCAAGCATCAAGCATCTTGCATGACAACTTGACACTTTTTTGTCTCTAAACTGGTTATGAAATTCAGTACATTTCAAGAGACTAGTTGTACAACTCTTTCCAGGAATGAGCATGGAAATATCAGACTTATCCTACAAGGAGCTTCACTCAGTGACGATCTCCCACGATCTCAAAGCAGCAGCTAAGGAAGCTGACTACCTTATCATCCTGGACCCTGTGGACACTTCCCTGCACGCGGATAGGTTCCTCCTTCTCAAGGCTACCAATACCTTCTACAAGGAGCTGGCAGGGTCTCTGAAGGGCTCTCTCAAAGCGGGCTGTAAGGTCGTGATAAACGGGTACAAGGGGTGTCTGGGGGGCATGTTGCTACAGCACTACGGCGTGAACTGTGACAATGTTACTGTGGTGATGGCTCTCGATGAACAGAGACTCAGGGCAAAGCTTGCTAGAAAGTTAGAGGTAAGCTATTGGCTCATGATCGCCAATTAATTTGAGTCCCCTCGTTGTTGATTAGTAGTCGTTATAATTTAGTTAAACCTCATAATGACAATATGAAATGCAGAAATGTCCCAATGTACCACCATACCTCCCCTTAGAGGTGTTACCTTGCGACATATCAGATATAACTGTTTGGGGCAACATACCGATACATCACGTGGCAAGTCCAGCCATCGCCACTGTCGCTAATCACGAGGGTGCAATCACGGGACCAGCGGAGTACAACAAGACGGTATTCGAGGCTGTCAATGAAATTGACTGGGAGTGTGCGAATGTGGATGCTCGCAATGAACGGGATTCTCAGATACTGTGAGTTTTCCATTGCATCATGGGTGTTGCTTTTTAAGATACCTAAGGCAGCTTTTTGATTGAATATTCAGGCGGTTATCTTTCCCAAACCTTTTCGACTCCTTTAAGTCCAATTCTGAAATCTTAACTGCCGTCACGTGCTTAATACGAATCTTCTGCAAGTCTCCAAAGCATTGCAGAGCTGATCTCACAAGTAAGTTGTCACTGTTGTGGAATTAATTCTTCACGCCATATTTTGTTCCAGGTCCACTACAGGCCACAAATCCAACATGGCTGCAGCGCTGGCCGTGTACCGCCACCTGTCGGTCCTGGTAGGCGGCGAGCAGTCCACCACAATGGCGTGTGTGTCGGAGGGGCAGTACGGTACCACACCCGGCGTGGTGTTCGGCTTCCCTGTGGCAGTGAGCGGGGGCGTGGTACAGATACGCGAGCTGGAGCTGCAGTCGGAGAAAGTGCGGGAGCTGATACAACTCCAGAACAACCAGTTGCTGGTGGAGAAACAGGTGATTATACCTGGAATGTGAACCTATATAATCGATAAAAGAAGCAGTTTCAGGGTAATACTTGGAATGTACCACTAACTGCACTAAAGAGCGTTTGAAGTGTTTTAGTTTCATTATAGTACTACTCAGGCGCGGCCTAGACCTTTTTGATAGCACCAGGTGACTCACCTGCTTGCTATTTCAGGTAGCTCTGGTTGACTCACCTGTTTGTAATTTCAGGTAGCACTGGTTGACTCACCTGCTTGCTATTTCAGGTAGCTCTGGTTGACTCACCTGCTTGTTATTTCAGATAGCTCTGGTTGACTCACCTGTTTACTTTTTCAGGTAGCTCTGGGTGAGTGTGACGATGTAGAGAAGGCCCTGGAAATGGTGGAGAAAACACTTTGGACGATCCTGGAAACACCGAAACTACAAAGAACGATAGAGGAGAAGGAAGCTGAGAGGATAGCGGCCGAGGAGGTAAGATTTTAACATAGAAATACTCGAGTAATTCCAATGACTTTATTTAGTGCAACCTCTTCCTCAATGCTCCTCTGGATAGATTTTAATAACTAAGTTATCACAGGATATATCATTGTGTTTTCAGACCCAAAGTCAAAGTAGTCAGTAGAGGGTTTTCTAACAACCATGAAACACGGTGTACAGGGTTTCCTAAAAACCATGACCCCAGGCTGAGAGGAAAGCGGCTGAGGCCCGAGCCAAGGAAGAGGCTAAGAAGAAGGCTGAAGAGGACGCCCTGAAGCAGGCGGCAGAAGAAGCAGCTGCTGCTGCCGCCGCCATGGAGGAGGATCAGGATTTCGACGAGGATGCGGAGTAGAGAACCAGTGCGATTAGTAGGATATCACACTCGCTGTTATAGAAGAGGAATGAGGAGGATATCTCTCTTGTGTACTGTTCAAGAGGAAGATGATTGTAACTTTGGGAATACTCAATTCTCTGCGCTAAGTGGTCGAAGGACTGGAATGGCTGAACTGAGAAGAAAAAGAGATATCATGATTCTTTATCAGTCACAATTTACTTTATATTAAGAAAAGGATTTTACGATTTTCACGACATAAGAAATCTTAATTCAACGTGTTTGATTAACTCTCTGCCGACATTGATTGTTTTCATCTGAAGGGTATAGCTAAATTGAACAGCTGTTTTTATAGATATTTATATTGTATGATAGTTGAATGTAAATAGATCAATTTAGCCATTTCATGTATATTTACTACTGTTATAACTTGATGAAACTATTTGATGTTAAATTTCCATACAGCCGATTCTTCATGGTTCCCGATGAATCATTGATCATTATTGCCATCAAGGAATTAATAGATCATAATGATTTTATCCATCAGTTGAACATATCATAACATTTTATTTTTGAACGGATTTATTCACAATTAGATGTCCTATGCTAACTATCTATGATAAAATTGTTTCTAAACCCCGTTTCTCTCCAGAGATAGCATTATGTCTGCAACCTACAAGACTTCCGAATCCAAACGCGAGGAATTCCGCAAGTACCTGGAGAAGGAGGGAGTCCTGGACAACCTGACGAAGATCCTAGTGTGTCTGTACGAAGAACCAGAGAAACCAGTCAACGCGCTGGACTTCCTCAAGCAACACCTCCACGGTGGATCCCCAGAAAGTAACGATGTCGAGACCCTCAGACTGGAGCTTCAGGAACTGAGAACGAAACACGAGACAGTGGTGTCTGAGAACGAAACCCTCAAAGCTAAACTCCAGGAGTATGAAGCTCCAGCTGAAGAGAAGGAGGCAGAAAGTTAAGAGTTCAGGACAACTTTTGTTGCTATTCGAGTGATTTTATCAGACTTGTTGAGTTCAGAGAAGATGTATAATGCGATTGATAGAGATGTATTATGATAAATATTTGTAACTAATTATAATCTGATTGATTTGTCTTTATTCAGTCATCGTGTCGTTCAAAATGATTCCACAATGAATTGCATTTGTTTTTGACCAACGACTGTGTTTTCTTGGTACAATTTGGCACATTCTTCAAAATTCTCTTTCATTTTACGTATGGCGCGGCTTATTTAGTATGGAACTGTGCGCGCAAAGTTTGACTCGGTTGATCTGTTGTTATGGAAACCGTTACTGTGAAAAAGTGTGACCGATTTCTGATTGCCACAAAATCAAAGAAAAAGCAGTGAAATAATGTGGCACAATCAAACTTCGTTCCGATTTTCACAGCAGTGGGGTCAAATTAACATTTGCGCTCCAGAGACATTTCTGAGATCCGCAAAATTGGAACCATTGATTGGAAATGATTTTATTCTAGCTCATAACCATATAATTTTATTCTAGCCTCTAATTTTATTCAAGCCCCTAACCATGTAATTTCTGAGCATGAGCACTGGTATACAACTCTGCGAACCCACTGAATTGTACAACATCCTAAATCAGACTGATTTGAAAGGAATCCCCTGTGTGTCAGACAGAACTTATTTGCTCCTTTTAGGTAAGAAAGTATTTGAGTGTAATTCACCGGGAACCGTTCCTTCACAGTGTTTAGGTTCATTCTCTGGAGGGCCCACTCGGAGTAATGTTGATTGGAGAGGTCTATTTCTGGAATTTAAACTCAGCATAGGGGAAGTCTCCGACACACCAATCACTAACTGGGTCTACTTCAGATGTCCGAGAGTACAATGCGTACGAGGAATCCCATGTGATCACAGCTCGACATTCCGTGAGGGGGAGTCCTGGGGGCGACTTCCTGATACCCACTGATGCAGAGGTGGAGACCAAACACCATGTTGTGGTCTACGACAGCTCCACCACAGATCACATCGACAAAGAGAGTGAGTTGACAAGTTAACTCTTGAGACAGAGACTGAGAAGTTTTTAAAGCTGTTCAGGGATGTCTCAAAATCACCTGTATCACTCATACATCCCTGAGAAGTCTCCGATACTATTTGCAATGAAATTGCCTTTTCTCAGCCATCACTCCTAAAAACTTTCTCCAAGAAAATTTCCAATAGAAAAGGAATTTCCTACAACTTTTGACTGAAATAATTTCCCACAGGCGAAGTGTACTTCTGTGCTAAAATGTTGTCTGAACTGACCTGTAAAACACCTATCTTGATACTGAATGGTGGATACGAGAAGTTTTCAGCACTTTACCCCTTCCTAAAGTCTATACAAGTGATATACAGCCCACGGGTAGGTAAACGAGTTATTACACTACCTTTTTCAATGAATTAATGCTTACATACGATGTGTTCCATGAAAATGTCTGTCTAATTAAAATGCCTGAAGTGCACAAGCATAAAATTTAATGAACTATTTGATCCCACAGGAGCTGGAGGAATTGACGCTCTTCCCGATAGAAGTGGTGCCTGGTATTGTGTACATGGGGACTTCAGCTCAGGCGTCCAATGCAGCGCTTGTGAAACGTCTCGCATTCCAGTGCCTTATCAATGCCTCCCCAGAAGTACCTGTTAGGTGAGGTTCACAAATGTCCGTTTCTTACTTCGGTCCCATAAAGACCTGAAAGTTAGTCAGTTTTCGCCCTTCTAACTTAGGATGGCGTCATTACAAAAGGTTATTGATGGTATATATGTTATTGATGGCACGAATTCATGACTGGTATAATATCCTTAATCCTAAGGATTGTTTCTCATTTCAGTGTTGCAGAAGGTATTAAGATGAAGGAAGTATCTCTGAGTGACTCTGCGGATATTGCACCCTTATTGAGGGAGATATCCCAGCTAATTGAGAGTTTCAGAGCCAAGAAGAGACCAATCCTAATTGTGAGGTTTCTTTCATTCTTATCTGTTTCTTCATTCGTATGTGTTAGGTACCAATCTTTGGCAGCTTATGGCCGTTAATTCTCCATGTCTAAAAAGGCGATAAACTTCAGACGCTGCTGCTTATTACCGAATCTTCCTTTTAACTTTTTAAAGAGCGTTAGAATTTTCATATTACCCCGTGATTTGATTTCAGTTCTGACAGTCTCAGTAGGAGTGTGGTTTTGATACTGGCCTACCAGATGAAGAGAAACAAATGGACTCTGGAGGTGGGTTCCTAGATAAACAGTATGCACTCACTTAACGATATACAGAATACCTAATACAAAATATATTCGTCAATTACATTCAACATTGCAATATCTTTCACTTGTTAATACGAATACTCCATCTAACTCTATTGTATTTCAGAAATCCTGGAAGACACTGAAACAGAACAAAAGCTACATCCGCCCCACCCTGGGCTATATGAAGCATCTCTCTAACTTTGAGGAGGAAGTCTGTGAAGCAAGAACGACGAACATCGCTATTCCCAACCTCATGTAAATTGTCTACCTAACATAAGACTGACACCTATCATACTGCTGTGTAAAAGTTGTGCGGTCAGCAGTAACCGATGAGTCAGAATCGCATTACGATCTACGAGTTCGTCAGTGCGACTATTTGAGTTTTTTCTGTATTTGAAGACAGTAGACACGGTTCAATCCAGAAAAAATGTCAATCGCAGATTGTCCCATTATATGTTAAAAATGTCAAATGGTACCGATTAGGTTACTTAATTATGCTCACACCTTATTAAGACTAGGTATACCCTTCTCCACTTTCATTAAAATGTAAGCTTTTGAAATTTGATAAAACTTCATGAGTAATGCTTTGTTCTTTGTATGAAGGAGCCAGGAAACATATGGTAGTATTGTGACTTACTGCCTTTTATTCTCTAGATACATGTGTACGGTACACAAGTACACAGTTACACCCTGCCTAAACAATGTATATTTCTGTATAACTTCAAGATATCAGGATCTCATGTTACAATTTGATTAAGGTTGAGTGCCTTTTCTTAAGAAAAGTTTTTGTTGAGGGAACTGTGTGAAAGACCCACTTATTTATTTTGTCTAAAACTCATACTATTTTATTATCATTTTGCTGTGATAAATTTAGATGAAATTATTATTATTTTGAGCTATGGAAGAATGGAACACCTATCTATCCGTTTATCTATCTTTGTGTACCTATAAATAACTTCGGAAACAACAGAAATTTGTAATTTGTACCTAATGTCTACCCGGTTGTTTAGTTCATACTTCATTCGAAACTGTGAGATTGTGTTTTTCTTTGTTCCTTTTGATTATTGAAATCAAATTTCTATGTCTATGAGAGAAAATAAGATTTAGGTAAATATAACTGAGGCGAAAACGCTTCAATCCAAATACACAAAGGCTACTGGCTTTCCAGTTCTCCATGATTTCATCTAAATTTATTACAGCAAAATCTACTTCCTATGCTGACCTACAGTTCGTTCCTTCTTTTGCTCTTCGAATTCTTCTGTAGAATCTACAGCTTTAACAACACTCTGACTCACTTCTCTAGTTACCAGATACTCACCTATTTATAGCTTGATGCTCACGTTTTGTGATAATTCCGGGGATCGAAATTTTGGGGGTTCGAAAATATGGGGATTCTTTTTCAAAAATCCCCAAATTTCGTTCTCCAAATTAAATTAAGGGATTTTCGCCTTTTTTCAAATTCGAAGAAATAGGGTAACTTTTGGGAATAAATCCGAACTTCAGAAAGGCCAATATCACTGAGATGATCGATGTAGTAAAATTTCCAGTACAAGATCCCTTTTATCAAGTCGAGTGTAGAAGGTTTTATTTGGAATAACTGCATTTTAGATATTTTGAAATCTTCTGCACTGATATACTTATTGAAATTTGTCCGGGAATTCCATATTTATGGACCGTTAGTCAAATCACAAACCCGCAATTAACTAATTCGGGGTATTAATAATTTTGGGGATCGAAATTTTGGGGGAACGAAAATATGGGGATTTTTTCGAAAAATCCCCAAATTTTGTACCTTTTAAATATGTCTCGCAAGGTACACATTTTAAAATCCTACCTTGTTTTCAATTTAATTATTTAACGTAGATGTCGAGAGTCCAGAGAAAGCGTTCTGAAATTTCCACACGACGGCCATTTGTACGTACGTGATAACAATTTAACATTACGGCAAGTACGAACAGGTTACCGTGCGGATCAGAAATTTCATGCGATTCTCATTTTTCGAATGAACGACCAAGTGACTGCAGAGTGCTTATTTTCTCGGCCCTATGTGTATGACCTGCTGTAATTTAAAATTCTGACATGATTATCAAAGTACTGAGTTTTTATTATTTCCTGTACCCCATAGTTTATCAAGATATTTCAAGGAACTTTATAAAACTCAACATTACCAGTTCTCGCAAGTAGACATGTCTACCCATGGTGGGGACCCTATGCTGCTCCAATCCGAGCCAGGGAATGTGCAGAAGCCAGGCCAGCCTCCAGAGGAGAACGGGTTCCGGAACTGCAGCCTGAAGTTCTGGCTGGCCATCACTGCAGTGGTGCTGGGGGGAGCATTCCAGTTCGGATATGCGCTGACAGTGGTTGCCAACACCATAACCCCTGTCAAGACCTACTTCAACGCAACTGACCTGTACATCAGTGCTATTGTAAGTGGTAACCCTATCGGGGGCCTCATAGGAGCTCTCTTGGCCGGGTCTGTTGCTGACAACGTGGGGAGAAGCCGAGGCATGGTGCTCAACGTCGTGCCCTTCTTGTTGGGGAGTGTTCTCATGGCAGCCTGCCAGCACCCAGCCATGCTGCTGGCTGGCAGGATAGTGCTGGGATTCGGGGTGGGGATGAGCTCGGGTCTCACTAACATATTCCTCGCTGAGATTGCCCCGGTGGCAGTCAGGGGCTTTGTGGGAATGTTGTGGGGTGTCTTCCTGACTGTGGGGGCACTGGTATCACTGCTCATCAGCACCACCCAGGTCATGGGAACAGAGGAAGTGGGGTGGAGGCTAGTGTTTGCCTTCCCAATCCTCCCAGCTCTCTACCAGACCCTGATACTCCTGTTCTGTCCTGAGCCCCCTCCCTACCTCGCTTTCAACAGGAAGAACCCGGGACTAGCTGTCAGTGCCCTGCGACAATACCGCAGGAGCTTGGTGAAGGAGGAGGTTGGGGATCTAGAGCAAGAAGTGAGCGAGTCCACCACAGTTCTGTCACTGTGGGAACTCCTCTCTGACTCGGGACACAGACTGGCCCTTATCATCGGTATCGGACTCCACAGTGCTCAGCAGCTGAGTGCTATCAATGTGGTCCTGAGCTATACACCCACCATATTCGCTCAAGCTAACGTATCCGACACCGCCATGGCTACCATAGGGACAGGACTAGTGAACGTGGGCGCGGTAGTGATTGCCTCTTTCTTCATGGACAGGTTGGGGAGGAGGCTTCTCATGCTAATTGGACTGATGGTTACAGCACTGGCTCATGTTAGTCTGGCTGTGTCTCAATCTTGTGCTACTGGTGAGTGGGATTGTCAGGGGGCGTGGAATGGGAAACTTGCCATTGCTTCGGTCTTCATCTTCATCGTCGGATTCTCAGGCAGCGTGGGATCAATTCCCTGGCTTATTGTCAACGAAATCACAACACCTGAGGCCCGGGGGAAGACCAATAGCATCTGCGTAGGATTCAACTGGGGCTTTGCTCTAGCTGTTCTCTTTTCGTATGACTCGATACATAAGGCACTGGGATCTTACACCTTCTTCGTGTTTGGGGGATTGTGCTTCCTGGGCTACCTGTTCACTTTGCTTCTCATGCCCGAAACCAGAAAGAGGACAATTCAGGAAATAACACAAAACATCAAATCACAGGCAGAGCGACTTCCTCCTTTCGTTTTGTGCATGAAAGATTAAATGACTAAAAGACTGAAAGTGAAGGCTGGTTTCAATTCAATTCATTTCTAAAATAATGATTCGACATTGAACTAGGAGAGTTAATACGTACGATGTTTTTAATACTTTTTCTCAAATTTGTGGAATTATGTATAAGTCGTTACAACCCACCCTTGACTAATTAGCTAAATGCAGTGTCTGGTACAAAATTTGAAACAAGATCTTTCACAAATTTGAATTCTAGAACTTATATCCAGTTATAAAAATTCTGTTCAAAACTTCGTTGCAGAAATTTCATGATGGTCATTGTCAATATGAATAATGAATAATCGACATTTTAAGAAGAACCCACAACCAATATATCAATTTTATAAAATTAATTAAATCTAATGTTTGATGAATATGGCGCCCTTGTCCTACTCCTAGTCTATTAAAGTCATCTATATATTTTATAAGCCGGTTATTCACGAAAAAGTCAGTTATGTAAGTCAGTTATTCACCAAAAAATCCACCAAGTCCCCAATCTCCCGAAAAGTATATTCCTCAGATTGTCTGCTCCTGACTCGGCTCTCCATCAAACTCACGAATGTCCTCCTTCTTCAAGAGATGCAATTCGAACGACACCCAGGAGCTGCCCCGTGTTGGTCACAGTCCTCGTCTTTAGTGCACTTCACCTTGCGTCTCCTGCCACCTGGTTTGAGAAGTCGGGTTGCAAACGTACAAATTTATTTTGCCATTGCATTTGCAAAGCACTGAAATTTCAGACTTCACGACACGCCGTCGCGGCAATCGACCACACGCCCCTTTTTCAACGTTTCGCAATCGTAATATTTCTGTATGCCTTCAGAAATGATCCATCTGACAATTACTAAGGTAAATTTTTAGTTGGAATTCTAAGGGCCTCCTTCAAGTGGGGGTCTTATGCCTATAGTCTTATCACACCTGACTTCCCAGCAATGTAGCACCATTCCTTGTTCCACGAGAACCTATCAGAGCAAGTCACACCAGGAGCAAACCACCGTGTTCCGTCAGACCGCACTCTGTTACACTGCTTCCAGCAGGCGCCCTGTGGTGAATGGAAGATTTTATTAGAGAGTGTCATAGAGTTAGACTTTGCTCTTCTATTTAAATTAATCCCAAGAGCCAAATAGACGGGGGGGGGGTCGGAATAAACATCTTTGGGTAGTGAATTAGCAAAATCGCCTCATACGGTGTGGTCTCAAATAAACGGGTGGTGACTGGTGATAGGTTGATGAGACTCCAGTCACAATATTATCAAATTCAAATCGGAAGAGGAACAAAGCGATATACCGATATGTAAGTTATACTTTATAGGAACCTTATTATTTGGTCAATTCAGTGTTTAAATCAGCTTTCAGAAAAAGTCATCTAAAAATCTTAAAATATTGAGTTAACGGGGAGGTTGCCTAATAAGCTTCTTTAGCAAGGATAAATGTCAAAAATTTGCTAATTATCCACCCAATTTTTGCAAAAAATCCAGCTTACCTGGAAATTTTTTATAACAATTCATTAACTATTTCAGGGGCTAGTACTGGGTCTCAGGAGCCCAGAAAAAAAAAGTTTACCAACCTACCCCATGAGGGCGGTGGTTTTTTGGGCCACGCCCTTTTTAATATTTATACGCTATGTCGTTTTTTCATAACTCGGCTTAGGAAAGTCGTAGAGACTTCACTTTGGGCTCAAACGAATCGCAACAGCCGTGTTTTTATACAATTGTTGACGCCAATATGCCGTAGAACCCTCAGGGAAGAAGTTATGGGCCAAAAACCATCTTTGGAGTAGTCTGCGAACCATTATTTGGGCTATATTGGTATCTTGGCTCAGGAAGGTCGTAGAGGCCTTATCTTGGGCGCAAAAGAATCGCAACATCCGTGTTTTTATACATTTGTTGACACCAATATGCCGCAGAACCCTCAGGGAAGAAGTTATGGGCCAAAAACCATCTTCGGAGTAGTCCGCAAACCATTAAAGTAAACAAAGTCTCGGAGTTCCTTTAGGAACTCTTGACAAGAAGTGTGAATATAACATGATAATACCTTCGTACTTTGAGACGCCGCGCAAACGCTCTCACTTCGTTCGAGCGTTATCACGCGCGGCGCTCAAAGTACGAAGGTATTATCATGTTATATTCACACTTCTTGTCAAGAGTTCCTAAAGGAACTCCGAGACGGAGCCTCACATCAAAGCTTTGATAAACAAGTCGTATTGCTCACCACGTAAAGCCTACCGTCTAAAGACAAAAGTTATATTTATATGCTGAGAGTGAAGAAAATGTTTTCTTGCGTTTGAAAAACTTGGTAAATAATATCGTTACATAACTCCCAACAGCGAAGTAACAAATTGTTTTCAACTCGGGCTGCGCCCTCGATGAAAACAAATCATTATTCAACTCAGCCTTCGGCTTCGGTGAATAATGCAATTTATGCCACTCGCTTCGCTCGAGGCATAAATCATGTTACTTCACTGTTGCTCGTTATGTAACTCTATATTATCTGTATTGTGTCGATAGGTACCGTTAAAATTCATCAGACCAGTGGAGGCCTATTTAAATGAAGCATGGCTTGGCATGTTGATGCTACGCCATGGTATAGATAGCTCTTGAGCTTGGTCCGCTATACAAAGGAGAATGATACCAGACCCCTTTGCAAAGCACATACTTCATGTTATGACAGTAAAGTACGCACCTTGGTGAGCACCAAGTGTATAGAGAGATCTATTTTATATAATTTACATGAAGTAATTTATAAGGCTATTTGGAACTGGTCTAATGAATTCACTATAAATCACCAATTGACCAATTTGACCAATTCCGTTTCAGGGGACCAATTGATCAGTGTAGCAGTATGTGTGGCTGGAGAAAGGACACAGTTGCTATATGCTTAAGAGTGCCCCTGGGGACCACCTGCTACACCAATCAGGCCCCATTTTATTATATTTATTCACAGTCATTTATCTTCATAGGAATATGCTAATCAATAGACATCTTTGTCTATAGCACTGAAATAAAGCCTTATCACGTACAACTCATCAAGTACGACTTTCATGCATAAATCTCATAAATTTTCACAACTCTCATTACAACATGAAAGTTGTTGCACTTGACTTTCAAGTGCTGTTAGTTTCTTACACCTTACAACACTTTATAGTCTGGTCACTTAGGTCTCACAACCTGCAAATATGGGTAGAAGTCTGAAAATTTGTACAGAGCCTCCCAAGGGTATAAATAATCGAAAAAAGCAAGGAGCCCAAAAAAATTTGATGGGGAACATGCCCAAAGCCACGCCCTTTTGACGCGGATCGCATGCGCATGCTGAAAATTCGTATCTGGGCTTGTGAATGAGCTAGAGACTTCGTTTTGGGCTTAAAAGAAGCGCAATGGCCATGTTTATATACGACTTGTTAATAAACATATGCCCTAAAATGCTCACAAACAGAGTTATTCACGAAAAACTGTTTTTTTCGTGCACCCGCGAGCCCCCACAGAGGTGAATTTTGTATCTCAGCTTAGAAAAGTCATAGAGAATTTGTTTTGGGCTTAAAAGAAGCGCAATGGCCATGTTTATGTACAACTTGCAATAAACATATGCCCAAAAATGCTCAGAAACAGAGTTATTTACGAAAAACTGTTTTTTCATGCACCAGCGAGCCACCACAGAGGTGAATTTTGTATCTCAGCTTAGAAAAGTCATAGAGAATTTGTTTTGGGCTTAAAAGAAGCGCAATGGCCATGTTTATGTACAACTTGCAATAAACATATGCCCTAAAATGCTCACAAACAGAGTTTTTCACAAAAAACTGTTTTGTCGTGCACCTGTGAGCCATCACAGAGGCGAATTTTTTATCTCAGCTTTAAAAGGTAATAGAGACTTGGTTTTTGGATGGAAAGAATCGCAATAGACGAGTTTATATTACATAATACAGTGAACAGATCTCGTGATCATAATATTACAAGAAAGCAAGAATGAATGAAAAGAAAGTTATAGTTGAGAAAGTTCTGGTTTTAAATCCATGTGTGACTCAGCTACAAAACTGTTGGCATACCTTGGACTTAGAGGTTGTTTATGTGAACCAAAATGCATCAAATAGACATACTTCAATTGGCCTGAAAGTATCTCCCGCAAAAAGACTTGCCTTGATCAATAAGCAAGGTGGGAATATCTACCTTGGCCAAAGTAGATATCAGATGAAAGATAGATATCATATGAAACACTGCTATCATTGTCAAATGATTGGACATATTTCTAGTAAGTGTCCCAATAAGAATGGAGATGTAACCTGCATGTATTGCATGGGCAAGCATAGATCTTCAACTTGTAACTTCAGGTCCAACCAAGCAAGTCATTGCTGTGCCAGATGCTTGGCATCATCCCAGTCAAATTATGCTGAGAACTATAAATCCGACAATGCTGGTGATGCTAAGTGTCCTGTCATGATATGAAATAATGAAATCAATCGGCTTAAAGACAACACTGAACCTCTTTCAAAAAGTTAATGTGATAAGAAGTGCAGAATCAAAAGTGGAAATCAATATTGGGTGCTTCAATGCTCTGTCAATGTGCAACAAAGTTCAAGGAGATCTAGGCATGCTGAATGACCACAAAATTGATATCTTTTGTAAAGCTGAAACCTTATTCAAAGCAAAAGAATGTGCTAGATTCGCCGAAGTTCATTAGGCTGGCGTTGAGGTTATGATTATAAAAGTATAAATGTTCCAAGGAAAGGAAGAGGAGGTGGACTGGCTTTTGTTTACAGTTCATCAAGCTCAAACCTGTTGCCAACAAATTGGTGGGTTTTAAATCTTTTGACGTAGCTGAATGCATTGTCAAGACTACTACCAAACAAATTCGTGTCAGCACAAAATATAGGAAAACTCAAACTAAATTATAAATGAAATATCAAGAAACAGAGATCATTGCTTTTATAGATGAATTCGAGCAATTCTGTTAAACATGCTAGAGCTATACATAATATACACACTGAGTGACTTATTGAGTGACCATGCACCAAAAGTTGAAAGAAAATTCAATCATTGTAGTTCACCATGGTGAGATAAAAAATGTAAACAAGCTAGAACTGATGTTATCATAGTAATTCCTGTCATATCATATGTAATTTCAGGAATACTTTGCTCAGCCAGAGATATGAATTGAGTTTGGACATGGATCACACTTAAAGGCCAACTGATCATTACAAAAAATTTTGAGATAATTGAGCTTCGACACTATATCAATAACATGTATCAAAGTCCGGGCATTATATATTGTACACAGCGCTCAGTATAGAAGCTGAAATATCGTTTTCATGATGTGGGAATCGATGGGATATCACAATACAAACTACCAAAAGGGCCGCATTCCAGAATCATTTAAGTCCTTTATCCAAACAAATTTTCGGGTTACAAATATTACTATTTCTAATTACTATCATTTTTCAGTACTTAAGCCAACGTTTAATAGCTAAATTATTTTTACCTGTAATTTTATTCCCACCTGTTACGTCACAACATGTTCTTAAATGTGTCATTTTCAGCAATTCTGTCCAGATATGCAAACTAAAAATATGCGGAATCTTAATGGTTCATATGAACGATGTTATTCCAAGCATTTGTAGAAAAACTTGAAATGATCAGTTGGCCTTTAAGGTTCATATCAGTCAAGGAATCCTCCTATGACTTTAGAGAATCTTTCTGCCATTTTTTAATGACTTTTGGGCTGTGCTGGCACAACATCATTTTATAGAAAGACAAGTTCTTTCATTTTTCAGAAATGGGTGGCAAATCTGGAGCAGGCTGAATTGTCAACTTCACTTCAACAATTAAGTTGGCATGCTTCACTTGAAGTTGTTGAAACATGTATGCCTGTAATTGAACGATTTCTAAACTACTGCTAGATGATTATGGTGGCATTCAATTAGTCAACTCTACTCGTTTTAAAATATTCAGTTTCAGTACTAGTCAGGTCACTTAAGTCCCGAATCGGCTCATTATCTGCAAATATGGGTAGAAGTCTGAAAATTTGTACAGAGCTTCCCAAAGGTATAAATAATCGAAAAAAGCAAGGAGCCCAAAAATATTTGATGGGGAACATGCCAAAAGCCACGCCCTTTTGACGCAGATCGCATGCGCATGCTGAAAATTCGTATCTGGGCTTGTGAATGAGCTAGAGACTTCGTTTTGGGCTTAAAGAAGCGCAATGGCCATGTTTATATACAACAGAGTTATTTCACGAAAACTGTTTTTCATGCACCCAGCAGAGGTGAGCCCCAGAAACAGAGTTATTATGCACCATGAGCCCCCACAGAGGTGAATTTTGTATCTTTGTTTTGTTTTGGGCTTAAAAGAAGCGCAATGGCCATGTTTATGAACAACTTGCAATAAACATATGCCTAAAAATGCTCAGAAACAAGTTATTTACGAAAAACTGTTTTTTCATGCACCAGCGAGCCACCACAGAGGTGAATTTCGTATCTCAGCTTAGAAAAGTCATAGAGGCTTTGTTTTGGGGTTAAAAGAAGCGCAATGGCCATGTTTATGTACAACTTGCAAAAAACATATGCCCTAAAATGCTCACAAACAGAGTTTTTCACAAAAATTGTTTTTTGTCGCAGGCGAATTTTTTATCTCAGGTAATACCTAGAGACTTGGTTTTTGGATGAAACGAATCGCAATAGACGTGTTTGTATATATAATACCTAATGTGTTCGATGTTCTGGAAGGAGTGGCATATCTGGTGATCATAAAGCAATCCTTGAATAAGCAAAGACTGTAGTTGCAAACCAATAATACAGGAAAGGGGAAGTTTTCAAATGTCAATCCTTGAATCCTTGGCAGTGTTACAAAACTTTACACAAGTCAACCCATTTTTGCCCCAGTAACATTGGACACTGTCTTTCCTACATTTGCATACTTTTGTCAGGTCCAAAAGAGGACGTTTTTGGTTAGTTGGTCGGGGAATCGAGTCCTTAATGAACCACTGAATCACCAGTCGATTTGTATGATCCAATTACCAGCCCAACTCAGTGAGGGCAGGGATTTGTTTATTACTGACAGAATTGCCCCATTTCCACCCACTATGGAAAGCCCTGCGCAAAACATGGAGCTTCAGTGATATGGAACATGGATGATGCAGGTAACTCGTTCAAGTTCTTTGATACTGAAGTATTACAACACACATTCGTTTGAGATATCAAATAAATAAAATTTTTTCCTTCCACCTTGCGCCAATGGTCGACCTTTTGAACCTGTTTATTACTGCAATGAGTTTGAATTGGAGTATTGAAGTATAACACTAACATTGGTCAGATGAGCTACAGTTTGTCTTAGTGAGCTCAATCGGAGCAAAGGCCAGAAAGTTTTCGTTACTCCAGGATTCCGAGTTGTTGTTTTGTCCCTCTAAAAGGGACCTTTTCAGCAGACTTTTTATCAAGTTCTCATCGCTGTCTAAGCCAAATTTCCCTAAGTTGGGCTATATTGGTATCGTGGCTCAGGAAGGTCGTAGAGGCTTTATCTTGGGCGCAAAAGAATCGCAACAGCCGTGTTTTTATACATTTGTTGACACCAATATGCCGTAGAACCCTCAGGGAAGAAGTTATGGGCCAAAAACCATCTTCGGAGTAGTCCGCGAACCATTATTTGGGCTATATTGGTATCGTGGCTCAGGAAGGTCGTAGAGGCTTTATCTTGGGCGCAAAAGAATCGCAACAGCCGTGTTTTTATACATTTGTTGACACCAATATGCCGTAGAACCCTCAGGGAAGAAGTTATGGGCCAAAAACCATCTTCGGAGTAGTCCGCGAACCATTATTTGGGCTATATTGGTATCTTGGCTCAGGAAGGTCGTAGAGGCTTTATCTTGGGCGCAAAAGAATCGCAACAGCCGTGTTTTTATACAATTGTTGACTCCAATATGCCGTAGAACTCTCAGGGAAGAAGTTATGGGCCAAAACCCACTTTTCAGGGTACTTGCAACCCATTCTTTGGGCTATAGTGGAATCTTGGCGGAGGAAGCTCATAGAACTCAAGAAGCTTCATTTTAAACTGAAGTGAATCACAATGGCAATGTTTTTATTTGATTGTTGCCACAAATATGCTTGAAAACCCTCAGGAAAGAAGTTATTGATCAAAACCATGTAATTCTAGCTACCCGTGACCCATTGCTCGGGATATATTGGACATTGGTATTTCGACTCATGACCTCAGGTGGGCTCAGGTAGTTCCTAGTGACCCAAAACCCATGATTTCATGGAGCTTTCGTAGTTTTGTACGTAGGTAAGTAGGTATTCACTCACTGTCCTACAGCTTTAGGTCTAGGACATTATCCTACAGCTTTAGCTTTAACAATAGGGAACGATTCATTGGTCTCTTCTGACCAATCATGTTCTTATTTGACATGGTAGAAATCCAGAACTTAATAATACCATGATATAAGCATCTGCACTCTTTTCCCTTCACTTCAGATTCTGTTCATTCCTCGACAACTAACAAAGTTTTACACAAACATAAATTTTAGCATACTTAGTTATTTAGCATACTTAGGTATCTATTAATACTTTAAGCTTTGGAGCTTAAATGGTTGAAATTTGTAGTCACCTTATAATCAAGACATTTGGTGTCTCTATGAAAGAAAATAGATGTAATTGCCTGTCACTGACAAGCTGACACGTCTTGTTCATCCAGCTGCTTCACAGCTGGGGTCAGCAGGCCTAGCAGCACTAGGCAAATAAGCAACAGAATATATGAATAATTCACATCAAGAATGGGTTGTGGGTACCCTGAAAAATGGTTTGTGGCCGCTATGAAATAAAATCGCGTTTTTTGTCTATAGGATCTGCCTGAGCCCGCCTGAGTTCATGATTCGAAATACCAATTTAAAATCCCGAGCAATGGGTTATGGGTAGCCAAAAACATAGTTTTGATACATACCTTCTTTCCTGAGGGTTTTAAAGCATATTTGTGGCAGCAGTCAAATAAAAACATTGCCAAATTTGCGAGCAATTTCAATTTAAGATGAATCTTCCACGATCTTCCCCAGCTAAGATACCACTATAACCCAAAGAATGGGTCGCGAGTACTCTGAAAAATGATTTTTGGCCCATAACTTCTTCCCTGAGAGTTTTCGAATATATTTATGGCGACAATCAAATAAAAACGTGGTCATTGAAAGCTTGATACTTTGATTTTGCATCGATTTTTATCTCTCTGCAAGTTGCGATAACGCTATCAACGTGCTGCACATAACTGCATTCCTTGTCATAGTCAGCCTTTTTGGCTATGACGTAACAAGTACAAGTACATTGTACAACCACCTGTTACCTCGGAACGACCATGTTCCACACTACAAGTACACCACCAACGATAGTTCTGATGGTCATGGCTTCCCAACAAACTTCCTGCTCCCACGGAACGATCACGTGCCCAGTCACTCCGCTGAACAGAGCGTGTCAAGACTTCACTGGATCTGGAATGTTCGGCTATCTTTACCACGTGAGCGAAACACTGTGTTTAGGCAAGTAAGTCGAGACCGTGCGAACAAAACTGATCATCAAGTTTATAATGAACTGCACATACAAGTCAAACGAAATCTCACTATACGAAATGAAAACTACCATCAAATCTTCCTGTCTGAACAGGCCCTATCTTATCTTGTGAACCGTGGTGTAATACTCTGTACCCACTTATCAAGAGGAGATAAGCATTTCCCTGCCACGTATTGTGAATACCATAATTACAATGCGAGTGAAGATAGCTCAGCCGCGATTAATGAACATGATTTAAACTCAGAACAACGCGTTTCATCTATTAATGCTTTGTTGCCAAGATATTCCGATCTCGCAACTTCACTAGATGATCACTGCCCGTTCCTGTGTTTTCTGATCCTGCTGTTCAACCTTCCCGCCATTGTCGGTTTGCCGACTCTTGCTGCAGTCATCAATTACTTACTTGGATGTTTGTTACTTATTTTTCGAATCCTATTCACCAAAATTATTGATTATATTTGTGGAAGGATTCTGAATGCGTTTCGTAGACTTGTGGTGAATGGTCTCATACCCATATTGCTATCACATGACTTCTCGTTTATATTTGATCTCATTTTGATCTTTTGGAGTGATTACAATGATTTGAAATATGGTTTGATCTTTTCACATTCAATAACACTTCACTCCGACATACAGCACCTTTTTTACGTCATCTTTCATCTTACAACATACACTATCAGATCTGATCACTGTGCCTCTGACAAATGGCCAACAATTTCTCCTTTTTTCAACACCTGTCCCGTAATAATTTTTTCCCTCCCCATTGGCCTTTTTGTGAATACAAAAAGGCAAATGAGAGGGTTGGCAGAGATCGTGGTTTTGGAAAAGTGGGAAATTTAGAAATAGGATATGTGTATATGAGGTACAGATTTACAATACAACTACTGTAATTTCTGGAAAGTGCCCGGATTGCTCCTTTATAATATCAGTCGCGCCACGGCCGGCGTCCGTGCCAAATTTTTCCGTGACAGCATATTTTTCGTGCCAGCAGATTATTTACCATTGATCCATTCAGATTTCAGAGTTTCAGAAAGTGCATAAATTTACACGTGGCACAAAATTCAGCCATTGTGGCGGCTAGAGTGAATGACTAATGTTCGGATAGGGCGGCTATAAGAACATTATTCATTCACCTTTTGTGGCTATCAGAACTTCATTAGTTCATTATTGAGATTTTAATTTAGCAAAATTAAGAAACAACTATAGCAGGAAATAATGTTAATAATGATCCAATTGAGGCAATTTGGTAGAGTTATGGGACTAGCTACTGAAAAAGAATCTTCGAAGTTCTGTTCGATAAAAATAAGTTGAACCAATTACAATAAAAAGTACAAATCATTGAATCATGAGGACTGATCAATGATCATCTCGTAGTCGGAGTAAAAACATTTTTATTTGCCATTGTTCATATAATCAAAGAAGCAGCGTTTTCATAAGTAAGTAGGCAAACGCGTACAAAGAAGTCAACAAACTGCAAACGCAGCAAAACACGCGTCTCACATGAAATGAAAGAAAAGCTTCGCGCGAAATCTCATATCATTACACGAACCTACAGTAGGGTGTCAGAATTATTGGCGCGTTTTGAAAATTACGTGTATTTTGATATGAAATCGCCCATTTTCAATCGTTCATAACTCGACTTCTGATTATCGAAATTACACAATTTAAAAACAGGCTTGTAGAGGAATGTTTCAGCTTTCTAACGACATCAAATTGACCAAATGATATTTTTCGGAACCCAAGATACGGTCCCTTAACTTCGAGGCTGTTCTTGACCTTGACTGTTTTTATGAAGGAGTAAGGTTTTCATGAGTAAATTTTCCGGTCAAATTTTTTTTCAAAAAATGTCTGTCGGAATCAGGGGCAGAACGCCGAAGCAGAACGCCGAACATAAGGTCAATATAGCTCATCAGAAAGGGCTATTTCTACTCTAACTAAGGAACCAAAACTTTTCCACATTAACCCAACAGGAAGGTCAAGCGAGGCAATTGAAAAAAGGTGGTCGAAAAATCGATAATTTGGGCTTTAAACGGAAATATCTCGCTTCCTATTGATAGAAACAGCTTTAAATTTGTACTGAGTTCAAGATTAATGTATTTTCTTTCGAATGAAATAAAGATGACTTGATTTGATAAATCAGAAGCGAAGATATGGTCACAGCAAGATGTCCGATTGGACAGAATTTTCGTGCAAAAATAGCACCGCGCCAATAATTATGACACCCTACTGTACGAAACATGCGCGGCATTCGTGAACTGATGATCGCACGTGGAACCTACGCGCCTCCACAAAGTTATGCTCATACGATATACAAAGAACTCTACTTAGCTGTTATCCATATTCGTGATTACTAGTTACTACATCTTTTCTTTCAGAGATAAAGGGGGAGGGAAATTAAGCGCCTGCATACGGGAACAACGGACAAGAATTGTGCCGGCGGGCGCAATTCTTGTTCGTTCTGCTATAAGCCCGCGACCCTCAATAAATTTAAGATCCCTGACATTATCCAGAGGAGCGCGGTTGGCGAATAAGTGTGGATTCACGTCGTCGTTTGCTTCATTTGCCGTTTCAAACGTTAGTTGTTGTTTGAATTCCAGCTCACTGCCACTCCCCCCTGCCACCACTCTCAGCCGTGGAACAGACACTGGAAGCGACGGAAGTCAGAAGACATCCCAGTGCGGTAACTCGGGATCTGTAAGTGGTAACCAATCATCCAGCACAACTAGCAACCACGTTTCTTCTTCTGCTAATGCCACCAGCTCAAACTCCGACGGAGCTGGTGGGGACGACGACGATGACGACAACGGGCCAAGACGAAGAATGAATTTCAGTAATCACTCACTCGACCAAAACCCGGTAAGTGATGACAAAGATGAGGAATCCGAATCAGAGGACAGTGAGGCAGGGCCTTCGACCCCTCATGGGCTCATGCCTACAGATCAACCTCATTCCCCCAAGCCTGATCCCTCCAACCTAACGGACCAACCTCTTCATCCCACCCTACCGACGGAGCAGCCTCATACCGACGGAGCAGCCTCATTCCTCCCTCCAACCTCCTCCCTTCATCCTGATGGACCAGCTTCCTCCCTTCATCCTGATGGACCAGCCTCCTCCCTTCATCCTGATGGACCAGCTTCCTCCCTTCATCCTGATGGACCAGCCTCCTCCCTTCATCCTGATGGACCAGCTTCCTCCCTTCATCCTGATGGACCAGCCTCCTCCCTTCATCCTGATGGACCAGCCTCATCCCTTCATCCTGATGGACCAGCCTCCTCCCTCAATCCTGATGGACCAGCCTCATCCCTTCATCCTGATGGACCAGCTTCCTCCCTTCATCCTGATGGACCAGCCTCCTCCCTTCATCCTGATGGACCAGCCTCCTCCCTTCATCCTGATGGACCAGCTTCCTCCCTTCATCCTGATGGACCAGCCTCCTCCCTTCATCCTGATGGACCAGCTTCCTCCCTTCATCCTGATGGACCAGCCTCCTCCCTTCATCCTGATGGACCAGCCTCCTCCCTTCATCCTGATGGACCAGCCTCCTCCCTTCATCCTGATGGACCAGCCTCCTCCCTCAATCCTGATGGACCAGCCTCCTCCCTTCATCCTGATGGAACAGCTTCCTCCCTTCATCCTGATGGAACAGCTTCCTCCCTTCATCCTGATGGAACAGCTTCCTCCCTTCATCCTGATGGAACAGCTTCCTCCCTTCATCCTGATGGAACAGCTTCCTCCCTTCATCCTGATGGAACAGCTTCCTCCCTTCATCCTGATGGAACAGTTTCCTCCCTTCATCCTGATGGACCAGCCCCATCCCTTCTTCCTGATGGACCAGCCTCCTCTCTCAATCCTGATGGACCAGCCTCCTCCCTTCATCCTGATGGACCAGCCTCCTCCCTTCATCCTGATGGACCAGCTTCCTCCCTTCATCCTGATGGACCAGCCCCCTCCCTTCATCCTGATGGACCAGCCCCCTCCCTTCATCCTGATGGACCAGCCTCCTCCCTTCATCCTGATGGAACAGCTTCCTCCCTTCATCCTGATGGAACAGCTTCCTCCCTTCATCCTGATGGACCAGCTTCCTCCCTTCATCCTGATGGACCAGCTTCCTCCCTTCATCCTGATGGACCAGCTTCCTCCCTTCATCCTGATGGACCAGCTTCCTCCCTTCATCCTGATGGACCAGCCTCCTCCCTTCATTCCGACGGAGCAGCCTCATCCCTTCATCCTGATGGACCAGCTTCCTCTCTTCTTCCTGATGGACTTGCCTCCTCCCTTCATTCCGACGGAGCAGCCTCTCCTCCCCCTTACCCTGGAACAGCATCCTCGACCCCCTACCCATCCTCACTCTCCAGCGGCACGCAACCTCCCGAACAACTCATCATTCCTCGATCTGCTGCCGGTGAAATGTCTGGTGATGAGTCATCTACCTCTACACCCAGAAAGAGCCCTGTTTTCTGCACCACACCTACAGAAATCAGCTTGATGGGCTGTGAGGAACCTGCCTCAGTGAGTCGACTCAATACCACTCCTCTCATCCCAGGACTATCTGATCCGTGCATCATCTACAGGAAGATACCCTCAACAGGCTACACCTCCATTGGAAATGATGATCATCGAGACATCTTTGTCAACAAGCTGTTTGTGCCTCTAGAAGCAGCCGATGTTCTCCTCGATTCTACTGAAGCCAGTGTTCCATTTGTGAAGCATGGGCCCCATCATCGTGAACTATGTCTCTTTGGTTCAAAGAATCTTTCTGTTCCGAAGAAATGGGATGTATACAACCCAAATGACTTTAGTGAAATTCCCATCATACTCCAATGCATGAACCAGCTTATGAAGGATCAGATGTTGCACGGTGACCCCCAACTCAACTCGTGCCTCGTTGAGCGCTGCAAACCTGGAGTTCGACATCCTGAATTGCCGGTGATACCTCACGAAGTTGAAGATAACATGCAACCTGACAGCTCCGTCGCCATTCTCTTCCTAGGCCACGAGAGCCCAATGGATCTCATCCCAAAAACTAACTCTAGCTCCATCGGAGGACGGACTAACGTTGGCCGTATCCACACCAATCATGGATCAGTTGCATTCTTCTCCAGCAGAGCACTCCGAACCTTCCAGCTTCGCTCTGAACTTGGTAAAGACTCAGAATCTAGGACCTCTTCCTTCTCTCTCACCTTCTTTCGAGCCAGAACCTCCGAAGATATACACTGGATTGACGAAGCCTCTGGAGAGTCATCATGTGAACAACCCATCAACAAACTTGCTGTTCGGTTCTCTCAAGTCCCTTTCTACAAAAATGCCATCGAGACTAAGCTTTGTCAGAAATCTCTTGACAAAGTTCTTACTGCCCTTGGTCAACAGTTCTCGAAGAGCGACTCTATGGATGACAAGAGAACTAGGTTACTTTCCCTTGTCTCTGATGGACGAACTAATATACCACTGAGCGTTGTGAATATAATCGTCAAGAAGCTTGTTGTTGAAGAAGTGCGCAATGAGCTGAAAGTTCTCCAGTCATGTACAAAGGGATCTGCTTCGGAGATCAAGGAAAAACTCTCCACCCTTTTGGCATCAGATACTGCTGAAAGCTTCAGCTATTCCCCGGACATAGTCTCCACAGCCCCTGGTCCCGAAAGCTCTCCTCCCTTCAATCTCAATCTTCCGTGCTCGTTGCCTACCACGAGTGACTTCCTCAAAAGGGATTCACTAGCTGTGAAGCCCACTAAAACCTCCAAACGGAAGCGTGCAAGCACACCGTCACTCACTGCATTCAGAGGTATTAAGCACTACATCGACTCTCTGAAACTGCCACCGACAGGGAGATCTCCAATGACCTGCAGTTTCTGAACCTGAAATCTGATGGTTCAACAAAAGCCAAGAAGAAGAGGATCAGCCAGCTCTTCGGCTGTGCCAGCAAGACTAACAACTCAGACCTAATCTCAACTATTAACACACGACTTGAGGTACTTGAAAAGACGAACAATGTCATCAGCAACAAGCTGGAATCTCTAGAGATCTCATCAGGTACCTCACTAGCCAAACTTGATGAGATGTTTTCTGAAGTCAGAGCGATTGGAATGAAGTCTTCTCCCAGTACAAGTGTCGTTTCCAAAGATATTTCACCAATTGTGGACAAGACAGCAATCTCTAAGCTTGAAAAGTTGAATGTTGACTCCAACCTCCTCCTTGAAAGCACTGAACGAAGCATTCAAAGCCTAAAAGACACACTTCGTGAAACTGCAACCATCAAGAGAGACCTTGACAACTGGCGTGACAGCGTCTTCAGGGGCTGTGACAGTGAACGAATTGAAGAAATTCACCGCATTGTTTCCCAATCAGCCACAACTATCAGCGCTGATCAACCTCAGCTCCCTAGTGATGCCCCTTTACCACCTGATGAAGACCGTTTCCGCCCTAAGTCGCCGAGTGAAACGAAAACTAACCCTCAGATTCCAGGTTTAGACCCTTCTTCATATAGTGGGAGATTGACCTACAGACGTGTGATCAAACCCAAACCCAATAAAACCAAGCGTAAAGCTACCAACAAAAAGAAGGTTGTGCTTTTGACCGACTCAACAATGCAAACCTTTAAAGAAGAGGAATTCTCTAAGCGCTATGAGGTCACTGTAATCAAAAAACGTTCAATCTCAGATTTAAGCCAAGGCATTGAATCAACAGCCGGCAACATTGCACAAAAGACACCAAGTGCAATCTATGTTCACCTTGGAACTAATGACATCATGGAAAAAGTATCTGTGGAAGAGGCTGTTGAATCATTCACTAAATCAATCGACAAGATTCTTCGCGAATCTGCACAGTGCTGTCACATCATAGTGTCTCATGTGCTATCCTGTGGCAGTGAACAAGACAGAGCATCGCATTTCAGGGAAATGTTGTCTGAGAAGATAAACAGTCTCCGACAAACCTCTTCCTCTTCCGAGTTCTGGAGCAGGGTTGAGCAGAACCACAACAACAACTTCTTTGCCAACAGCAGCGGTCATCCCTATCACTATATGTTTAGAGATGGTACTACTCACCTCAATCAGAGAGGCACCAAAGTCATCATGGGCAACTTTAGAACTAGCCTTCATCGAGCATTTCCTCTGAACTCTTAGCTTCTTCACTTTCTCATCCTCTCTCTCTTTCTCACACTCTCTCTCTCTCTCTCCTGTCTAGTGCTCTATGGACTATGTTAATTCCATTGTCTCCTGGAACATCGCCAATGCCTCCAGCATTCTTGGACCGAAGTCAGAAGATCCTGAATTCGCAAAGACAATTTCTTCACACAAAATCATCTGCCTTCAAGAGACTGTCACTGAAGTAACTCTAGATGGGTTCAAATCCTACTGCAATCTCCGAAAAGTTGGCAACGGCGGTGGTGTTACCACTCTGATTCACAGAGATCTCATTAATCACTGCGAGGAGATCGATTCTGAGGAGCTGATGAAAGGAATTTCAGCAAACATTTCAGTTATCAAGCTTTCTGATTCAAAATCATGTACTGGTTGCTACATTGTCAACTGCTACGTTCCTCCCTCCAACAGTGTCATGAAAGGCAAAAAGCACAACTCTGCCTCCAACTTTGACGCTCTCAACGCAATCATTGGCAAGTTGAATGATGGCTCTGGTAACGAGATTCTTCTTTGTGGCGACCTGAATGCCCGGATTGGTGATGCTGGCGGCTACGATCAGCCTGTTACAAACAGAGCCTGTTTCATTTCTGACACTGAACTAGATGTCATCAACGACTCTAGTGATATCCATCCTATGTCACCAATCTCTACACTCAGAAACAGCAAGGACAAGTTTACCAATAATCACAAAGGTCACCTCTTAGACCTTGTTGGGTCACAGAATCTCTTGGTTTTGAATGGTCGCACTATCGGGGACTCTTCAGGCAATTACACCTGTTTCAAATGGAATGGCAACAGCGTCATTGACTTCTTCATCAGCTCCACCAGTTTCACTCACAGGGTCAAGTTTCTCCATGTTGCAGAGCACACTCTCTTCTCTGACCATAGTCCTGTCATTCTTCAACTCTGGAGCAAGACCCTCCCAAGGCACCCTCGAAGGGGCCTGCGCCTAACCATGAAGCTGCACCCTTTAAATACAAACTCACTGAAGAAGGGCTAAGCAGATTTAAAGACTTGCTTAAAGAAGACCAGATCATCTGTCAGATTAATGATCTTCAGGATAAGATTTCACTTACCAACATCAGAGTGGAGGCAGCGAAATCTGCCTGCTCAGACTTTTCATCGCTTATCAATTCAGTTGCTAAAGACTGCTTTGACAGGAGTAAGCCAAATGGTGTCAATAAACCCAAGTATGAGGCCTGGTTTGATCATAAATGTCACACAGCTAGACGTCTTCTGAAAAGATCTATTCGTGCTGTTGACAAGAATCCTGATAATCAGATTATCAAAGTGCGCCATCGCATGAATGTCAAAGGCTACCGAGGTATCATTGAAACCAAGAAGGACAAATTTCTCCATAAACTGAATGATAAGATTAGGAATGGTAGGATCATCTCTTGGAAAGACTTCAAAAAGCTTAAGAAATTCAAGAAGAGTGAAGTGCGGCTGAATGAGGCTGAGCACCTTGAGCCATTTCAGAAGTTTTATACCAAGCTTTATTCTGATCATCATCCAACTATTGACAGCCTAACAAAAGAAGCTCTCCTGAATGATGCTAGGGTAAAACGGGGTGAAGTGGGACAATTTGAGACATATTCAGGTGCCACAGTCACACTTTTAACGAAAAATTAATTTTTGGTTGATGATGTTAGCAATGAACCCTTCCTCTTTCCATAGAATTGGCCGAAAAAATCTCAACCAATGGTTTTCATATAGAAAAAAGCTGTCCATCTTTCCCCGCAGCATGTCCCACTTCACCCCTCATGTGGAGGTAAAGAGGGACGGTCTCTGTAGCCCGGAGATAACCATTTGAGAAGTTTATTCTTCATTGGACATGAACAGTTCTTTAGAATAAGTCGAATAAACCACTTTGGAACAGAGAAAAATTGAGTCTAATTGGGCAAATTGGAGAATTTAATGAATTGGTCCACTTTACCCCAAAAAATTATTCTTTTAGATTTAAACTTTCAAATTTCATAGAGAGGTTCATATATTGCCAAACATGGAAAATAAGTACCTCTTTGGCAAGAATTTTGGTTTTTTGGTCATTTTACAGCCTTTTAAAAATGTCCCACTTTACCCACGTCACCTAAAACATTGTAAATTTGTTGTATGGGAACCATTTATCGATTTTTCTCCATTCCAACGCTTCAGTTGCCATCTGAGTGAAGCCCGAAATGACGAAATTTAATGAGAAATGTAATTACCTATAATTACCACGTTGTGGGGGAAAGAGGGACACTGATAGTTAACAAGGATAATTATCACAATAATAGCAATAAAAGCATTTGCAATTCATAATTTGTTCCCTAAAACATCCCTTATAAGTTTCTCAGGCATGAAATTTTATTTTCATTGAAAATCATGTTAATGGGGAAAGTGGGACAGTCAATTCAGATCAAACGAAATCGTGTATTCCTAAGGAAACAGTTATGCTGTGGAGGTTGTTTTTCATCAAGATTTTTCATTTTGGCTGTAGTATACTTTATTTTTCTTGAAAATAGCAATAAATGATATGGTATAATAATTTTGGGGGGAAAGTGGGACAGTTTGCAAAAATTGTCAAAAACTCAATGAAAATCAATAATTTTAATTCGTGATGCTGTATTAAAAGTTTTAATAGGCATTATTGATATTCTCACAAACATAAGTCACTAAAACAGGGCGATTTTCGAATAGTTCCATACTTTTTATCAATTGTCCCATTACCCCACCAATCGAATAATCAAAATTATATTCCTTGTTCCACTTTCCCCACACTCACCTGTAAAGTCTTGTGGGCAATAGAATTCCATCTAAATTATAACAAATAAATGTCTAGATACTTATAAAATCAATTGTTATTGCTGTACCACTTTACCCCACAATTGGTAAAATATACAAAATGTGACTGTCCAAATTTTTACCCAGTGGCTTTTATCGCATGAATACTGTTGGGGTATTGCTTTGGAAAATTTTCAAAATTTGTCCCACTTTACCCCATATCGGTCTTATGGATCATATTGACAGTGTTCCTCTTACCCAAAGTGTAGTCTTCACCATAGCTTTGCATAGGCAAGGTTTTTTTGAAATTTCGATAAGTGTCCCACTTTCCCCCCAGGTGTTCCATTTCACCCCAATTTGTCCCTCTTTACCTCCTGTCCCACTCCACCCCGTTTTACCCTATAGATGCAGCCTCCTCAAGTACTCCTAACGAAGATCTGAACAACCCCTTCACAATGGAAGAGCTTCAAACTGTAATCAAAGGCTGAAATCTGGCAAAAGCTTCATCCTTTGACCATATCAGCAACGAAATCATCAAAGCTTTCGATAGTAGGCTCCCAAAACCTACTCCTCTGCCTCTTCAATACCTGTCTCAGGCTTGGTGTTTATATCTGGAATCAAAGTGTCATTACACCATTACACAAGAAGGGTGACATTGCTAATCCAGACAACTACAGAGCCATTGCTGTTTGTAGCTGCTTAGGCAAACTCCTGTCTTCAATGCTGTTGAATCGCCTCATAGTCCATCGTGATGCACACTTTCCTGACCCTCCAAACCAAGCAGGCTTTAAAAAAGGCAGTCAATGCAATGACCATATCTTTACTCTCCTCACGATCATGGAAAAATATAAGAAGCTCAAGCAAAAGGGTGTATGTGTTTATTGATCTTAGAAAGGCCTTTGATCTGGTCTGCCGCCAAGCACTTCTCTTCAAGCTAGCCTGCTATGGCATCAATGGCGGATTCTTTAACATCATCAAGAACATGTACAGTAGTTCAAGCGGTCACATAAAAATAAACAACCGGTTAAGCAAGGCCTTTAGCATCTCTAAAGGCACAGAACAAGGTCATCCGCTCAGCCCAGAACTGTTCAAGGTGTACTTCCTGAAGTTGTCCAACCTCCTGAACGAATTACCAGTGAACTGCCCATCTCTTTCAGGGCTAACAATTTCGCATTTAGCATGGGCCGATGACTTAGTTATTCTTGCTTTGGACACCAAATCCCTTCAAAAGCAACTCTGTGTGATTGAAAACTATTGCAACGCTTTGGGGTCTAGAGGTCAACATCTCAAGACAAAGTTCATGGTGCTGAATGGTAAATGCCCAGACAACCCAGACAGTTCCTGGAGACCAAAGATCAATGGCAACGATATTGAACTTGTTACATCATACTGTTATCTTGGTGTTATTATCAGTAGCAATGGTAAGTTTACACAAGCAGTGGATTCGCTTTACAAGAAGGGACTCGGAGCTTACTTCTCCCTAGAAACACAGTGGACAGGAGATACATTAATCCGATGAACTACAATCAGCTCTTCAACTCCTCATCACACCGATCCTACTTATGGTTGCCAGGTATGGTTACCTCTCCCGATCATGAAGCATCTTAACTCCTGCCTTGATAGAGATGGTAACATTAACCGATGCCTCCCTAAAAATTGCTAGGATGGGACTGGAACAGGTTCACCTCCGACATCTCAAGTATCTACTGGGCATTAGACGCAACTCCCCGAACAGTACAGCCTGGGGTGAGACAGGTAACTTCCCACTTTATCATCAGTTGCCTGAAACTGTGCGTCAAATTCTTCCAGAGAGTAGTGAAGCTTGATACATCGAACTTTGTCAGGGCAGCCATGGACGAACAAATCTACCTGGATTTACCCTGGTTTGCGAACATCAAGTCCATCATGCTTTGAACCTCGGAACTGAAGATGGTTATCACTTCAATCAAAAACTCTGATGATGTTATCAATTCACGTCTTCTTGCTGATGCCACTCCCCAAAAAATTTGAGAAACAACTTAAGGAGTATCTCACTCAATCTTGAAGTTCACCATCGATCAATCAAGCAGACTTTCATTTTATAGTAAGCTCAAGACGTCTATCACATGGGAGCCATATCTTGACCACGCTCGATCATTTGAGGATAGAAAAATGTCATCAAGGATACGATGCAGTGCACATAAGCTCAATATTGAAACTGGCAGGCATTCTAACATACCCAGAGAAGAAAAGATCATGTGACTTCTGTACCTGTTAGGAGTATCATCATCGAAGATGAATCACCTTCTTTCAGACTGTCCAGTTGGCGAGTCTCACAGAAAAGAATGTTATCCTGCTGCGCAGGAGCTACACTGCAACAAAGATCTATCCCTTGACAGCGTCGGCATTGGGAAGATAACTCCGGAATTCAGACGAGAATCACGCTATCACCGAGGAACAACTCTCGAAGCACATACAGATAGTGACCAGAGCTATCAAGTGTATGTATAAAATGTCCCTCAAGTGCAAGAAGACAGGTAATAAGATCAATACCCTAGTCAGTGAGCCTTGTCAACCTTCCTCCCCCTTTTCCACTTCCTGCTTTCCACTTCTTTCTCCTTCTAGGTAATGGTGTTGTCTAAGTGTCCCACTCAGTTTGGATCCCAGATGGCTGAGTGGAAAAGAGGGGTGTTTCCGACTTGCGCTGGTAGTGATCCAGCCACCTACTACATATGTGTGGGAAGTAGGTGCCTCTCCGACACTCGCCTGGCTACGTACCGTTGGGCTTGTGTCCCATGCGTGCAGGGCATGCGTAGGCTGGGGGACATCATCGTTCCTATCTCTTTCTCATCTTTCCGGTTCTTTCTGCTTGCTCTTCGCCCCTTGCTTCTCAGCACCTCTTCACCATCCCGCCTCACTTACCGCCACACTACGTTGACCTCTGTATGATTTCAGGTGTTTATCCCCTAGTCCTTACCCCACCCCACCCACCCCACCTCCCTTTCTCACTATTGCTCTCCCCCTTGCTTCGCTCCTTTCTCTGTTTCAGCACAGTGACTCAGGCACTTCAACTTTGTCACTCACTGCTCACGCCTTCCTATGAACCACTAATCACCTTGATATCCTAGGCTCAATTAACATCTGAGTCACGCTCAACTTATCATCGCATCACCTACTCAACATCCATTAACATACTTCTGAGTGTGTATGATTTGAATAGCAATGCATTTGTTACAAATTATATTTGAAAATTACTTGAAAATTACTTGAAAATTACTCGGTATGCTTGATTGGGTACTGAGTGGTGTCAAAGAGGTCTGTGGCTATATATAAGGAAGACCGGACAGACAGATATACATTTATTTATTTATTTATTTATATATGAGGAAGAATTATAAGTAGTAAGATATGTTATATAGCTCTAACTAATTACTAAGGTCAATGAAATTATATTAAGTTAAAGTTGTTTTACACACATCATTGACCTCTTATGACTTTTGACCTACTTTCGGCTTTGGCAACTTGTTTTTAACTTTCCTAAGTTAAAACACCGGGTATTTATTAGATTGACACATGATATTGTATATACGAATTAATGATGTCATCATTAATTCTTGACTTCTGTTCAGTGTTTGGCACTGGTCGCACGCATTGAATAGGCGGTTAAGATGACACCATTATTCTAGCTTTACACACGTAAATTGGTGATTCGAACCGCCTTTTTCTTTTGACTACCTGACTCAATAGGCGCACAGACTGATAGGCGGCGAAGATGACGTCATTATCATATTGCTACGTAGTGAGTTGATGACGTATTGAAAGACCTGCTTAAGGTGCGCTTGGTATTAGGTAAGGTGTGAGGTTAGTAACCCGACCCCTTTCAAAGGGAGGGGGGACCGCTGGCACACTCTCTACTGGCAATATACACTCTCAATGTAAAAGATCATCAACTCGTTATGGCATGGTACCGACTCTCAACTGATTGGTATTATATTATGGAACAAAACGGTAGTCACTTGCATTGGATGGCATGCCGGTATGATTCATGCATTTGGAGATTCATGAATATGGAGTTTTTACCCCATGGCCTATACCCACTCCTATAGTAAGCATGGTAGGTACTATACCTCATCAGTGAGTAGTTTTAACTTGAGCAGCTTTAACTTGAGCAGCTTTAACTTTAGTTTCTTACAATAATCACGTAATCACTGCTTTACGTATGTAACCTACCACCAACATCGCGAGTCGCGACACGTTATCAAGCGCTGTAACTCTTCTGCCACACAATATTCATATATTCAACTGCAACACACACACACACACACACACAAACACACAGAATTAATATGCGTGTACACTGACTCCTATATACAATGTAATATGAGTGTGTAGTATTATATAACTACCTAGTCAACAACTTTTCAACACGCCCCGGGAAGGAGAAGATGTTGGAATATAAATGTGATACATCCTCTCAGACAGGCTTATTAGCATATAGGTTTACTAGTATAGTTTTCACTAGTAAAGGTTTACTGGTATAGAACCTACCGCAGAAATTTGTCGCGGGAAAATTTAAAAAATCACGGCTTTTTGTTGAAAACATGGAATATAACACGACTTTTCGTAAATTTTCATAAAATATTTTGAGAACCATGGTTGCTAAAATCCAAACTGGAGCACCGAGTAGAGCATGGCTGTAAAAAGATCAGAGAACGATGCCCAGTAGCCTCTGTTCATGCTATCGACTGTACCCAGACAAGTAGTGGTGTCATTACAAGCTCCACACCCATTCCCTGAGAAGTCGGCCTCTCTGGCTCTATCCACAGGTAGTTTACATGAGGTTGCCAGACTTCCATCCTCTGCAGTGAGACAGGGTTCTGGGGAGGCTGAGGAGACCCATTTGCTTCCACTCCAAGTCCAATTGTAGCACTTCACCAGGTAGTCAGACCCTGCATCGGGCCATGAGTTGCACTCAGATTCGGAGCAAGTCATGCATTCTGAGGTGTTGGCACAGGTTAGACTTGCTGAAACACACCCGAAGGTGTTGACTCCACTGTTGACTGGGGCACCTTGCACTATCATTGGTCGCGTGCACTGCACAGAGTCCCCCGTACACAAGTTCCACGGTAGGTTGAAGTATTGTGCTGCAGAACTGGCTCTTCCTGTTTTACACTTGATACCATCGGATTCTGTAAACCCCAGATGACATAGGAAGAGAAGCGAAACTGCGAGGAAACCCTTTAAAACTGCCATTCTACGCTGGGATAAATCGTAGTTCGTTTTAAGATTAACAAAATGATATATAGGTCAGTAGGGATTAGCAGGGGATCAGTAGGGGGTCATTGGTATACTTTTTAAATACGACCGTAAAATGATTTAAGTAATACGTTTAAAAGCTGTGCACAGCCCCCAATTCATCCTAATAAGTAATACGAACAGCGAACTTAAGAAGGTATTGCGTCGAAGGCATATTATGTCAAGGTGGACCGTATATTGCTGTAAACGTATATTATTGTTTTCTATGACGAAGAATTCAAAGGATAAATATCTCATTTAAGAAAATAAGATTTATTTGCAACAAAGATGATTTGCAAATTATGTAATTAAGTATATGAACTGATAAAGTATCAAATCAGAGCGAAGATATTATTGAAATAATGAACCCAATTCGAAAATTTACTCCTTTATAAAGCCTAAATTAATATCTGCTACTGTACAAATCATTCACATACGCTAATATCACAGCTCATAGTGATACTGTTGCTGTAATTGCACGAAGCTGAATGAAAATTGCAACACTTGAGGAGAAGCCGAGTTTGATTAGTGTCACTAATTTCACGAAGAGAGGCTGAGTGTAATTAATGCAACAGTACCACTAGGGGGCGTTAGATTAGCGTATCATACCACGCCACAACTGAGCAAATGGTTGGTGGATGATACGTTATATATGGGAAATTCATGGAGAAATAAATAGAAAAATTGAATGAACTTTGCCGAAGCCTTGACATTACTAATGTGAGTGTAAAATGTTAGTACAATAGTTAACTAATAACTATTTAAAACTTGACAAATCCTAGCAAATTCCATCATTTTAGTAGCATATAAAAAGGATATATATTATATAACACAATAAGTCCGAACAACTATTGTGTCAAGTGTTGGTTTATACAAAGTGTGTTTCTCAACATTACCCCAGATTTGCACGCCCGTGCAAATACTAGTTACCCTCCCTTTCTATTTGCATGGTAGTAATTCGAACGGAAGTGGTACAATATTTGTATTTTCCATAAATATATGTAAGTACATGCTGGTTTCGGTAGAAAATGTAACGATATATATTACATATGCCATGTTAATACATTGTGGCAAATTAATGCTTCATCGTTCCAGCTTTTACCTGACACTACAACAACCTCACAACATTGTCAAGCTTTTCCGAGCGTATTGCGTGGGTACTATATTGCGTGATGGTATGTGAATTGTAGGTGTTGTGTACACGGTGTGTACCTACTGACTTCCCTTTAAAAGATTACATGCGTCTACTGAAAAGTTTGTACATTTTAAGTGTGTAGAGGGTAAGTGTGTACTTCTATGTATTAAAAGGGGTGTGCATTGTACACTCACACACTTTGGAGAAGCACTGAAGCACTACAAGGGTTGTGTGTATGTAAGAGATTACAAGGCTTGTTGCACAACATTGCCAAGCTTTTCCTAGCGTATTGCAAGGGTACTATATTCCGTGAAGGCGTGAGTAGTGTACACGGTGTGTACTGTTTTCCCTTTAAAGTGTACACGGTGTGTACCTACCTACTGACTTTCCTTTGAAAGATTGCACGTGTAGTGAAAAGTGTGTACATTGTTAAGGGTGTACAGGGTAAGTGTGCACTTCCCTGTTTACACACTTGCACGCATTTGAAAGGTGTGTACAGTGTACATTGTATACATTATACAGTGTGTGATGACTTCTCTTGAAAGGATTGTACATTGTATACACTCACGTGTTGAGGAAGCAGTACAAGGATCCTGTGAATGTAAAGGAGTACAAGAGTTGTGTGAATATCACAGGTGAAGGCTGGCGGATTGTCTGCATTTTTAAAGACGTTTTCCAGTGTGCTGCGAGGCTGTGAGGGTTTCCTATGGGTTCTTGATGTGTATAATTACTACATATATCACATACGTAGCTATATTTTAGCTGACGCCCTTATCTCACGTTTCATGTTTAACAAGGCAATGTCTCTTACATATCCCCCCTCTGGTGACGGCCATGTTGCCGTGTGAACTGTTACCATAGTTTCCATGGTAGTGTTATCTTTAGAAACATCTCGTAGTGCTACATTTATTACAGCGATGCTGCTTTGATGTGCAGATTACTACCGTGCAATTATTTTAAGAGTAAAACTGGTGGTTGTGGTATTCCAAAAAGAAGTTCGAACGACGGAGGTTCGAAATGACGGAAGTTCGAACAATTCTAACTTCCGTCGTTTCGAACTTCCGTCAAATCCGTCATGTTTGGCGACGGAAGTTCGAACCGTAGACTTGCTCTTCCTCTCGTTACACTTGGAGACCTGCCTTATAGGGTCGTGGTCCGATACATTAGTCTACAGTAGTGATACTGTTGCACTTATTTCACTAGGCTGATGCCT
The DNA here is from genome assembly GCA_011033025.1 of Beroe forskalii. Classification (NCBI taxonomy): domain Eukaryota; kingdom Metazoa; phylum Ctenophora; class Nuda; order Beroida; family Beroidae; genus Beroe; species Beroe forskalii. The sequence continues at coordinate 534,310 of WFMF01000028.1, read as the reverse complement.
CGATCGAGCCAATAAGTGTACTATTCAACACTCGGCTTTGCTTCGGGTGATTAGTGCATTATTTGCACTCGGCTTCTCCTAGTGCAATTAATGTAACAGTATCACTATGCGGCGTTAGATTAGCGTATAGAACAGCGATACTGCCATAGAAGTATCGAAGTTAAATTTACCTTTGTTGGTATAAAGATACAAAATAATTCATGTCGAGATAACGCATTCTCTGTTTCAGGTGTCGGAGACATTCCACTTCGACTTGAACTCCAATGAAATGCTGAAGAAGGCCGGTCACAAGCTCGAGTTTCAAGTAAGTTATTGTTTTTGTCAATACTTCAATAGATGAGAATGTAAGCGAAAATAGCGCAGTGTACAATAGTTGCTGATAGCAGCACTAGAAACTACTAAGATTGCAATGAATCTAATGCTAATTTGATAACCACCCAGCTAGCCAAGTAATCTAGCAATTAATACTAGGGGTACTCATTTGGCTGTGTATCTAAGTTCTACTATTTAAACCCTATACAACTATACAAAGTACACTGTGTATCTTTCTACATTCTACTACCTATTTTAACATGGTACTATACAAAAAGACCAAGAAACAAAGTACACTAGGTATGTAGTTTAGTGACCGTATATCTTTCTAATATTCTACCTATGTTTCTATTCTATGGTACTATACAAAGATACAACTATACACAGTACACTATGTTACAGGACGAAACGAGAGGCACTTCAGCTGTCTTCTCCATAACAGACCCTACCAGCGATATGTTTGTCGTTATAAGGGTGAGTAATGTTTTATTTATTGAATTAAGGGTGAGTAATGTTTTATCGAATTTTCTAACAGCGATCCGACTTCTTTCATATTGAATCAGAAAACGTCTTCAATCAGCAAACTTTGAAAACTTCAAAGCTATAACTGAGGGACATTTGGCATCCTATCTACGGCTGCAAATGGATTACTCTCATATTTTCGTCATTAGAATTCGTTCAAATCATGAGATTGGAATCCAGTCTCCGGATTAAAATCCAATCGTCATTAGGAACTAATAACTTCAATATAATGCAAATACATCCCCATACTAAGCTTTTGGTCAAACACAAACTGAGTGATACATTTTACATCCGTTTTATTTCGGATAAAATCGTGTTGTCCGATGAACAAAATCCGTTCTTCTTTAGTTCTTTTCGGTCCATTTAAATTTCAAGATGCATTGATAATATTTCGGTATAATGTTCCTTTCATTAGTACGAAGTTATTAGTTCAGCATATTCTACAATTCATTACTAGAATATGTATTGCCTCAGTATATATTATGGTGTGGGACAGAGAGGCTCGAATGTTACATCACTTTCTTCGTATGGACACTAAAAGGAAGCCGAAATTTGGTAATTTCAAAAATTCTAATGAATGGTTCAAAAATGGGTCTCTTTTTTGGGGTATCGGGGGCTCATTTGGAATTTAAACAAAATTCCAACAAGCTTTTTAAACATAAAATCCGAATTCCAACACCCCCAAGAAATCATGATTTCGAATAATTCAATTTTAATTCTATGCACTCATTTGTTAGTAGCGGTGAATAACACAGTCTGACGTCAGCTTGCCGATGCTAGTTGGTGAAACAAGTCTCCAATTTACCTTCATACCATTTTGATTACATTGATCGCCGACACCACTTTCATAGTTTCTTGACGCCGGTCTGCTGCATTAAAAACATGCTCAAAGGGAAATTCTTCACGTCACTCCGAACTGATGGAACGCACGTTAACATGTTTTCATTTCTTGCGCAGAAACACATTTTCAACTACGCGCGCAGTTTGTAAATTGCGCGGGGCACGAAGGCCTGCAGGCGTTGACTTTTCAACCGATATACACAAAACAAACAAAAAATGCATCGTTTAAAAGCTTAAAAAGCCAAAACAGGAACCGAAACCCAACACACCCCAAACAGATAGAGAAGAGTCCCCGAAATCGGGATTCCTCCACACTCCCGAACCACCTGGAACTTCATTTCTTTTACGGTTTATAAAATAAGCACTTTTCTAACCTTGACCTGACATAACCTCAGATATTTTACACTCCTTACGCTTTATCTCTCCCCGACCCAACCATTTTAACCTCCCAAAACCCGTAACTTTGTTGTCGCAGCCCAACCCTGCTAACATTACTAATTTATCTTGCCCGGGAAAAGCGGGGTGTCCCGGAAACAGAATAAAATTCTCCCTATGAACTTAAATATCCCCAATTTTTTTTCTTGAATTAAAAGTTGAAATTTATGAAAAATTATCCTTTTTCATTGAAGGGGAGAACACTTGGAAAAGATAGAAAAACTCTGCGATGCGTTTGAAGTATACCAAAAGACACGGATAACCCACCGTTTTCAACTCTTTGGTGTTTCATTTCTAAGGGGTTTTTGAGAAACCCAAATTTTCCCTAATTGGGGGGTTAATTTTCAATGATAGGTTAAATTTTTTAAATATAAGCGGGTTCCGGCTTTTTTAATCTTAGACATTAATTCAACTAACCCCGATCCGCATCCCGGTAACCCGTTTCTCCCCTTCAACCGAAGCGCTGGTGACTTCTGAAAAGGTTTGGGGAAGGCATCCCCTTTCCTCTGGGGTTTAACGGGCAGCCCCCACGGAACGGCGGCTTTCCTGAAACCCATCGACGGGCGTCGCTGAAAAAAGCGCAAAAAGGTGTTTTGGGTCTTTGGGAAAGGGGGTCTGACAACTTCGGGAAAGCGTCCCTAAACTTGCCGTTCAGGCGGTATCCGGCATGGGCAAGAAACGGTCGGTTGGATCCATTCCCTCGGGCGTCAACGGCGGATGGGCTAAAAAATCAGATTAACCTCGAACTTTGCCGCCAGAAGGCATGTTCAGGGTTTTTCCGGAAACGGAACATTTGACCGACGAAGATCTGTAAATCTTGTTCGAACTAAACAATAAAAATTCCACCCCAAACGCCTCAAAGTTGTTTAAAGTTCACCTTTTCTCTGTTGAATCGCCATATATTCATAAAATTTATGCTCGGGAAACCTAAGGTTTTATTTCTTTAATTGGTAGGGGTAACATTTTCAGTATCGTTTATCATCATTCCAAAAAATTTTTAAACATTTTAACAAAAAACCCCTCATCCTCTTATCACGGTCCTTTTTCCCCGAAAAACTCCATGGGGAATGAATATTCTTTTTTAACGGGGAAAATGAAAATCCCCGACTTACAAAAACCCGCCCCTCAGTCAAATTCCACCATCGCGGGTTTTGTCCCCGGTGCCCCTGCACCCCCGGGTCCCAAAAGCCCCGGGCGTGCATGAGGTGCATTAAAGGTGCGTTTAGGGCACGCCCTGGTCATTTGGGGTGCGTTTAGAGTTCGTTAAGGGTGCATCTAGGGCATCGGGCGACTGTTCATAGGCCTCGCAAAATTAGAAAGTTAGCACATCTCAAAACCCTCACCCCTGAAGATTCAGCCTGCAAGTTACCACCCCTTAAACTTACCAACCTCTCTCTCTAGACTCCCTCAATCCAGTTCACATGCTGCTGGAGATACAGCCCGCAAGTTACAACTCCTTAAACTCACCAACCCTCTTTAGACCCCTCTTTGTCACATAACCATCAGATTTTATATTCTGGACACCTGTCAATTTGATTAAATTATTGATCCTGAGCAAGTTGGCCATTATATAATGGAGTTATGACCCAATTTAACTCTACTAGATATGAGTGAAAAGTCATAAACCAAGTTTAACAACACTCACCATTACTGGAAATTTGTATGTTTCCTCCACCTCCAATCCATGTTGAACTCATGTTTCACTGATAGAGATGATGAAGTAGAAAAAACCATAATATCAACTCATAACTTTAAACTTTGATATTATAGTGGCACATTAACTTAAAATATTGCACAGCTGTGCCACGAAAACTGATTCAACAATTAAAGTAAAACAGTGCTTCAAGAACAATATATACAGATAAAGATAATAAAACTAATTAAAAATTTTCAATGAGCACACCTAAGCACTGTCAGAAAGTGCAAATTTGAAAATACTGAAATAAATGAAATAAGTTAAATATCAATTGCTAGTTTAAATAGCTGAGAAAGCTCCAGTATCATTACAATTTCAATGTCAGATTATAAATTTATCATCAATAAACTTCAAGAATTAACAATTGTAATAAGTTAATTAAAATCCCTGGTGTCAATTCATTCAGCTGAAAACAAAGAAAAAAATGAGGATTCCAATGACCTCAATCAAAACAAATATATAAGTCCTGTTCAGCTCACTTTGGGATAGGATTCATTCAACCAGAAATGACAGAAATGATTACATCAACTCCAATTCTATACAGCCTGAATGAAAATTCTGAAACACATTGACCCACATATATATTCATTGCTATATCATTTAAATTTTAGCTCCAGGTGTCCCAAAAAGGGTCGAGTGCACAAATACAACCAAAATATTGAGTTTTTCAAGTGCTCTTGAGGCTGAATGGTTCTTAAAACTACCCAATTATACATGAGTTTGGTTGACAGATGTTGACCTGCTGATGCTGCAGCTGTTTCTGTCAATGGCCGACAAGAATTTGGAAGCCATCTATATGAGCTATTAAATACATCAGTGTTCATGTCAGTGTTCTGGTGTCAGTCAGGGTTCCAGGGGCAAATCATCTAGAGTAGCAGAAGTTCCAATATCATGTTAATCTTCCCCTAACCAGGGTCCTGGTAAGGGCAATGTTAAATCATGTTAATCATGTAACTTGGTACCAAAAGGCCTCACATATAATTCTTTTGTTCCAAATAAACCATAAATTTTAGTATTTCTTCACAAGATTTTTATATTTCAGTTGACAATGGGTTTGTTTATATAATTTAAATGCTTTTTTGTGTTATTTGACTTTTTAAGTTGTTCTTTAGGCAGGCAGTACTTATGATTATTTTGTACTGATAAATTTGTTTATGAATGAATGGCCCTTGGGAATGATAAATTTGTTTATGAAGTTGATTGGGCAGACAGTTAGCAATACGGTATAGCCTGCCACATGCACTTTTAAGTTTCTTATTAAGTTTCAAAATGTGTGGTTTCCAGGACAGTTCATTATCAATAGTAACACCAAGGAATTTGGTGTCATTAACAGCATTGATTATTTTTCCCTTAATGGAGAGCTGAAGTTTATCTGGGTCTATGACAGCCTTTTGCTTACTACGAGGTGAAAAAATCATATAAAAACATTTCTTAGTATTAATATGAAGTAAATTAGATTCCATGTATCGAGATATATTTTCCAGGACATTGTTGGCATTTGTAAAGGCTTCTTCTATTGTATGCCCAGTGACAAAGATATTAGTGTCATCAGCAAATAGTACTAGCTCACAGTTCATATTTAAGTTAGATATGTCATTGATATACAACAAAAATAAAAGGGGTCCCAGAACTGAGCCCTGTGGAACACCAAATTTGACAGGGAGAATTTCAGAAATTTCATTTAATGCACTTACAAGCTGCTTTCGGTTTTTTAAATAGCTCTCAATCAGTTTCAACGCTGTTCCTCTTATACCATAGTTGTTTAATTTGCATAACAGTATCTCGTGGTCAATGGTGTCAAATGCTTTACTGAGATCAATAAAAATTCCGAGAGTATGCTTTTTTAGGGTTTTTTGCTTTTCAATGTGGGAAATTGAGTAATTCAAAGCATGTGCTGTAGAATGACCTTTCCTAAAGCCAAACTGATTGTTAGATATAATTTTATTATCTTCAAGAAACTGATAAAGCCGATTATAAATAATCTTTTCAAAAATTTTTCCAAATATTGGCAAAGTCGAAACTGGTCTATAATTCTCTAGAAGTTCTTCACTGTCCTTCTTGTAAATTGGACTTATTCTACCAGTTTTCAATTCATCTGGAAACTCACCATCATTCATACCCTTATTCAACAAAGTGGTTAGATATGGTGAGATGACTTTAGCAGTTAATTTTATTACATGTATTGGTACATCACTAGACTTGCCAAGTTTGAGGTCAGATATTATTGATTCAATTTCCTCCTCATCACATTCTCGGAGTGTTATTGTCTCAGTGCAGCTGTTATGTAAGAAATCAGTGAATTTGGTGAGCTGATTTATCCGAATACCATTCTCATCTAGATAAATTTTATTTAGGGAAGGAGCAAGTGATACAAAGTATTTGTTAAATTCATTTACAATAGTTCTCCTATCTGTTATTCGCTTGTTGTCAACAACAAAATTAGGTTTCAAGAGTCTATTATTTTTACCCCTTACACTATTTATAATTTTCCAGATTTTTTTACTGTCTCCTGCACATTCCTCAATTTTCCCACTGAAGTATTTCGATTTTCTTTCGTTAATTAAATATTTCAGTGTTTTTCTATACTTACTAAATTTTTCATATCTTGTTCGAATATCAACACAGAAATAGCAATTGCAGCTTTCTCTATCGGCAGGTTCACTGAGCTTATGGATACACACTTTCTTCATAGCCGCTTGCCATAATTTGTACAATTTGTCTTTACTAGCAATGGAGACAATAAGCCCATTTGTTATCCATGGATTATTAATGACAGTACGCTTAGAACATTTTGGTTTATCAAGTTTACATGACTGGTCTAATTTTAGATGAAATAAGGTTGAAAATTCTTTAAAGTTGTTAGGGGGGTTATGGGAGAGTTCATTGCTTAGTTCATTTTTAAAATTTTCAACATTAGAATTGCAATAATCATAGTATTGAATAAGCTTACTTGCCTTACTAGCATTGTGAGTAATACTATCTGTGGTTAGGAATATAGCTAAGTGATGAGAAATGTGCAGTTTCAGTGTCCCTGAGAGATGCATACTTTCTGGGTCATTTGTGAAGATGTTATCTATGCATGTTTTCCTGCATCCTGGTTTTTCGTGAGTGTAGGTTGAGATTAGAGGATAAAGTCCAAAGGCTAGTGTTGAGTCTTCTAGTAATTGACTTTCTCTAGAGCTATCCTTGTGCATGTCAATATTAAAATCACCTATTATATGAGAATCTTTTGGAAGTTGTTCAGCAATTGTGCTAAACTCACTTATAGCATCATTAAGCACTCCACTTGGTGGACGGTACACTACTCCAACAGTTGTTGACTTGTTGTCACTTTTATTAATAGTCACAAATAAAGTTTCTAGGTTAGTGGTAACAGAAGAGAATTTTTCATTAACAGTAGCACTTAAAGAATTACTTACGTATAGACAGACCCCAGTTCCTTTGGACTTATCCTCCGTTATCTCCTGATAAAAGGAAGTATAACCAGGGAGTTCGTACACAGCGCTAGAATCTGCACAGACATTAGTTTCAGATAGACCTATAACTGAGAACTTTAATTTCATGCGCTGTACTTGAGCAGCAAATGTATCAAATCCAATGTCTTATCTATAGAGGTGTATGGGTATACTACAAACATAACAAAATACTGTACATCGATTTTCTAATTCAAGGATTGACATAAGAGGCGGAAGAGACTAAACTGTGAATCATCAGCGGTTACCCTACAGTTGTAAGGTCTCCCTGCCATCTGCGATGTAGGTGTCCCATCAGCAGGTGACAAAAGGGAAACGGAGGGGTTTCGGCCCACGTACCCTCACAGCTTACAACTGCAGGGCTGGGCCACCCAGGACTCCGGATTCCTGAGCAACACAGTTTAGAGGGAAGGGGGAGGAAAAGGAAAGAGTTCAGTAGAGGCAAAAGATCAATGAGTGTTATTGAATTCGGGTGAAACATCTTAATGTTACGCTATTTAAAACCTGAAAGTGGAAGTTAAAATGAATGGGAGGTTACAGGCATCTGCCTGTCCAGCCCCACATTCAGTCCCAGGCTAATCATACAGTAAGTTGCTCAAGGTCAGCAACAAGCTGCACAACTATCCAGTACAGAATGTGAAGAACCTCGCGCACCAATACCTAAACAAATTGATCTAAAATTGTACTGTTATCTAAAATTGCATATTTCTGAAAAACTAAGCTATTCTTATTAAGGCAACGTTTAATAATGTCTACAAGATTGAGTTACTATATCCTCTTTCAATCAGTTTTTGGAAAACTTTTTGAAGATTGAAGAGGAAAGTTTCTAATTCAGTACAAATGTTAGCATACCTAAGGATTTGACTATAGAATACATTATGGCCTACTTCTAGAGGGATATTACTCTGTGGAAATGTTAAGGAAACTACAGAGAAATTAAAGTCATCGGTCTTGTTATATACAGACACAATAACCTTGCTTGGTTGGATAGAAATATTGAGGTCCAGGTAGTTCACGTTCTTGTTGTCATTACCTGACCTCTCCATTTCAAGAGAAGGATGATAGATTTGTTTGATTAGAGCTTCAAAGTTGAGATAATTAGTGGTGATAAGATCACCACTCTTATTACCATCAATATTCTGAAACATAATGCTACCTTGCGTGCTCCAATCATTGCTATAGAGTTCATTAAATTCATCTATGTCAAATGATTTACAGTTTTCAAGCATATTTGATAGCCTTAATGTGAAGTCATCATTGTCATCATGTTCGTGGCCATTTTCGTGTTCAGATATATTTCTAAAAGGGTTGTACCTAGACTCAGTATTCAGTTTACATTGAGAACAATAAGAGTTCCTATTTATGACTTCACCATTGGATTTTTTAAAGCAATTTTGGTGAAATATATTGTTGCACTGGTAACATTCGTACGCATTTTGACCAATGTTAATGTTTTTAATGCAGTGACTGCATTTTTCTCTAATATTTAGATTGAATTTTGTCTAGGTTCCACCCCTTGCTGGATCTCCAGTGGGCCTGGAGGATCTAGCAACACTTGAGTAAGGTTGACCATTAACCCAGTTGGTTGGCAAACGACGGCGGTTCCTGTCTCCAGCAGCATCTTGATATCTCCCTAGAACAGTTTGCTTAATAAATCCTGCAAGCTTTCTGATACCGGAAAGGTTGAGGTGCAGCAGGTCAGGTCGACTGTGTCGATCAAATTGCTTGGACAAATTCTTGGAGAGAAGACCACTACCATCCTCGTCCAAGAAGTCATTGAAGCCTCTGACATACTGCACCCCCAAGTCTCCGCTGCACTAGCTTTGTAAATATCAGGCTATTGAAATGCAAAGCCCTTGGTTGATTCTATAGCATTTGGTTGGAAGGACTGGACAAACATAGATCTTACATTTGGGATTCAGTTTATGTATTTCAGTTAGTTTAGTGTGGTAGAGATTATAGATTACTTCAATGTCATGGGGACCATTCACATCTGGCTGTCTCACATCGTTTGTGCCACACATAATCACCACATTCTTATATGCACAACACACAGGTGGTTCGATAGAGTCAATCTTTGGGGCCCAAAAACGTTGTCCTGGCATTGTTTCTCCAAATGTTCTGCGCTTGTCAGTCCCGAAGTGAAGAGGTCCAGTGTTCGAGTCTCCCACCAAACATGTTGAGTTCACATTCCATCTGCTTACAGACCGAAATGTGATGCTGTAGCGGGTTCCAGGTTCAGTCTGTCCAGACTTGATTTCATGAGCAAAGAAATCTTGCGATTTCCTTGGGAAGGTGTGGCCCTAGGGAGGTGTGGCCCTAAGCAACCTGGACTCGGTATTCAGAACTCAAAAGAAATGTCTACGTATTATGTTTGGTGATACAGAGGCCTTCCTTGAAAAGTTTCGAACCTGTGTGCGAGCTCGGGAACATGGTGCACAAAAGCTGGATAAGGAATTTTATTCTCGAGAACCCTCAAAACCACTATTTAAAAAACATGATTTACTGACTGTACAAAATCTGTACCGCTTACACTGCATAATGGAACTAGTGAAAATTATAAAGCAAAAGGAGCCTGTGTCTCTGTACCAAATTCTTAATAGATCAAAACGTAATACAAACCGATTTATCACCCCTGTTCCTTCTAAGAATTTCACATACAGAGCCCCTTGGCTGTGGAATTGCTTCACCCAAATTCTTGACTTAGGGAAATTTGGCTTAGACAGCGATGAGAACTTGATAAAAAGTCTGCTGAAAAGGTCCCTTTTAGAGGGACAAAACAACAACTCGGAATCCTGGAGTAACGAAAACTTTCTGGCCTTTGCTCCGATTGAGCTCACTAAGACAAACTGTAGCTCATCTGACCAATGTTAGTGTTATACTTCAATACTCCAATTCAAACTCATTGCAGTAATAAACAGGTTCAAAAGGTCGACCATTGGCGCAAGGTGGAAGGAAAAATTTTTTATTTATTTGATATCTCAAACGAATGTGTGTTGTAAAGTGTTGTAAGGTGTAAGAAACTAACAGCACTTGAAAGTCAAGTGCAACAACTTTCATGTTGTAATGAGAGTTGTGAAAATTTATGAGAGTTATACATGAAAGTCGTACTTGATGAGTTGTACGTGATAAGGCTTTATTTCAGTGCTATAGACAAAGATGTCTATTGAATTAGTATATTCCTATGAAGATAAATGACTGTGAATAAATATAATAAAATGGGGCCTGATTGGTGTAGCAGGTGGTCCCCCGGGGCACTCTTAAGCATATAGCAACTGTGTCCTTTCTCCAGCCACACATACTGCTACACTGATCAATTGGTCCCCTGAAACGGAATTGGTCAATTTGGTCAATTGGTGATTTATAGTGAATTCATTAGACCGGTTCCAAATAGCCTTATAAATTGCTTCATGTAAATTATATAAAATAGATCTCTCTATACACTTGGTGCTCACCAAGGTGCGTACTTTACTGTCATAACATGAAGTATGTGCTTTGCAAAGGGGTCTGGTATCATTCTCCTTTGTATAGCGGACCAAGCTCAAGAGCTATCTATACCATGGCGTAGCATCAACATGTCAAGCCATGCTTCATTTAAATAGGCCTCCACTGGTCTGATGAATTTTAACGGTACCTATCGACACAATACAGATAATACCATAAAGATATGATAATCACGTCTTTAACATACTGAGATATTACAAAACTTCCTGAGATAATCATACTATTATGAACCATTGTTAAATTATTGAATTGTCTGTATCTATCTGATAAATTCAAAACGTAGACACCTAATTAATAACTTAATAAGATAATCTGTCCCCCTCAAATATTTTCATGAATAGTAAAACTGGGTAACGTTATGCCTTCATCGTTCTTTTGTGTGTGTTTTTGATTGTAATTTGTGGAGATCAATAAAAAACTTTGTTTACTTAAACTTTGTTTACTTTCTAATTTAAACACAGGTAACAAGAAATGCGCCTGCCAGCATATTTCTTGTTCCATTGTTCCCCTATGCAGGTGCTTAATTTTCTGTTCATAGAGTTGGCATTAAAACATCTCGTCATTTGATCCAAGACCGTTGTCTGTCTTATTTATTAATACTGACATGGTGAGTTGACAATAAGCATAAAAGTGACCTTTCAAAGATTGAAAGATACAATTACATGCGTTAACCTTCGGGAATAAGAGCAAGCAGTGGTTTTGAATGAATTTAAGATTCAACTGGATTAATTTTCCCTGATAAAAGCGTAATTCTTCCATATTGAATAGGTATCAAATGAAACACGTGTTGAACACGTTTAATATATTTTCAGCTCGTAGGAATGAAGGATGTTACCCTACCCTCGCGCGCGGCGCAACGTTCCACATTTGGACTTGCCACATGCTATGTGCCCCTGTTTGTTCGCGCGCGCGCTTTTTCTACAAAAAAGAGTTGCCCTAACCAGGGCCCTGGTTACGCGCACGGAGTGCGCGGCGCGGCAAGCGCTAAACCAGGGCCCTATTTCTCGCTCCGGGTTGTCGTTTTGACGGTCGGATTTGAACCGTCGGAACTGACGTTAAAAGAAATGACGCCGCGCCGTACGTCTTTAGTAGTGTCTGTGGAAAAATCTTCAGAATCACTCTTATGACTTATCCCCACTGGATGCAACTTCCATGAATGTTTCATAGGAACTTCTATTTTTAGCAGCATTCTTTTCTTCTACAATCTGTGTAATGTTTGATGTTGCTGCTTGATTGATTTTCAGAACTTTCAACAATCAATCGGTTGATGCTAAAATTTACCATTTGATGTTCTTTCAAAATGTTCTTCATAACTATTTGCATGCCCATGTTACTCTGCAATGCCAAATGCAAATGCAATACGATTCTTCACATCCAGAAGCCTTATTCTCCATGATAAGAATTCATTATTCTTATTTTAATCTGGTATTCTGGTAATCTGGTATTTTTCAGCATCCCAAAAGTCACCAAAGACAAAGTGAGCGGATTGCTGCAGCATCTGCCTCACAGCCCCCTGCCAGCCCTAAGTCGAGCAATGCTCCTGAGGAATTTGTCATTGTTGATCAGGCTACAAAAGACACTAATCAGCCTGAGGATGAAAACAAGAACAAAAAAGATGTCTGCCCCTGTGGCAAGTCTTCTGGTGGGCAATGCTGGGTGCTAACCTGTCTTGATTGCAAGCAGGCATGGCATCAAGCCTGTGCTGGGCTAAAAGCAGTTCTGGACAAGACTGCTGTTGACTCACTCCTCACTACATGGCAGTGCCCCTGGTGCTACATGTGTCCATTCACGAAACCAGGTGGTCACATGTCCAATAAAAATGCCAAGGCGATTCAAGCAAAGGTGATTACCACAGCTGCTGTACAAAGTATAACAGACTCAATTGCTGACGAGAATAGAAAGCTGTCTGACATGATACAACATCTTGAAGACCGGATTGGCTCACTTAACTCAGACATCGACGCCATCCAAAGTACTCAGAATGCAATGTCTGAAAGAGTCATCAGAATAGCTGACATCGAGACCCATCTCCAGCATCAGCTACTAGGCCAAGCTGCACTAGATCAAAAAGTTAAATCCTTGCAGACCACTCTTGCCTCCATTCAGAATGAAATTACCAGCCTCTCTCAAGCTCCTCTTCATGTCAACCCCCCAATGCCACCTATTCCATCATTACCTCCTCCCTTATCAACTCCTTCAATCAGCACTACAGTAGGAGTAGATCATGGTCAAGTTGCTGTAGCAGATATCTTGGAAGATTTCATCGATGTTGAAGAAGCTAGCAGTCTCACCACATTCCTTGACTCGCTCACATTCACAGATGAAAATGGTCATTCGGTTGTAGCCTTTGGGGCACCATACAAATACACTGGCTCTAGGTCCACTGATGAAGTCCAGGTCATTCCTGATGAGCTCAAGGCACTTGCTGAGAGGATTAACTGCCTACAAAAAGATGCCTACTGCAGCCAGTATCCCGACAGTGTGAAGTACAACAGACCCCACCCTGACATCAACTCCATCCTCATCAATAAATATGCTGGAAACAACTCCTTTCTCCCTAGTCACTCAGATGATGAAGATTCCATTCACCCTGAATCTAGCATATTTACAGTATCTCTTGGTGCGAAATGCACTATCGATTTTGCCCCCAAATCAGTAGGCTATTCAGATGCTCCCTCCTCAGTTCCATGCTCTGATAGGTCACTCTACAGGATGACAAGGAAATCGCAAGATTTCTTTGCTCATGAAATCAAGTCTGGACAGACTGAACCTGGAACCCGCTACAGCATCACATTTCGGTCTGTAAGCAGATGGAATGTGAACTCAACATGTTTGGTGGGTGACTCGAACACTGGACCTCTTCACTTCGGGACTGACAAGCGCAGAACATTTGGAGAAACAATGCCAGGACAACGTTTTTGGGCCCCAAAGATTGACTCTATCGAACCACCTGTGTGTTGTGCATATAAGAATGTGGTGATTATGTGTGGCACAAACGATGTGAGACAGCCAGATGTGAATGGTCCCCATGACATTGAAGTAATCTATAATCTCTACCACACTAAACTAACTGAAATACGCAAACTGAATCCCAGATGTAAGATCTATGTTTGTCCAGTCCTTCCAACCAAATGCTATAGAATCAACCAAGGGGCTTTGCATTTCAATAGCCTGATATTTACAAAGCTGGTACGCGGAGACTTGGGGGTGCAGTATGTCAGAGGCTTCAATGACTTCTTGGACGAGGATGGTAGTGGTCTTCTCTCCAAGAATTTGTCCAAGCAATTTGATCGACACAGTCGACCTGACCTGCTGCACCTCAACCTTTCCGGTATCAGAAAGCTTGCAGGATTCATTAAGCAAACTGTTCTAGGGAGATATCAAGATGCTGCTGGAGACAGGAACCGCCGTCGTTTGCCAACCAACTGGGTTAATGGTCGACCTTACTCAAGTGTTGCTGGATCCTCCAGGCCCACTGGAGATCCACCAAGGGGTGGAACCTAGACAAAATTCAATAAAAATATTAGAGAAAAATGCAGTCACTGCATTAAAAACATTAACATTGGTCAAAATGCGTACGAATGTTACCAGTGCAACAATATTTCACCAAAATTGCTTTAAAAATCCAATGGTGAAGTCATAAGTTAGGAACTCTTATTGTTCTCAATGTAAACTGGATACTGTGTCTAGGGTACAACCCTTTTAGAAATATATCTGAACACGAAAATGGCCACGAACATGATGACAATGATGACTTCACATTAAGGCTATCAAATATGCTTGAAAACTGTAAATCATTTGACATAGATGAATTTAATGAACTCTATAGCAATGATTGGAGCACACAAGGTAGCATTATGTTTCAGAATATTGATGGTAATAAGAGTAATTTTGATACATTTGCTGCTCAAGTACAGCGCATGAAATTGAAGTTCTCAGTTATAGGTCTATCTGAAACAAATGTTTGTGCAGATTCTAGCGCTGTGTACGAACTTCCTGGTTACACTTCCTTTTATCAGGAGATAACGGAGGATAAGTCCAAAGGAACTGGGGTCTGTCTATACGTAAGTAATTCTTTAAGTGCTACTGTCAATGAAACATTCTCTTCTGTTACCACTAACCTAGAAACTCTATTTGTGACTATTAATAAAAGTGACAACAAGTCAACAACCGTTGGAGTAGTGTACCGTCCACCAAGTGGAGTGCTTAATGATGCTATAAGTGAGTTTAGCACAATTGCTGAACAACTTCCAAAAGATTCTCATATAATAGGTGATTTTAATATTGACATGCACAAGGATAGCTCTAGAGAAATTCAATTACTGGAAGACTCAACACTAGCCTTTGGACTTTATCCTCTAATCTCAACCTACACTCACGAAAAACCAGGATGCAGGAAAACATGCATAGATAACGGCATAATAGGCCGCGAACTTTAGTTCGCCGCGAACTCGGGCGAACTCAGGCGAACCCGCGCGAACTCCGCGCGGGTTCGCAAGCGTTCGCCGACAGTTCGCCAATTTTTCCTTGGCGAACTCCGCTGAAAAGTTCGCCGAGAGTTCGCCGGACGTTAAGCCGAACTCGGCGAACTCGAGCGAACTCAGGCGAACCAGCGGAGTTCGCCGCGAACTAGCAACAAGTTCGCCGCGAACTAGTTCGCAGCGAACTAAAAATTTTTGGTTGGCGAACGATTGTTCGCCGGCGAACAATCGTTCGCGGCGAACTGGTTAAATGGCGAACAAGTTCGCGGCGGACTAGTTCGCCGCGAACTAGTTCCAAGAACTATTTTTTTCTAGGATTAATGAACTGGTTAAGCGAAACTTCATTATTCATTTATGCTGCGAACTTGTTTGTCATCAACTATAACAATTCACAAACTGCCAAACTAGTTCACCTCGAACGATTGTTCACAACCCAAACCATAACCCGAATCCAAACGAACCCAAACCCAACCCAACCCCTAACCCAAACTAACCCAAACCCAAACCTCTAACCCTAACCCAAACCCTAACCCAAACCCTAACCCAAACCCAAACCCTAACCCAAACCCTAACCCAAACCCAAACCCAAACCCTAACCCAAACCCTAACCCAAACCCTAACCCAAACCCTAACCCTAACCCAAACCTTAACCCAAACCCCAACCCTAACCCAAACCCTAACCCTAACCCAAACCCAAACCTAAACCCAAACCCAAACCCAAACCCAAACCCCTAACCTAAACCCAAACCCTAACCCAAACCTAACCCTAACCCAAACCCTAAGGGGCCATCCATAAAGGACGTCCGCAATGAGGGGGAGGAGGGAGTCTGCCCAATGCGGACGTTTGGACATAGGGGAGGGGTGTTTGTCAAATGCGGACGTCCGCAATTTTTTGGAAGTTATGGTCGATTTGACGGTTATTTCACGAGAAAATCGTGAAATTTCGGGCCCAGAATGATGACTCAAAAGATTTTGAGAAACTAGTGCAGACGTCCTGTGGGGAAGGAGGGTTTTGAAATGCCGACGTTTGCGGACAAGGGGAGGGAGGTCTAAAATGCTCAAAATTTTAAGGACGTCCTTTATAGTTCATGGATGGGCCCTAACCCAAACCCAACCCAAACCCTAACCCAAAACCCTAACCGAAGGCGAAGGGGTCGAGACAACGTCGGACAAGGGATTACGCCATGAACTAGTTCGCCGCGAACTTAGAAAAAAGTTCGCGGCGAACTAGTCCGCCATAACTAGTTCGCTGCGAACTCGTTCGCCGCGAACGATATCCGCCGCGAACTCCAAAAAAATAGTTCGCCAACCAAAATTTTAAGTTCGCTGCGAACTAGTTCGCGAGCGAACTGGTTTCGCTCAGTTTGCGCGAACTCGGCGCGGATTCGCCTGAGTTCGCTCGAGTTCGCCCGAGTTCGGCGAACGTCTGGCAGGCTTCTCGGCGAACTTCAGCGGAGTTCGCCAAGGAAAAATTATGAATCGTCGGCGAATGCTAAGCGAACTCGCGCGGAGTTCGCGCGGGTTCGCCTGAGTTCGCCCGGGTTCGCGGCGAACTAAAGTTCGCGGCCTATTATGCCTAGATAACATCTTCACAAATGACCCAGAAAGTATGCATCTCTCAGGGACACTGAAACTGCACATTTCTCATCACTTAGCTATATTCCTAACCACAGATAGTATTACTCACAATGCTAGTAGAGCAAAGAAAATTCAATACTATGATTATTGCAATTCTAATGTTGAAAATTTTAAAAATGAACTAAGCAATGAACTCTCCCATAACCCCCCTAACAACTTTAAAGAATTTTCAACCTTATTTCATCTAAAATTAGACCAGTCATGTAAACTTGATAAACCAAAATGTTCTAAGCGTACTGTCATTAATAATCCATGGATAACAAATGGGCTTATTGTCTCCATTGCTAGTAAAGACAAATTGTACAAATTATGGCAAGCGGCTATGAAGAAAGTGTGTATCCATAAAGCCAGTGAACCTGCCGATAGAGAAAGCTGCAATTGCTATTTCTGTGATATTCGAACAAAAGATATGAAAATTTAGTAAGTATAGAAAAACACTGAAATATTTAATTAAAGAAAGAAAATCGAAATACTTCAGTGGCAAAATTGAGGAATGTGCAGGGGACAGTAAAAAAATCTGGAAAATTATAAATAGTGTAAGGGGTAAAAATAATAGACTTCTGAAACCAAATTTTGTTGTTGACAGCAAGCGAATAACAGATAGGAGAACTATTGTAAATGAATTTAACAAATACTTTGTATCCCTTGCTCCTTCCCTAAATAAAACTTATTTAGATGAGAATGGTATACGGATAAATCAGCTCATCAAATTTACTGATTTCTTAAATAACAGCTGCACTGAGACAATAACACTCAGAGAATGTGATGAGGAGGAAATTGAATCAATAATATCTGACCTTAAACTTGGCAAGTCTAGTGATGTACCAATACATGTAATTAAATTAACTGCTAAAGTCATCTCACCATATCTAACGACTTTGTTGAATAAGGGTATGAGTGATGGTGAGTTTTCAGATAATTGAAAACTGGTAGAATAAGTCAATTTACAAGAAGGACAGTGAAGAACTTCTAAGAGAATTATAGACCAGTTTCGACTTTGCCAATATTTGGAAAATTTTTGAAAAGATTATTTATAATCGACTTTATCAGTTTCTTGAAGATAATAAAATTATATCTAACAATCAGTTTGGCTTTAGGAAGGTCATTCTAGCACATGCTTTGAATTACTCAATTTCCCACATTGAAAAGCAAAACTCCTAAAAAGCATACTCGGAATTTTATTGATCTCAGTAAAGCATTTGACCATTGACCACGAGATACTGTTATGCAAATTAAACAACTATGGTATAAGAGGAACAGCGTTGAAACTGATTGAGAGCTATTTAAAAACCGAAAGCAGCTTGTAAGTGCATTAAATGAAATTTCTGAAATTCTCCTGTCAAATTTAGGTTCCATAGTTCTGGGACCCCTTTTATTTTGTTGTATATCAATGACATATCTAACTTAAATATGAACTGTGAGCTAGTACTATTTGCTG
>WFMF01000028.1:364779-515871 GCA_011033025.1 Beroe forskalii | reverse complement strand
CCAACACGAAGAAGTGGGATATTCTAATATCAGCTATCAGGGTCTTTTCATATATATATATACATCATAATGGCATAATATTCCACATTAGAAAACTATGTTATGTCACGTTATTGAAACAAGAGGTAAATAAATAAATGAACTTGATTCCGGCTGCAACTGTTACATTAGGGTCAATCAAATTTAAGTAGAGAAAACGGGGGCGGTCCAAGGAAGGGTGTTCCTGGGTAAAGACTTAGAAAACCACATGATCTCGTTCCAAAACATCTCCTCTGGTCAGCTGAAGCTTCCATTATCAAATTTTCCTGCAAAATAAAGCATTAATGAATGTTTGGCAAATGGGTACTTAAGTGCAAGGCTTTACTGAGCGCATTGGGTGCAAATATTTGAGGGCGACTTGGCAACACTTTTACCAGTTGTCACACTGTTACACTTTTTTGTCACGCTGTCACACTTTTTTGTTACACTGTCATACTGTGACAGCGCTTGTGTGACAGTGTGACAAAAAAGTGTAACAGTGTGACAAATCAGAAAAGTGCTGTCAACTACTACTGAAATATTTGCGCTCATTTGTTCCCATTAGCGCTCTAGACCTCCGGAAAAGGCTGAGTGCAAAATTTTGCGCTCATTAATTGTGCTCAGATCAAAATCTTCAACAATGATGTGAGTTGATTCTAATGGACCCAAGAGAGAGGCTTTGAATGTTGTACCCTGGAAAATTTATTATTGTGCAAGGGCACTTGGTTCCCCTTCAAAATATACAATAGGTATCTTCTATGAAACCACAATATTATATTCTACAAGCTCAACTAACCTTATTCGCTTGCATATTGATTCAGAACATAGGACTTGATGAAGGTATCTCTATGTTATATGGCACTGCTCAAGATACTGAAATCTGAAATACTTCAAATACATAAGAAGTTTGGACAAAAATTATAGGCATAAAAGGTACAAGGAAGTTTTATAATCGTCACTAATGGCAATCCAAGTCTCTACCTGACAATTATAAGGTCCAATAGGGGCAATACTTAAAAAAATACTCCAGTTGGAAGTTGGAATGTTTATAGGTTAAAGCTTATATTAATGGGGGGATTGTAGCCCAAAAAAAAACAAAAAAAACCTAGCCCAAGAATCGAAAAATAGGGTAGGCTACAATCCCCCCATTAATCACCTGCTCCAGTCAAAGTCAATGCATCTGATTGTCTCATGGCATCAAGACATAATTTACATGCCAAGAACTTCTATAGCACAACTCCATATTGAAATGTCTGCCAGCTGCAAAAAGGCACTTTCTTCAGCTATTGAAGTATTGTCATGTTCACCTTTTGATCTTCAACTATATCGCTATATTGACATTGCTTTTTAAGAATGAAAAATTCATTTTATTTGAAGTATTACAGGTAATATGATAGGTAGGTACATAAATCTGAGTTAAACTCAGATTTGGACAATTCTTCAGGCTCTAGGTATATGAAGAGCTTGTCACAGTTCATACTGTACACAATATAAGTTATTTTATATATTTTATATTGTTATTATTACCTATCACAAAAGGCGAAATGGTAGTATAGGAACAAGACTCACAAAAATAGCTATATCAATATTAATCATTTGTTTGAGAAATCATTTGTTTGACTTAACTACTTGAAAATTGACCAATTGATGAACAGTAAACACAGTGCCTCTCTGGACAATTGACATTGATTCAAACTGATAGATCTCTTAATGGGGAGAGTGTCACTATCCCAATTGTCCCTGTCCCGATTGTCCTTGTCCCAATCTACTTTTTCTTGAGTTTGGGACAATTGGGACAGTGACATCGACACCCCCTTAATACGTTCACAAACCATTTCAAAAACTGGGAGATAAAATGGAGTAAGGACAAAAGAATTATCAATTAGTTGAGCTTCAAACATGTGCTGGATTGAAAAGTGGAATAGAAGCTTCAATACATGCCACACGGGAAGAATGGGATCTACCAGAGACTCAGGGTGTGCTCCTTGTTGATGCAGATAATGCATTCAATTCAATCAACAGAAAGCTTCCTAAACCCAAAACAGCTCTTGTAACAAAATATGATATAAAATCAGGGGGCTGGATCAAATGGAGTGAAACAGTTGGGGGCCATCCATTATAAAGGATATCTGAAAAATTTTGGCCATTCTAGACCCCTCCCTCCCACCTGTCCACAAACATCTGCATTCCAGAAACCCCTCCTTCCCCCCAGACATCCGCATTTTCCTAAAAGTTGAATTGAATTGAATAAATAAAGTTTTTCCAATCATCAATTTGGGCACGAAATTTCACAATTTTCCTGTTAAATACCTGTCAAATTAACCAAAATTTCCATAAACTGCAGACGTCTGCATTTGTCCAAACACCCCCTCACACTATGTCCACAAACTCACAAATTGGCCAGACTTCCGGCATAATCCACGATTTTTGCAAGTACACCTGAATTCGCCGCGAATTCGCCGCGAATTCAAGTGAATTCAGGTGAATTCAGGTGAATTCATGGCGGAGTTCGCCAAAAAATTTTTGGCGGACTCACGACTCTGCCGGAGTCCGCCGCGAACTCCGGCGAATTCACCTGAATTCACCTGAATTCACGCGAATACACGCAGATTCGTGTACTAGTTCGCCAATTTTCCAGTTCACCCAGGTGAACTGCCAGTTCAAGCAATTACGGCGAACTAGTTCGCCTGAATTCATATGCCGGAGTCCACCTGAGTTCGCCGGAGTCCGCCTGAGTTCGGAGGAGGGAAACTTGCCCAAAGCCCAAATCAGTACGAATTTAACAAATTAGCGATCGGCGATGAAGGAAAATTGCGTTATTGCAATTGCAAAGGCTCTTCTTTATATACAGGTGTTTTGGTCGGCGCTTTGCTCTAACCAGATCCCGATTGCAAAGTCAACATGGGGAACGGACTCTAGGTCGGGGACTCTAGGTCGGGGGGACTCTGGGTCGGCGGTGGCACACCAGGGTGGACTTCTGGGTCGGTAGATCCCCACAGGGGTGGACTCTAGGTCGGGAGCCTCTTCACTTTATATAAACTACCTAAAGCCTGGATCGATTTATACCGAGAATCTCTCGGTTAATCCAGATGACAGAGCCCGTATGGAGGGTACAATAATGCTCGATCCGATGTATCATTGTGGAGACACTGGGGGACTCACGATACACGGTGTCAGCATGTGATCTGCCACATCACAATTTACACTATCCCATACCGCTTGTCATCGGAGGGGATACGTGATACGGGACGTTCATGCGAGCACAACCCCATGCTAATTCGTCAGGATATCGTCCCACTTAGGTAACGAGGTCTCATGAAGTCTGCAAACCCCATGACACGACAGATGGGAGACAAGCTTGGAGGTGGGTCAAGCGGAGCTGGCAGCTGCTAGTGTCCTGAACCTCATACCCACTCTGCAGACACCCTCCCTGCAGACTGCGGACCCCTCAGACAAGCTGATATGCCTCTCTACGACAACGCCTCGGGTGATCATCCGGGCTACCAGTGACAAACTCACGATCCTAGCAGAGAGCTCCTGCTGGTTCCTCGATGGAACCTTCAAGTCCTAACCCCAGATCCTTGTCATCCATGCAGACTGCAGAGCTCTCATCCCTCACAGAAGACAGATCCTGGTGCCTCCCCACGGTCTGCATTCTCCTCACCCACTAGGACTTAGCCATTTACGCCTATATGCGCCGATACTGGTTTTGTCCTCAGCGAATCAGCGATGTCCTAAGTCGTCAGGGGGTCAGGCAACACCTGACAATGACGTCACAGATCTTGATGTCAATTTTTTCTAGTGTCCTAATCAAAACCCTAACCCTAAGGGAGCCGTCACATATTATGTCATCACTTTTTGCCCATTTTCAACCCCCCTCCCCTGTCTGTCATCACTTGTCATCATTGGCTGACCCCCTCCCCCATGCTGACGTCAGCATTGACCAAACCCCCTCCTTTTCAAAACAAATTTTTACTATTTCGGATCAAAACAACCGACATGAAATATCAACTATGTACGTGTGGTGTGATTCATATCGTTGAATTCGTTACAAATAATAAAAAAAATGGTTCTAATTGTCATAGACGAACATCCAGTTAGTTTGGAAATATAGATATCATATCAAAGAAATGAAATGGGTACATCAAAACAAAATATTGTGAACGAAAAAGTTTGGATATTTAGAAAATTCAATATTTTCGCTGACGTCGGCAAACCTTAAACCCCCTCCCTCCCCCCTGTCATCACCTGACAGCATTTGAAAACCCCCTCCCTCCCGTCGAGTGATGACGTAATATGTGACGGCTCCCCTAAGGTTCTTTGGATCCATAACGACACGCATATGGTAGACATTGTGAATTGCATCTTAGTCTTACATAAGCGTGCCAGACGTGACAAAGTTCCTTCAAAGTTCAGGTGAATTCGCCCATGAACTGGAGTTCACCTGAGTTCGCCCAAGTTCGCCCCAAGTTCACCCTGAGTTCGCCCGCCGGTCATGACATCAGTTCGCCGAAGATTTGAACTTGTTCGCCTGGGTGAACTGGAAAATTGGCGAACTAGTACACCGAATACGCGTGTATTCGCGGTAATTCAGGTGAATTCAGGTGAATTCGCCGGAGTCCGCGGCGAACTCCGGCGGACTCCGGCGGAGTCCGCCAAAAAAATTTTTTGGCGAACTCCGCCGCGAATTCACCTGAATTCACCTGAATTCACTTGAATTCGCGGCGAATTCAGGTGTACTTGCAAAAATCGTGGATTATGCCAGACTTCCAATCCCCCAGCCCCCTCATTGCGGACATCCTTTATGGATGGTCCCTTGATCAGAAGCTCATTGAGTGCAGCAGTTTGTGGATCTACAAGCAATGGATCAATGGTACATTATAAGCAATGCAACCATAGTCCCTACATCACTGTGAAAAGAAGACCTCAACAGTCCACAACTTATGCCATATTGGACTCATCATCTGACATTGGCATCAATTCAGCTGAGAAATGCTGTAAATCTATACCAGAAAGGAAACACCTCAGACACCAGAAAAACCCTAGAGAAAGCTGAAAATATGTTTGAAAAGAAGAAACACTGCTCAGACACAAAAGATAAATGATAAATAAATGTTAACAATGTTAAAAATGTTAACAATGTTAATAGTAATAATGTTAAAAATGATAAATGATTTGATGATTAAAAATGATAAATAAATGTCAACAATTTTTCATATGCTTTAAATGGAATTCAAAACTTAATGAAAAGTTCTGGAAGTAAAAGTTCTGGAAGCAAAAGTTCTGGAAGCAAAAGTTCTCGAAGCAATTTAAAAAGATGTTCTGCCCAAAAGAAAATCAACGAAGATGAATCATTAAAGAAAGACAACATTTGATTACTGAATGAAAACACCTAGAAATTGTATTAGTGACTTGAGTCTTGAACTAAATAAATCTAACAATCAATTGAATTGAATTGAATTGACACGACACCTAGACTTTAAATTGACCTATGTAGTTATGGTTAACAATTTAATCCATTATTTGCTTTGATTTTATTTCAATAATCATGAAATACTAATCATGAAATAGAAGCCAATCTGTATTTAAGATAACAAAATAACTGGTATCGAAAAAATGGCATCAAAATCTTTCAAAACAGTGCAATTCTAATCATTTTACTCATCTATATTTGATATTTGTCACTGAGGTTGTCAAATGTTTGCGGAGGTTTTTTGGTCGAGTGGAATTTTCAAAAATCATCAGTTATTCCTTTTTACGCCGTTTTGAGCCAAATTTGGTATTTAAAATCAATTTTTTCAAAATTCTTTTATCAGTACTGTAAAATTTCGTAAAAAATAAGTTGTCATGAACTCATTTTAGATAAAATGTCACTGACAAAAGACCGCGCGCGCGCGTTTCCTTCATTTTAGCAATATTTGCTCATGCGCCCATGTTCGAACGCGCGCCTACCCATTTAAACTCAACGCTCACCTATTGTTTTATATACCATCATTTTTCTCGCGTTTTGAATTTTATTATTATGCCCAACATTTTAAACAGAATAAATATATAGTGGGTCAAAAATGTGAAAAACATAGAAAAATGGGCGATTTTCACGGTTTTTCGGAGATTTACCCATTTAAAATCGAGTTTCAGCGCACGCGACCTAAAAATTCGGAATTCTCGCGCAAAATTACATAAAAACAAAATGGTTTGACGGCAATTGATGATTTGACCCTATGCGTCTCTACTACCAGGCTTCCTAAGCCCGCATAGGTGTGTGTACGCGCCGCGCGCTTCCCTACGCTGGAGAAGCGCGCCGCGCGAGCCACACAGGGATATACGTGTTTAGCAAATACCAGGCAATAGGGAATTGGAAGCGCGCGGCGCGTACACACACACACACACACACACACACCTATGCGGGCTTAGGAAATCTGACCCACCCACGCAAGCGGCGCTTTGTCTGACGTTGACACTTTGACAGACCCTCTATGGTGGCCCAGCATGCTCACTTTTTTTTTCACATGTGTTTTAGGCGAAAAAACACTAAAAACGCGTTATAGACACAAAAATCATATAATTTTTACATAGTAAGTTTTTTCATGAAATTTGTGTTTTAAAACACAAATTTCATGAAAAATGTGTCTAAAACAGAAAAAAACATGAAAAACGTGTCTAAAACAGAAAAAACACGTCTAAAACACAAAAACCTTAAAACCAGTAAAAATGCGTCTAAAACACAAATTTCATGAAAAAACTTACTATGTAAAAATTATATGATTTTTGTGTCTAAAACACGTTTTTAGTGTTTTTTTTTCGCCTAAAACACAAAAAACACATGTGAAAAAAAGTGAGCCTGCTGGGCCACCATAGACCCTCTCGAGAATCAGCGCCGCCAGCCGCGCTGATTCTCATCGCGGCTGGCGTCAGCGGGTCATACATCGTAGGACAAGCGGCGCTGAATTCTCACGAGGGTCTGTCAACAGCCGACATAAAAGCTTAGCTAGTCGCCGAAAAAGCTTAGCTGCATCACTTTTATCTCACAAAATCCGACAAATTAAAATCTCAGCTAAATTTAAACTTAAATAAAATGTGTCCGTAACTTGTTATTATGAATATAACTTATGATTCAGAATAAACTTCAGAAATCATTGAAAGTGGACAGACAGTGACAGACTCATGCTGAGCGGTGAACAAGCATTAGTACTTAGTAGTGGTAGATTTGGAACAACTACAAGCCATACTGGCGGTTCTGGTACAATTACTAATATCAATAATAAAGGATAATATTAATACCTTGTTACACACTATTGAGGTGTGGATTTGGAAATATTCCTCGAGGAAAAGCCAGGTGGAATATGGAAATTTCACACCGAAATAGTGTGTAGATTTTTAGAACTAGTTTTAGTAACAACATTTTTAAACGATCGAGGCAAAAGATACGTGGCCGCTCCGTAAAATGGATTTAAAACTGGGTGAACTGGCCGTGAGTTGAACAATAAAGTATATAATATTTATACGAGCTTTCCAGCAATTTCAAATTTGAAACTAAAATGTGCGAAAGCCGAAAAATTTGGACATTTTCTTTTTATGTTCATATTCATTATGACAATCAAAAATAAGCCTGCCGGAAATTATTTACAACTAGTTCAATTTCAAACGTTGTGATTTGTACTTTATCGGCATTTAATTATCTATGCGTAGAAATTAGAAAAAAGAATAGGTCGGGCATTCTTTTTCTATAACAGACGTCATAGGTCCATATGTCATTCATGAACTTAAGTCATGGAATTATCCGCCCGATTTATACGAAACCAATCTGCCATGAAATCGATTTTTCAACATTTCTCCCCAAAATCAAGAAGGATTCGGTTGATTTGGTTTCATACTTTCATAAATATAATCGTACCTTACTATGAAACCTGATTGATATGAGAAAAAACTCAGCAGTTAAACCTGCTGAAACCTCACTGAAATACCATCCTTTAATTGATGCTTCTAAAAAAAGTTACGCTGCGTTTAAGTTTAATACCGCCCTTCTTTCCCAATCCCATAACAGAGGTTTTACAGTAAGGAACGCTAATAATAACGCCACGGATCAACACAACCAAATCCTTCTCGGTTTAAGGAAAAATCACTCTTTTTCACTTTCAGTCCTCAGTGCAAAGAATCGCAGGAAAGCTGTATGATAATGAACTGTGAGCCCGTGTGAAACTGAAATTGCCGTCACAATTTACTGTAATACAAAATATTCGTATTTGACCAATTTCAAATATCAGCAATTCAGCACCGATCGATAGTTAATTTCGTAGGGGAAAACAAACGGACTAATAACATTAACCACTAGAGCAAAAGTAATTTTATAAAAAATCTCATACCTTATCAAACTTTCTACCAAAAAAATCTACAACCTATTAAGACCTACTTCATCTTGTGTCAAAAGTGTATTAATCAAAACTTCAAAATAATAATAAAAAAACAAAAATATTACTAAGACGAATCAGTTTGAAATCAGCAGTAATCAATTAACTTCGGTTATTAAAATAATCAGTTCTAATATTATACAAAACCAAATATTCGGAAAATTCATCAACTCGTACACATTATAAAACTAAGTTCGGTAACTTCAAGACTTTTTGGTTATATCGTTAATGTTAGCATGAATTCTATGAGAAAGTTTCCTTAGGCTTTGAAATGCAAGTCCTCTTGAAATAAAGGTTGATGTTATATCAGACCCCAACTCCTGATGTTACTTCCTATTATCTGCTGATGTGAAGAAGAGATACTGCCTGCTGCAAATGCAATTACAACAGTTCGCGACTTCAAAAATATAATTATCTTAGGAAGCATCTTAGGAAGCATCTAATTAGGAAGCTTCAGTATAAAGGAAAGAGAAAAGCTGCAGAAGCTGTAGGATATCATGACAACTCGTAGGACACTGTTCGACTGAGCGAGTTATCCGGGTCACTGAAGAAGGAGGAATTGATGAGAAGTGACAGAAAAACAAGTTGTGAGAGAAAAAATTCTTCGAAACGTATATTATCACATAACACAGCGATATGAACGGGTTGCTGTGGTTTGTTGATGGAATGAATGGGACGCTACTTCCAAACAGGGGGGGGGGGGGATTGGGGGGGGGGGTTGAGGGAGTTCGGAGCGGGAGATCCAGACAGCCACCCGGACACGGGACCTCCCGCAACCGGTGGTTCCGGTTCCCAGGGCTACAGGGAACGAGTCCCGTACCTCTCCAGGGAGACCCGTGTGCTGGGAGCGCACTAATAATGGGACTAATACAGTTAATAACCTACATGCTTTTGCTGGAGTTGAGTTTGAGGGATGTGTTACCTTAATAACCTACATGCTTTTGCTGGAGTTGAGTTTGAGGGATGTGTTACCTTAATAACCTACATGCTTTTGCTGGAGTTGAGTTTGAGGGATGTGTTACCTTAATAACCTACATGCTTTTGCTGGAGTTGAGTTTGAGGGATGTCTGCGCCTGAGTGTTGAAGATGTAGGGCGCTACTGCGGCCCGGAACTTCTTCAAATTCTCCTCCATCTGCGGAATCATGTTAATACTAAGCATGTTAAGAGGGGAGGGGGTTCAAGCCAAATTTTTTGGAAAACACGTTTCTATGATAATGGTTGACCCAAAAGATAGATCCTGAGGCCAACTTTTTGGCCGGGTTTGGTACCCCCGACCCACTGTCGCCGCCATGGCGCCGGCGACAAAAGTGCGCCCAAAATGGGCGCATTTTTTCAGAAGCGACTTGGACACGATCTGAGGTGCGCAATCGATAGATAATGATCCCCTAAGTTACCATAAAAATTGAATTCGATACTTCAAAAAATGGCCAAGTTATGAGCGAAAAACGTGTTCCCATATATGGGCAAAAGCGCGTCACGCAAGCCTATTTTAGCGCTTAACTTGGCCAAATATCAATATTTTTAAAAGAAACCAACTTTATTCGATAAATAGCGTTAAGTTACGTATCCTCAGAAAGTTTGGGGTTGATTGCTGTTGAAATGACGACTTGAGGTTCAAAAAACCACAAGATCGCCATTTTCTCAGTTCGTGTTTTCTTTTCCAAAGTGTACTTTACTCAACGGCTTATAACTCCGGACAGGAATGGTATTTTTGCATAATTCTTTTTTTACGTGAAACTAGACTAAGATGTTTGAAGATGCTATTTCAAATAACTTATTCTCAAATCAAGGATATTCTTTGCAGGGCGAGCATGACCCATAGGTGAGCACTTGGATCGATCAAAAGAATGCGCAAATTTCAACAAAAATTCAATGAAAAGCAAATTATGGCATTGCGCGCGCACTGCGCGTTCTTGCGATCGATCCATGTGCACATATATGGGTCATGCTCATCCCCATGTTACCACACACGCGTAAAATGAATGGATGGGATGCTGTGATGTCAGGAGATGACTTACCTCTCTCTGGTAGTCTTCCTGGTGATTTCCTATCTTGTTCCTGTTCTCATCCAGCGCCGCTTTGATACTGCGGAGATTTTATCAGTGCCCGCAGGACGTATTATTTGATTTTAAGTAAGACGCTCACGAACGACTTGAAATTTCTCATCTAGGCGGATAACTCAAAATCGGCATTATAATAAGAGACTACATTTCAACCAGGTTACTAGAGCATTCCAGCTTCCCACTATTCCACTATTCCTCTACAGGCATTCACGTAGGTAAGTGAGCAGAAATACGAAGTGTATATTCACCAAAACAGGAAAGTAGAAACAGGAATTGTATAAACTCACTTATTGAGGAAGGCCTTGCACTGGAACTTGAGCCTGTTCTTGTATCGGAGGTACTTCTCGTCGATGACGTCTGGCTTCTTGGCTCCCTCCCCCAGGAACGACTCTATTATCTCAAGGGGTCCCTGTGAGTCAACACTCTGTTATTTGGTGCTACCATCGCAAAGAAACATAACATAGGAGACAGGAGAATGATAGTTTCCCTGGAATAAGTCAGTAAAGGCCAGCAATTGAGAGGCTTTATTACAGCGGGCTGAAGACGATTAGCATATCGTCACCTTCAAATCAAAAGGTGATAACTCGAGTTATCACCTTTTCAAAAAAACCTTACCAAGTGATTCAGAATCTCATTGCGCACCCGTGAGTGAAATTTTGAAGTGATTTGAGCAAAATCAGCAACAAAATTTTTTAGAAAGTTTGCCAAAAGTTATAACCCGAGTTATTACCTCTAAAAATAATTTGAAATAATAAAATAAATTTTATAGGGCTATAACTCAACATATCACCTTTAGTAACGAATAAAACAGTCAAAATTCCGAAAAAGTTATAACTCAGTTATAACCCTATTTTGAAGATTGTTTGCTTTTTCTATTAATTTTCAGGTTATAACTTGAGTTATAACCCAGTTTGAAAATAATTTTCACATATTTAGGGTTCTCAATTTGAAAATAAGAAATTGTAAGAATGTTTTAAGTACTATAATGTGCCTCTGTTATCAAGATTCGTCTAGGAAATCTAAAATACCTATATAGTAATTTCAGAGTAGGTACTAACAGTATATGGAAGTTTTGACGTGCTTTCAGGTATTCAATAATAATATAAGTATCGAGTGAAACATTTCTTTTCAGTGCCAACAGTTCATTTTGACAACTTGGAGTATGACATAGTTATGCATTTCCAAATTATTTCCATTATTATGTCACCCATTTGTTTTAAAATTGGTACCTGTAAACAATGCTGTAGTGATTGATGATTAGGGTACTATTGCTCTATTACTAAAATATTTTTGCCTTATTTGGAATCTGCAAGTTAGGAAATTACTAATAGGAAATTCAAAGAGCACGATTTCATTTCTACGATGAATGGATGATTTGCTGATTTGGAGATTTTTCTGATTTAATCAATTGGAATGACATATGCCAACTCTCTTCTCCCTCTACCCCAACCCCCAATGTGTGAGTAACACTGTGTGAGTAACTCACAAGAACCGACCCCAACTCTTCTCCCTCTACCCCAACCCCAATGTGTGAAGTAACACTGGTGTGAGTAACTCACAAGAACCGACCCCCAACTCTCTTCTCCCTCTACCCCAACCCCAATGTGTGAGTAACACTGGTGTGAGTAACTCACAAGAACCGACCCCCAACTCTCTTCTCCCTCTACCCCAACCCCAATGTGTGAGTAACACTGGTGTGTAACTCACAAGAACCGACCCAACTCTCTTCTCCTCTACCCCAACCCCAATGTGTGAGTAACACTGGTGAGAGTAACTCACAAGAACCACCCCAACTCTCTTCTCCCTCTACCCCAACCCCCAATGTGTGAGTAACACTGGTGTGAGTAACTCACAAGAACCGACCCCAACTCTCTTCTCCTCTACCCCAACCCCAATGTGTGAGTAACACTGGTGTGAGTAACTCACAGAACCGACCCCCAACTCTCTTCTCCCTCTACCCCAACCCCCAATGTGTGAGTAACACTGGTCTTCACAAGAACCGACCCCCTCTACCCCAACCCCCAATGTGTGAGTAACACTGGTGTGAGTAACTCACAAGAACCGACCCCCAACTCTCTTCTCCTCTACCCCAACCCCCAATGTGTGAGTAACACTGGTGTGAGCCAGTAACTCACAAAGAACCGACCCATTTCTATAAATAACTCTTCTCCCTCTACCCCAACCCCCAATGTGTGAGTAATGCATGCGCGAAGGTCAGAATAGACCAGTGATTTTAATGTACCAAATACATGGTACGACATGTTGAAAATTCATTTTCTACGACCGTGATGCGTAAAAACACAAAAACAGGAGCGCCGTGTATTATACTCTCGTTGTGGCTTTGCTCTCGCCTCACAAGTGTATAATTGTTGCGCTATATTTGCCTTTTGATGCTATAACAGCTCTTGTCAAGGATGAAATAAACAGTTTGGAATTAAATATCCTTTGTTTCAGTATCACCTGGATGAAAGGATAGAGTCGAGGAAAAGACCCCCTGTGCCACCAGCCCATGAGAAACCCTACCGTATCATGGTCACCTTCACCAAACTAGAGTGAGTAAGATAGTTGTGGAATTAGTGAATGAAATAGTGAATGGAAGAGTGAGGGAATAAGTTTGTTAAATAGTGGAGCAGTGAGGGAATGATTGACTAATAGAAAAGCTAGGGGTCTTATGAATATGAGTATAAATGCCAAATGACTGGGAAGAAGTGAAAAATTACAACCGTTAGAGTAAGTATTGAGTCCGATTGAGTAAGTTATTATGATTCTGATAATCAATCAGTGGCCAGTGCAACTGCTGAAGCCATGCTCGCAACTCCAACCTCGAACCTGCAAGAAATTCCTCTTGTGACAATATACTTTGCTTTATAAATATAACATATATACGATAAAACTGTAGCCCAATTGAGAGAGAGAGAGATAGATGTTACATGCTCTAAATATAACTCTAATTGGCCTGTAATTAGGCAAAACATGTAAGATGTGACAACTTCCATACCCCAACTTTCACTCTATTACATGAGTATTATACAGCACTGTTCCCCTGAACTTCTGCATAATGTATTTTAGACGGTAGTGCTGAGTACAACATATATAAATAGGGAATATATTATATGAATCCCGCTCAGTTTTATATTTCATCTCTCTGTCAGAAACATTTGTTATGTGTCACGAACATATTGCGCGAAAAAATAGGCGGTTATTTTCAACAATTTGGCAGCGCGCACAATGATAATGACGTCATTTGAACCGCCTATTTATTTATATTGTATATGCTACTTTACAACGTGTTCTGTAAACTTACAGTGAGCACTCATACAATTATACAGAGTTCAGGTTATGTTATAGATTTCCCGCTATAGAAGTGTAGAGGGTGACTAACAGGTAATCAGCAATGTACTGAATTATCATGGAAAGGCCTCACCACCCAAAACATTAATATCGAATATTAAACACACCCGCCAGAGAAAACTTTGGAGTGAAGTCTTAAGTGTAGGCAATCCTGTATCTTGAATACATGATTACAGATTTGTAAATTGTACTCTACTTCCACCCAAATAAATCACTGGATATGATATTCACAGAAATTGTTTAAAGGTCGAAATATCTGCTGTATTTTTCGAACTATAGGAAAAGTAAAAGGGGTCAATACTTTTCCAGAAAACCCTGTAATGGCATCAACTCCCACCGCGTAGTGACATAGAACAATGATTTCAATACAAATTACGCAGAGCCCACAGTTGTCCTATGTTATATATAGTGGTTCATGTGTCGACATGGCTTTTATCCCTGAGCTCTGTCAAGCTTGGCTTATACATTGCTGCAACGTATTTAAAGATAATTGGCGCTGGAAAACGTATTATAATATAATGTGTCATTATTATGTACCGTATAGTGTGTTGTATGATGTCTGTGTTGTATGATGTCGACAACAGTTTATTAGCGATAATATATAATGCCTGTCTAGCTGTAAGAGGGAATTAGACGACTATCTGGGGTATAAGATACAGGGGGCTAGCAAAACAAATGGAAATTATCTGAAGAATTGGAATAAAGACAGAAATTATATTAGGCGCAGAGTTTGAATACCCATTCATTTAAACTAGGTAGGTCAGAATTTTCGTAACTAGGATACGTAACTAGGAAAGTAACAATTTCATAAGTTGAAATGGGGAGTGAGAAGTGAGGATCAGGGCCTGTCAGCTATTTAAGGTGTGTTATTAAAAATAAGGTTTGTTATAAAATGTGCCCGCTGTTTCACCTCATGGTAGTTTGTTATTTGTTAAACAGTTACACGGTTTATTGGCTTAATGCCAAGTCCCTTCAAACCGAATGAACACAGCTAAATCCTACTACTAGGTTCTCTGTGCATTGTTTATTAATTGTATATGTAGTTTGTTATCTGCTATACAGATACACGGTTTATTGGCTCAATGGGCCACAAACCATTGGAAAAAAATAAAATTACTAAATACTAGGTACTCTATGTATCCATAAGTGTATATGTTCTCTATACATTGTACACTGTACACTGTTAAGTGTAGGTACCTACTACCTAAGATAACCCTACCTTTAGAAAGTTCTAACTTTTTTTCTTTAATTCTGTCGCCAAATTCCTCGCTTTTAACGCATTGTGTTTCAGGATGACCCCTGCCATAGAACCCTTCTACGCGTCAATGGCAATCTACGATGCCAAGCTCAAGAAAAAGGTGAGATTTAGGGTAACGTTTTTACTTTTCTATAAATTGATAGATTGAGGATATTTCCCCCTTCTGTTTGGATCTCTCGGGATCCATCCCTGTTGTGTGAACAGGAGAACTGGGGAGGGGGTGTTTGAACTCCATTTCCTTGCTGGAATCTGTGTTGGAAACACAGTTTGCATAAAAGTATACGCCAACATTTGACACAATATCTGCTCGGACTGAACCTCTCAGCTTCTGCAGTTCCTAGAGCAAGGACATCCACAGAGCTCACCAGGCTAGGCTTATACTGAGAAGTGTGTTGGATAGAAACTAACATAACAACTTTTTTCAGACCTGCAGTTCCTCAGTAGTCGGCACACTTTAAAACACTTAACAATCCTGAATATGATGACTTTATATACCAATTACGAGAGTTGCAAAGTACAGAACATCATTTAAGTTTGGTGAAATTGCTCTTATATCCAACATTCATCATTGTAGCATTGTCTCCTCTGTACACAAATAACAAGGAAAGTTCTGCTCAGCTTCTCCACATCTCCCTTTGATCCCAGATTATTAATGTTTTAAAACTATATTACATCTCTTAGCTGTATAGCCATTATATAATAATGTCAATGTACTTTAATGTATCACAATAACATGTGCATAATATAATGTGCATTATTCTGGTACAATATAGCCTCACTACTACTCCTGCTACTATACTCCTGATCTTTGGTCTCAGAGACGCTGTACACTGATCTCGGTACTGAGTCACTGTACTGAGGTACTGAGTCACTCTACTGAGTCACTCTACTGAGTCACTCTACTGAGTCACTGTACTGAGTCACTGTACTGAGTCAATGTGCTGAGTCACCGTACTGAGTCACTGTACTGAGTCACTGTACTGATTCACTGTACTGAGTCACTGTTCTGAGTCACTGTTCTGAGTCACTGTACTGAGTCACTGTACTGAGTCACTGTACTGAGTCACTGTACTGAGTCAATGTACTGAGTCACTGTTATGAGTCACTGTACTGAGTCAATTTACTGAGTCACTGTACTGAACCACTGTACTGAACCACTATACTGAGTCACTGTACTGAGGTACTGTACTGAGTCACTGTACTGAGTCACTGTACTGAGTCACTGTACTGAGTCACTGTACTGAGTCACTGTACTGAGTCAATGTACTGAGTCACTGTACTGAGTCACTGTTCTGAGTCACTGTTCTGAGTCACTGTACTGAGTCACTGTACTGAGTCACTGTACTGAATCACTGTACTGAGTCACCGTACTGAGTCACTGTTCTGAGTCACTGTACTGAGTCAATTTACTGAGTCACTGTACTGAACCACTGTACTGAACCACTATACTGAGTCACTGTACTGAGGTACTGTACTGAGTCACTGTACTGAGTCACTGTACTCAAGGATCGACCGAGGCCTCGGCTCGGCCTCGGTTTTCACCGAGGATTGGGGTTTTACCGAGGCCTCGGCCTCGGCCTCGGTCAGAATTGCCAATCCTCGGAATGTCTCGGCCTCGGTCATTTTAAATCCCAATTCTCCTCGGCCTCGGCCGAGTTTTTATAAATTTGCCGAGGATTTTACCGAGGATTTTAAAGGAAAATATCCACATTTGATGACAGGAAAAACCTGAATTTTATTTGAAAAAGGCCCAAAAATAACTTGTATGATTTATTTGAAAGATCTTGAAACATTTGATGAACTGTGGCCATCATATTTATCTGACTAGTCTCGTCAAAAATAGGAAAAAATGGGTTGGTAGAAATTTAGGAGCTTCAATTTAATTCACAAGCACTGCACGTCTCAAGTTGCTGCCGTGATTTTTTTGACCAGTCTCGTCGATAATAAGCAAGAATTGAAGTGAAACCCTATTGAGGCACCAATTTAATCTGATCTAAACGTCTGGCTTCTGGGGGCTGCCGCCTGCCGCCCCAGACCCCTGCCTAGCACTGTATAAAGTTGCTGCTGTGAATTTTCCTCGATCAGTCTCGTCGAAAATAGGCAACAATTGAAGTGAAATCCTATTGAGGCGCCAATTTTATCTGATCTAAACGTCTGGCTTCTGGGGGCTGCCGCCCCCAGACCCCTGCCTAGCACTGTATTAAGTTGCTGCCGTGATTTTTCTCGACCAGACTGTTTTAAACTTTACAAAACTACTTTATACAATCAAAATTGAGACCTGAAGATGTCGTAGAACGACGAAATTTATTGTAAAGAACCACATCGTTTCCATTCGTAAGTGTACCACTGAATCAGAGAATAAATAAAGTACTCATTAATTACAATTATGGGACTCTTATTCAACGTCCCGATCCGTAAATTTGTCGAAAATGGGCAAGATTCAAAGTGAGATCCTATTGAAGCACCAATTTTAAATCTCATCCAAACGCCTGGCTTCTGGGGGCTGCCGCCCCCAGACCCCTTCATAGCACCGTACTTAAGTCAGTAAGTCGCTGCGGTGATTTTTCTCCGATCAGTCTTGTCAAAAATAGGCAAGAATTAAGTGAAATCCTATTGAGGCACAAATTTAATCAATTTCAAATCTTAACGTCTAGCATCTGGGGGCTGCCGCCCCCGACCTCTCCCTAGTCCCTAACACCGTACTTAAGTTGCTTCCGTGAATTTTCCTCGACCAGTCTTGTCGAAAATTGACAAGAATTGAAGTGAAATTATATTGAGGAACCAATTAAATCTAATCTAAACGCATGGCATCTGGGGCTGCTGCCCCCAGACCCCTGCCTAGCGCTGTAGGGACTGTGGTACTTACGTTGCTGCCATGATTTTGTCCTTGAAGAGTCTTGTAGAAATTAGGCAAGAATTGATGTGAAATCATACTGAAGTACCAATTTAATCTAATTTGAACGTCTGGCTTCTGGGGGTGCTGCCCCCAGACCCCTGCCCTGCATTGTACTTACGTTGCTGCCATGATTTTACTTTGAAGAATGAAGAGTCTTGTAGAAAATAGGCAAGAATTGAAGTGAAATCCTTTTGAGGCACCAATTTTCAATCTTATCTGAACGTCTGTCTTGTGGGGGCTACCGCCCCCAGAGCCTTGCTAAACATTGTCAAATAGGAAGCAACGTCAAACCTAAAGCACTGTTAGGTTACAGAAGTGAAAGAAGTCGAAATTGACATATGCCCGCAAGACCAAATTTTATAAACCTTTGTCTTGTATTTTAGGTATTCCATTTCTCTATTAACATACAAAACAATACCTATTATCTACTAAAGGGTCAGTGGTGTATTGAGCACAGGATCCAAAGATCCTGAGTTTGAATCCCGGTAGGTTAGCGCCACTGAGCTAAGGGTGAGAGATTCATCTTGAGCCTATGCAGCCCGACGGTTCACTCAGCCGAGCGTACAGGAAACTGTGCGGGAGGGTTAAATGAGGAGAAGCCCATTGCAGCGAAGTCTGGGGCCAATAAAGTATGGATTACACTTCCTTAACCGTCACTGGCTTGATTACACTTGAATCCTTCGATTCCTGTCATTGGCCGTACGGCTATTTGAATAAAAGTAAAACCTTCAAAATTAAAAAATAGTATACTATGCTATATTAGTACTGAGAACCCGGCAAGTTCTCAGTCGTGGGTTCAAGCCCCGCCTTCGACCTTAATTTTCAGACTCATCCAAGTTTGTGTGTGTGACTCAGGCATTTCAATTTGAATATGCTATATTATGCTCGTTGAGGTCTCATACAGGTCCCTTGCAGGGAACTGTGCTTTCATTTGTCCAGATAAGATGAATAATAAGTGCAAATAATGCAGTTAAGATCTAGTATTACAGTCCACTGAACAATATCAATTAGTTTTGAACTTTTCCATCAAAACGGTGCAGTTGTGGTGATCCGGTCAAATTGTTGAAAATATCCACTGAAATCCTCGGCCTCGGCCTCGGCCTCGGTGCAAATTAGGGCACCGAGGACTCGGCCTCGGCCTCGGTCAAAATTTTAGATCGTCGTTTTCCTCGGCCTCGGCCTCGGTTGAAATTTCAGGTTTTCATTTTCCTCGGCCTCGGCCTCGGTCAGAAATCTGCCCCTCGGTCGATCCTTGACTGTACTGAGTCACTGTACTGAGTCACTGTACTGAGTCACTGTACTGAGTCAATGTACTGAGTCACTGTACTGAGTCACTGTACTGAGTCACTGTACTGAATCACTGTACTGAGTCACTGTTCTGAGTCACTGTACTGAGTCAATTTACTGAGTCACTGTTCTGAGCCACTGTACTGAACCACTGTACTGAGTCACCGTACTGAGTCACTGTTCTGAGTCACTGTACTGAGTCAATTTACTGAGTCACTGTACTGAACCACTGTACTGAACCACTATACTGAGTCACTGTACTGAGGTACTGTACTGAGTCACTGTACTGAGTCACTGTTCTGAGTCACTGTACTGAGGTACTGTACTGAGTCACTGTACTGAGTCACTGTTCTGAGTCACTGTACTGAATCACTGTACTGAGTCACTGTTCTGAGTCACTGTACTGAGTCAATTTACTGAGTCACTGTACTGAGCCACTGTACTGAACCACTGTACTGAGTCACCGTACTGAGTCACTGTTCTGAGTCACTGTACTGAGTCAATTTACTGAGTCACTGTACTGAACCACTGTACTGAACCACTATACTGAGTCACTGTACTGAGGTACTGTACTGAGTCACTGTACTGAGTCACTGTTCTGAGTCACTGTACTGAGGTACTGTACTGAGTCACTGTACTGAGTCACTGTTCTGAGTCACTGTACTGAGTCACTGTACTGAGTCAATGTACTGAGTCACTGTACTGAGTCACTGTACCGAGGTACTGAGTTAGCGGCGTTATCCGACCTTTTTGAGCCTCACTTATTACAGATTCCCGTGTACTAGCTACAATGTATGTACACAATACCTATACTTAGCCGTGTGTGTACTGTGTATGACAAATGCATGATAAAGGTGGGTGTATGGCGTGTAGCAACATATACAAGGTTCAATAGTTTTTGATGCTTTGGTGTGTAGCTGTAGCCTGTAGTAAATTACTAAATCTTATGGGTAGGTATGCAAAGTATAGGTAGTAAAAGCTGGAACAGTTTAACCGGTCCTGCCAGTGGTGGTAGTTATGCTTGTTGCGTCTTTACAGTGGCATGTACCAATACAATGGCACATCAGGCATATTCGGGTTGTACCACCTGTTTACCTGTGTTACAACGTACTAACTGTTTACCTGTGTCACATCGTTCCAAGTAAGTGTTACGTGGCTGAGACACGCTGCCACGATAAAACAGCCATGTATTCAAAGAGAGCAAGAGGGAGATTGCCCATTCTCAACCCCCGAACTCCCAGCTAGTGTTGTGATATGCACTAATGTGTTCAATGTTGGAGGATGTGTTTTTGAAATCGCGCGAACCTTGAAAAGCCTTCGTGCAGCTCAGGTCTGAGAATGAGGTCAGTATTTTCATATTTCCGTAATAGGTTCTGAGAGGCGGGCTATGACGCCATTTCTTGAGAAGGGAGCTACGTCAAATGGAGGATTTCTAATTTAAGAACTTACCAGTTTAAGAACTTACTAACGTAGGACGCAGTACCATTCCCGGCTGTGTACATCTTGAATATGTACAATATGTACAATAGTGATACACTGTACCATGCCATTACACTCTTTTTCATGCTAGTGGAGCCAAGGCCCCCCAGATTTTTTTCTGAGGGGATTTTTTGAAAACAAATTTGAGCCCTAATTTTTCATGAAAATACAACTTTGAAATTATGTATTTTCTTTCCTTTAATCATGCAAAGGTGAATTTGAAGGGAATTTCTGTATAATTGAACGTAACTTCACACTTCATGTTGATGTTCAAATTTTGAAGAAAATCCTAGGTTGAGCCTAGGCCGAGGCCCTTTAAAATTTTTAAGGGGGGAGGGCTTTAAAAACCTGGGGGGCGTGTATAGTCTAGTAACTAAGTACAAAATTTAGAAGGTGTCTGCAAATTGTGATACCCTTTAATGACCGGTTGTAGAAGTTAGTTTAGGCCATAAGGAACGCATATCCGCTGGATCCAAAAATTTTGACCTTGGGAACATGGCCAAATGACCACGCCCTTTTTTAGCATGGGAAAATTCGAGAATTCCAGTGTGAAGAAAATTTTTGAACATATATAGCATGATGGGTGTCTACATTTATGTTTTTTGGGTTGCTGAATCGATTGGGAGGGTTATTTTGACACCCAGACACTCATACAAGGCTCTAGTGACCACGCCCACTTTTATCGTGGGAATTTTTGCCTCATTTTTGGATGCTATGTTTCCCAACCATAATATAGCATGATGGGTGTCTAAACCCATGTTTTTTGGGACGCTGAATCGATTGCAAGGGTTATTTTTAGTCTCTGGCCATCACATAAGCCATTAGTGACCACGCCCACCCTTTATCGTGGGAATTTTTGAGTCATTTACACATGACATATTTCCAAATCAAACTGTGGCATGTTAGGTGTCTAAACCCATGTTTTTTGAGACGCTGAATCAATTGGAAGGGTTATTTTTTGGCTCTGACGATCACATAAGCCATTAGCGACCACGCCCACATTTGATCGTGTGAATTTTGAGCCAATTTCACGTGATATATTTCCAAGTCAAACTGTGGCATGTTAGGTGTCTAAACCCATTTTTTTGGGGCGCAGAATCGATTGGAAGGGTTATTTGTAAGCTCATACCATCACATAAGCTATTAGCGACCACGCCCACTATGAGAAAATTTATGAGTATTTTCACATTTTTTATTTTCAAATCAGACCTTGTCATGTTAGGTGTCTATTAGACTGTCTAAGCCCATGCTTTTTCGGATGCTAAATCGATTGGTGTAACTTCCCCAAGTTATGTCTTTATCCATGGATGTAGTGATTCACCTTGAGGTGGTCTTAGAGTAAATCTTCTTATAATGACGTGTGGTGGATTATGGATATGAATAGCCATCTAATTTTCTTGGTTCTTCCTATGTAAACCATGCATGCTCTGAAGCTCTCACAGGACAAATGTTAGCCATTTCCTGAGATGCCACATCGATATTCACGGGTAGTAAGGGGTCCTGAACTCTGCTGTTTGGGGAACGAAAGCTTTATTGACAAATCAAGAGAAATTAGTTCCCCATCTTAATCTTTGACCACACTGTTATCTGTGGCAGAGAAAATACCGCTAGGTCTGCTGAGGCCTGAGCGCCCCATAGTTCCAAGGGCAAAAGTCTTAATGGATTGATCTAAGATGGAAAGCTCAGTGTTGGAAGAATCACTGGCTCTGATTATCACTTGTTTTACATTCCACGTCGTGTTATATCTAGCCATGTGCGGATTAGATTCTTATGCTGCTTTCATAAAAGTCTTAACAGCCTCATGATCTGAGAGTTTCTTGTCCTTAACGCTAGACAAGTAAGTGGATAGTGCAGATTTTTAACTGCTAAGCTGACTGACGAGTCTATGATTTATGACACTTCCTCTGTTTTCATTTCATGTAAAAATCTATTATTGGACTGATGTCACAACCCACATGTATTGAATGGGTCAATGTCAGGTTTCTGACAGAATTCATCCCACCCTTTTCAGCATGTCTGGTACTTGGTTTCCAGGCTTGGGTTAAAATCTCGACCACAGGCCC
This sequence comes from Beroe forskalii, assembly GCA_011033025.1. Lineage (NCBI taxonomy): Eukaryota > Metazoa > Ctenophora > Nuda > Beroida > Beroidae > Beroe > Beroe forskalii. The sequence goes on along the minus strand of WFMF01000028.1, from coordinate 493,047 downwards.
CAAAATGCCTCTTCCTTGAATGCCTGTCCTGTAACAGGGCATAGGCCAAGCTGTCAAATGAAGCAAGTAACTCAGAGGTTGAGGGTTATAAACTTTGTCCTGTAGAAGTGTTATGTGGTACCTGAATGTCCCAAAACATTGTGAGAACTATGAACTATGTTTGAGTCTCCCATCTTGGTGCAATCAACACTATCGGGCACTGGTTGTCCTGAACTTAGCACACCTGGAGCCTGTGCCATCAGAATCCCACGCAGAATCACAGTGAATGGAGAGAATGCATTGTCTCATTCCTCCCTCCCGGGAGTGTGGTGGAATGTATTCATTTGAATGAGTGATTGTGAGGCTCGTTACAGGTTATGTATCTAGGTAGCTGGCGATTTCTGTCAATCAGCCCTCAAGTACCAAACGACCGGTTACCATTTCTCAATAAATCCGGTTACGGTTTCGGTTGGCTAAAAACACCAGTTAACCGGTATTTCGGTTTCGGTTCGGTTAACCGACCGATTTCCCTAAACGGTTAATTGCGAAATCAAAATATTCGGTTACAGTTCCGGTTCCGGTTGGCTGAAAACGCCCGGTTAACCGGTATTTCGGTTTCGGTTCGGTTAACCGGTCGTTTCCTACCCTCAAGGGAACCCAGCGAGCTTGAATCAGTTTGGCCCGTATCTTGAATAATCTCCAATCCTTGTTTCCTGTTCAACCCTGTTGGTGGAGGCTGCTCAAGTTATCTGTGGCTATTTTCATTTAACCATTGGAGAGTTGGAACATGCTCCACTTCCAGATTTATTCTGAAAGTATATGGGCTGATTCCCATATGTGTATTTGTGAAATTGCAGCTAGTTGAGGACTCTTTGTTCCTCTTTTTTCTTTATGTATGCATGCAGTACTGGTAGCATTGTCTCCGCATATGACCACTTTTTGCCCTCTAAGAGGAGGAGGGAAGAGCTCTAGATTTTGTTTTTCTGTGAACAATTTCCACACGCTTGTCTGGAGTTCAACAATACTCCCCATCCTGAGTTGCTGGCATCTAATTGATGGTCTACGGCTGACCCCGACCAACACAAAATCTTCAGGTGTTTCACTGTGTCAGCACTAGGAACAGTTTGCTCCAAAATTCAGTTCTTTCAACTGATTTCCTGATAAGTGATATTCCCCAGCTTTCCTACTTTCCTAGCTGAAACCTCTCCTCCTTCTGACAAGTCCGGAATTTTGAGCTAGGAGCTTCTCTTCCTTCAGGGAGCGAAAGATTTATCCCATGTCTAGCGTTTGTTGAAGACAGCTCCATTCCCAGAAAGGCTATAACCTGTACTGGTTCCGAGAGCTTTTCTCCTGGTTCTCTACAAACCTTAGGTACTCTAGCCTCAATATCAGGTGATTGCCCAAGAGGAGAATCTTTCTCAAAAAAACGTCCAGATTGGCCCTTATTCATCTCAGTTCCGCTGAAAAGCTAAAAGCAGTTTCACGATATTAGTGAAAATCTATGGTAGAGCTGGGGAGTGGGGATAGTCCGAAACACAGGCACGCTAATTTTTATATTTCGTTCCCCCAAAAGAATGCTAGATTGTCCTGGCAGATTGGCATCCTGTAATATGCATTTCGAGGTCAATCTTCAGCATGAAACCCCCTGATTTCGTCGAACCTAGCGCTTGGGTTTAGAAACATGGGTTTAGACTCCTAACTTAATTCCCATGATGAAAGGTGGGCATGGTCACTAATGGCTTATGTGATAGCCTGAAAATAACCCCTCCAATTGATTCAGCGTCTCAAAAAACATGGGTTTAGACACCTTACATGCCACAGTGTGACTTGGAAATATATCACGTGAAAATGTGAAATTGGCTCAAAAATTCACACGATCAAAGGTGGGCGTGGTCGCTAATGGCTTATGTGATCGTCATAGCCAAAAAAAATAACCCTTCCAATTGATTCAGCGTCTCAAAAAACGTGGGTTTAGACACCTAACATGCCACAGTTTGATTTGGAAATATTTCATGTGTAAATGACTCAAAAATTCCCACGATAAAGGGTGGGCGTGGTCACTAATGGCTTATGTGATGGTCAGAGACTAAAAATAACCCTTGCAATCGATTCAGCGTCCCAAAAAACATGGGTTTAGACACCCATCATGCTATATTATGTTTGGGAAACATAGCATCCAAAAATGAGGCAAAAATTCCCACGATAAAAGTGGGCGTGGTCACTAGAGCCTTGTATGAGTGTCTGGGTGTCAAAATAACCTTCCCAATCGATTCAGCGACCCAAAAAACATAAATGTAGACACCCATCATGCTATATATGTTCAAAAATTTTCTTCACACTGGAATTCTCGAATTTTCCCACGCTAAAAAAGGGCGTGGTCATTTGGCCATGTTCCCAAGGTCAAAATTTTTGGATCCAGCGTATATGCGTTCCTTATGGCCTAAACTAACTTCTACAACCAGTCATTAAAGGGTATCATAATTTGCACCGACTTTGTACTAAGTCACCAGACTAGTAGTCCCGTGGATTGTAGATCTCGTAGATGTCTGATGTACAGTAGACGTAATGATACACTGATAAAGAACTTGGTGTAGTCCCATGGACTGTTCATCTCGTAGATGTCTGATGTACAGTAGACGTAATGATACACTGATAAAGAACTTGGTGTAGTCCCATGGACTGTTCATCTCGTAGATGTCTGATGTACAGTAGACGTAATGATACACTGATAAAGAACTTAGTGTAACTTGAGATGTAACAACTCGAGAGAGTCCTTAGACTGGACATTGGACAATGTACTGTAAGTACACCGGCAGTGTGTTCTAAAATTAGCCTGCTACTTGATACGCTATGTCCACTGTAATAATTAAGTTATTAAAGTATTAACAATTAACATTATATAACGTTATAAAGCTCTAACTTATTACTAAGTTCAATGAAATTATATTAAGCTAAAGTGTTTTACTCACATCATTGACCTCTTAAGACTTTTGACCTACTTTCGGCTTTGGCAACTTGTTTTTAACTTTCTAAAGTTAAAACACCGGTTATTTATTAAAATGACACATTGACACATGATATTGTATATACGAATTAATGATGTCATCACCAATTCTTGACTTCTCCTGTTCAGTGTTTGGCACTGGTCGCACGCATTGAATAGGCGGTAAAGATGACACCATTATTCTAGCTTTACACTCGTAAATTGGTGATTCGAACCGCCTTTTTCTTTTGACTACCTGACTCAATAGGCGCACAGACTGATAGGCGGTGAAGATGACGTTATTATCATATTGTTACGTAGTGAGTTGATGACTTATTGAACGACCTGCTGCTTTAGACCGTGCGCTTGGTAAGGTGTGAGGTTAGTAACCCGACCCCTTTCAAAGGGACGGGGGACCGCTGGCACACTCCCTGCTGGCAATATACACTCTCAATGTGTGATCATCAACTCTTCATTCTAAGTCAAGGTACCCACACTCAACTGATTGGTATTATATGGAACAAAACGGTAGTCACTTGCATTGGATACTTGGATGGCATGCCGGTATGATTCATGCATTTGGAGATTCATGAAGATTCATGAATATGGAGTTTTTACCCATGGCCTATACCCACTCCCTGTAGTACGCATGAGCCATGATAGGTACTATACCTCATCAGTGAGTAGTTTTAACTTGAGCAGCTTTAACTTGAGCAGCTTTAACTTTATGTTCTTTACAATAATTGTGTAATCACAGCTTTACGTACATGTAACCTACCACCAACATCGTGACACGTTATCAAGCGCTGTAACTCTTCTGCCTTCTGCCACACAGTATTCATATATTCAACTACAACACACACACAAACACACAGAATTAATATGCGTGTACACTGACTCCTATATACAATGTAATATGAGTGTGTAGTATTATATAACTACCTAGTCAACAACTTTTCAACACGCCCCAGAAAGGAGAAGATGTTGGAATATAAATGTGATACATCCTCTCATACAAGCATACAGGTTTATTACACCCTGGCTCCTGTTACGAGAAATACTCAGTGAACATTGTTCTTGAAGCGAAAACTCACGAAAACAGATTTTCATCGCTTGTGGCTCCTGTATACGAGTATTCCGTTCAGGCGTGGATGTAATGACACTGGATACTACGATAGTCTCTGCGTGTAAGCATAAACATTCTACATTTTACACACACAGAACTTTCTCATCCCCCCACGATGATGAAAGTGTTCTTCGAACTTTCGAAGATTAAGGGCTGCTCGCTGTGAATGAAGTCCGATGGAACCACTTCATTCTAACTTCAACCATTGATGGACAATGCAACCAAAAACTGTAATTGAGTTATTGGTTATCCAGCAGTGTTCTCCATCACTGATTAAAGCTAGAATTTTTAATTTTTTTAAATAAAAGCAAGCAGCCCTAGAAGCGGCTTAGGGCTTTTAGCTTTAAATGGATTACCAACTCAACAACAAAATTATTTCAAATTATCAATCAAAGTATGATGTAGGTATCACCGGAAAACCTACCTTGTCAGGTAAAAATCGAAATTTGAAACCCAATTACTGAGCAAGGAGCGAAGAGGAAACAACCTTATTAATTTCGGCTAATTAGATCTTAAATTTCATTCTTATAGTTGCAATTTGGAGGTCAATCATTACCAATGTCTTCATAGCAAACCTCTAGTACCTACCTACAACTAAATACACTTAACTGACGGTTATTTCACTATGCTGAAGGCAAAATTTAGGAAATTATAATGATTGCAGGACAAGTGTAAGTATAGTTCATACTAATCGGGTTCAAATTCATCATATTAGAATATTGGTTGAAAGTTTATTCTTTTATCGTGGAAAGAGGACAAAATTGTAGTAAACTGTCGTTAATCATTAATTAAGCTGAGATTTATTCGCATCTTAATGATGTAAATCAAGTTCACTCTGCACCTTCTGGTAGTAAAGTTGCGATGTATACGCCTCTTGTTGTAATACCTATGCACGTACATAATATAATGAGGTAATTCGATTTTACATCCGAGTGGTATAAAATCATGATCTAATTGGTGTGTGCGCATACTTCCACTGATCAATCAATAATACCTTTTTCGTATTTGCCTTGCGAGTTTTTCTCGCGAGGCATTTGAACACGTCTTTTTGTAAATTTGCCTCGCGAACATTCTCGCGAGTCAAAAGGCCGATTTTTCTCGCAAGTATTTTTGCACAGGAGCTACGACAAATAAATTTCTCGTGAGTTTTTTCGGCTTGACTCGCGAGTTTTTCTCGTAACAGGAGCCACAGTGTTAGTATAGGTTTACTAGTATAGTTTCACTAGTAAAGGTTTACTGGTATAGAGCCTGCCGCTGAAATTTGTCGCGGGAAAATTTAAAAAATCACGGCTTTTTGTTGAAAACATAGAATATAACACGACTTTTCGTAAATTTTCATAAAATATTATGAGAACCATGGTTGCTAAAATCCAAAGTTGAGCACCGAGTAGAGCATAGCCGTAAAGAGATCAGAAAACGTTGCCCAGTAGCCTCTGTTCATGCTATCGACTGTACCCAGACAAGTAGAGGTGTCATTACAAGCTCCACACCCATTCCCTGAGAAGTCGGCCTCGCTGGCTCTGTCCACTGGTAGTTTACATGAGGTTGCCAGAGTTCCATCCTCCGCAGTGAGACAGGGTTCTGGGGAGGGGGAGGAGACCCATTTGTCTCCACTCCAAGTCCAATTGTAGCACTTCACCAGGTAGTCAGACCCTGTGTCGGGCCATGTGTTGCACTCAGATTCGGAGCAAGTCAGGCACTCTGAGTTGTTGGTGCAGGTTAGTCTTGTTGTTACACACCCGAAGGTGTTCACTCCCCTGTTAACGGGGGCACCTTGCACTATCATTGGTCGTGTGCACTGCGCAGAGTCCCCCGTACACAAGTCCCACGGTAGGTTGAAGTATTGTGCTGCAGAACTGGCTCTTCCTGTCTTGCACTTGATATCACCGGATTCTGTAAACCTAAAATGACATAGGAAGAGAAGTGACACAGCGAGGAAACCCTTTAAAACTGCCATTCTCTGCTGGGATAAATCGTAGGTCGTTTTAAGATTAGCAAAATGATATATAGGTCAGTAGGGGATTAGCAAGGGATCAGGGGGTCATTGGTATACTTTTTAAATACAACCGCGCAACCCCAATTTATCCTTATAGAGTTATAGGAACAGCGAACTTAAGAAGGCATATGTCAGGGTGGACCGTGGATTGCTGTAACGTATGTTATTGTTTTTCTATGACGAATAATTCAAAGGATAAATATCTCGAATTTAAGAAAATTAGATTTATTTGCAACAAAGATGATATGCAAATTATGTAATTAAGTATATGAACTGATAAAGTATCAAATCAGAGCAAAGGTCAATTTACAGATATTATTCAAATAATGAACACAATTCGAAAATTTACTCCTTTATAAAGCCTAAATTAATATCTGCTACTGTACAAATTATTCACAATAGCAGGGCCCGTGGCCTCCGACCACCGTTCACCATTTTTTCGCTTCAGCAGTTCGTACAGTACGATGTAGTACTGTAGTTCTTATCAGTGATGAGGTCATATTTTAATCGGGTGTGCCTACTCCTCTAAGTGATGTCCATATACCTGGTGGTGTCAAACGTCACTGGTACTTTCGTATGAATATCCCTATCATCGGTATGCTTGATTGGGTACTGAGTGGTGTCAGAGAGGTCTGTGGCTATATATAAGGAAGACCGGACAGACAGATATCATTATTATAAAGGATTAAGGCAGTTGAAGCACCGTGCTTAGCGCAACCCAAACGCCGGCTAAAAACGGAGTTGAGATCCCGCGATTTTTTGCCGGGTAGTAGAAAAATAAATTCCCTCTAGAGAAGCATTATTTTTATTTGAATTTAGGCTTTAGATTTTCCGTAATTAATGCTCAAAGTTGGAAAAGGAATCGCGAAAAACAAGATTGAGTTGAAGGTTTAATTCACCAGTTGCGCGCGTTGCTATGGTGATTGGTGCATGGGAGTAATTTGCACGGGAGTGGTACAATGTTTATTTCTATTTTCAATAAATCTATGTCAGTAAGTAAGTACATGTGCTGGTTTTGGTAGAAACTGTAACGATATATTGCATATGCCATGTTAATACATTGTGGCAAATTAATGCTTCATCGTTCCTGCTTTTACCTGACACTACAACAACCGCCTTGCACAACATTGTCAAGCTTTTCCGAGCGTATTGCGTGGGTACTGCGTGATGGTATGTGAATTGTAGGTGTTGTGTACACGGTGTGTACCTACTGACTTCCCTTTAAAAGACTACATACGTCTACTGAAAAGTTTGTACATTTTAAGTGTAAGTATGTACTTCTATGTATTTAAAAGAGATGTACATTGTACACTCACACACTTTGGAGGAGCACTGAAGCACTACAAGGGTTGTGTGTATGTAAGAGATTACAAGGCTTGTTGCACAACATTGCCAAGCTTTTCCGAGCGTATTGCGTGGGTACTATATACACGGCCGTGTTGTTTTCGCGCGTGCTGTATACGTATAACCATCACTGATGGAGTTACGAAACCAGAGATGGAGTTATATAAACACGCGCGAAAGTCTCTCTCTAAAAACTCCATCAGTAGATTTCAAAAGTCCATCAGTAGATTTCGAAAGTCCATCTCTAGACTTATATTCGGATTCTGACACGCTGAATTACCGAATGTTACAAAAGTTAATTAATCATGCTTACACTGTTTATTTACCCTGCTTATTTATCCTTTCTATTTACCCTGTCTATTTACCTTGTCTATTTACCCTGTTTGTTTACCCTGTTTTACCTGACCTATTTACCGTATTAAACAAAGATGCACATGCAGAGTAACGAACACCAAATACCAATCAACACATTGTAATTACTGTGTACATTTGCAAACCGTTATATGCTAGACAAGTATGTCACGTGACGTCGGCTCGTAACAAAGGTATAGAATGGAATGTGGCTGCTATACATTTGAGAGTAATTGCAATTCCATATAGCGATGTGCACCATGAGCGGTGCCTCTTTAGTTGTACACTTTTTATGTTTGGTCGGACGTGTTCAGTGTTCACAACACATTTCGATGTATTGGTCTGTTGCTGCTGATTTATACATAACCAATTATGTTGTACTCGTACAATGATCATTCAAATGTGAGTGGATTCTTGAGAATGTGAGAAAGTGTGTGTGTGTGTGTGTGTGTGTGTATTAGTGTATTGAATATTTACTCCGTGATTGTAATTGTATCTTTTCGATTTGTCTGTACATTGATTTTGCAGAAGTTCATCGAAATGAACGTTTTGATGGATCTTTGTTGATTGCTGCTTTTTCAAATTATCTTCAAAATGTACAAATGTGAAAACTAAGATTGATAATTTAATAAGATATGCTGTTCAGGGTGCTAAATCTGTTCAATTTATGCTTACTTCAAATCGGCCGTGTATATACTATATAACCACGCGCCAAGAGAGAGACTTTTGATCTTCACATATAGCACTCACTGGCGTTCGTACTATATGAGCAATTAGACACTCACTGCGTTCGCGCCTAATTGTAATTCACCACGCTGCGCGTGGCGAATTGCAAAAGTCTCTCTCTAGTCGCGTGGTTATATAGTCTATATTGCGTGAAGGCGTGTGTAGTGTACACGGTGTGTACCTACCTACTGACTTTCCTTTTGAAAGATTGCACGTGTAGTGAAAAGTGTGTACATTGTTAAGGGTGTACTGGGTAAGTGTGTACTTCCCTGTGTGCACACTTTTTAACATGTATTTAAAAGGTGTGTACTGTGTACACTGTACACTGTACACTCACACGTGTTAGGGAAGCAGTGAAAGATGTGTATGGGGTAAGTGTGTACTTCTATGTATTTAAAAGGGGTGTACATTGTATACTCACGTGTAGAGGAAGCAGTACAAGGATCCTGTGAAAGTGAGAGAGTACAAGGGTTGTGTGAATATCACGTGTGAAGGTTGGCGGATTGTCTGCATTTTTAAAGACGTTTTCCAGTGTGCTGCGAGGCTGTGAGAGTTTCCTATGGGTTCTTGATGTGTATAATTACTATATATACATATATCACATACGTAGCTATGTTTTAGCTGACGCCCTTATCTCACGTTTCATGTTTAACAAGGCTATGTCTCTTACAAATCCCCCCTCTGGTGACGACCATGTTGCCGTGTGAACTGCTACCATGGTTTCCATGGTATTGTTATCTTTAGAAACATCTCGTAGAGCTACATTTATTACAGTGATGCTGCTTTGATGTGCAGATTACTACCGTGCAATTATTTTAAGAGTATAACTGGTCGTGGTAAAATACACTTATCCACAGAAGTGATACTGTTGGCTGTTGCACTTATTGCACTCGGCTGACGGCTTCTCCTCGGGTGATAAGTGCATTAATTGGCACTCGGCTTTTCATAGTGCAATTAATGTAACAGTATCACTATGTACCGTTAGATTAGCGTATAGAAGGATATCGTAGTGCCAGTGATACTGCCATAGAAGTATAGAAGTCAAATTTACCTTTGTTGGTATAAGGATACAAAATAATTCATGTTGAGATAACGCCTTTTCTGTTTCAGGTGTCGGAGACATTCCACTTCGACTTGAACTCCAATGAAATGCTGAAGAAGGCCGGTCACAAGCTCGAGTTTCAAGTAAGTTATTGCTTTTGTCAATAGCTGATGGTATGTCAGCGAAAATAGCGCAGAGTACAATTGTTGCTGATAGCAGCACTACAGTAAGACTCCAATGACTCTAACGCTAATTTGATGACCACCCAGCTAGCCAAGTAATCTAGCAAATACTAGGGGTACTCATTTAGCTGTGTATACGAGTTCTACTATTCTAACCCTATACAACTATACACAGTACACTGTGTATCTTTCTACATTCTACTACCTATTTTAACATGGTACTATACTTAAAGTACAAAGATACAAAGTACACTAGGAATGTAGTTTAGTGACTGTATATCTTCTACATTCTAATATTCTACCTATGTTGCTATTCTATGGTACTATACAAAGATACAACTATACAAAGATACAACTATACTAAGTACCTCGAGTTTCAAGACGAAACGAGAGGCACTTCAGCTGTCTTCTCCATAACAGACCCTACCAGCGATATGTTTGTAGTTATAAGGGTGAGTAATGTTTTATTTATTGAATTAAGGGTGAGTAATGTTTTATCGAATTTTCTAACAGCGATCCGACTTCTTTTATATTCAATCAGCAAATGTCTTCAATCAGCAAGTCAGCAAACTTTGAAAACTTCAAAGCTGAGGGACATTTGGCATCCTATCTAGTATCTACGGCTGCAAATGGATTGCTCTCATATTTTCGTCATTAGAATTCGTTCAGATCATGAGATTTGAATCCAGTCTCCGGATTAGAATCCAATCGTCTTTAGGAACCAATAACTTCAATATAATGCAAATACATTCACATACTAAGCTTTTGGTCAAAGACAAACTGAGTGATACATTTTACATCCGTTTTATTTCGGATAAAATCGTGTTGTCCGATGAACAAAAACCGTTCTACTTTTCGGTCCATTTAAATTTAAAGATGCATTAATAATGTTTCGGTATCATGTTCCTTTCATGAGTACGAAGTTATTAGTTCAGCATATTCTTCAATTCATTACTAGAATATGTATTGTCTCAGTATATATTATGGTGTGGGACAGAGAGGCTCGAATGTTTCATCACTTTGGATTCAGTATGTAGAGCACTAAAAAGGAAGCGAAATTTGAGTAGTTTCAAAATTCTAATGAATGGTTCAAAGTCATTGGTCTCTTTTCTGAAAGTATCGGTACTCATTTGGAATTTAAGCAAAATTCCAACTTAAGCATTTTAAACATACATCCTAATTCCAACACCCCCAAGAAATCATGATTACGAATAATTCAATTTTATAATTCTATTCACTCATTTTGTTAGTAGCGGTGAATAACACAGTCTGACGTCAGCTTGCCGATGCTAGATTGGTGAAACAAGTCTGCTCAATTTTTCCTACTGTCACCATTTTTGATTACATTGATCTGTCGACACCACTTTCATAGTTTCTTGACGCCGGTCTGCTGCATTAAAAACATGTCAAAATGGCAAATTCTTCACGTCACTCCCATGAACTTGATGGAACGCACATTGACATGTTTTTCATTATCTTGGCGCGCAGAAACACATTTTCAACGTACGCGCGCAGTTTGTACAATTGCGCGCGGGGCGCAATCGAACGGCCTGCAGGCAGTGCTGACTGTCGACCGATACATACACAAATCAAAACTCATAAGAAATGCACGTCGATAGCTTATAAAAGCAGGATGCAGGAACCGACCAAACACACCAAACAGATAGAGTAAGAGTCCTCCGAAGGAAAGTCGGCATTCCTCCACACTGCCCCTGAAACCACCTGAAACTTCATTTCATTGACGTTGATAGAATTAAGCACTTTCATTCAATCAATTGGGAGCCTGACTTATAACCTCAGATATTTTACCCTGTGCACTTTATCTCTCTCCCCTGACCCTAACCATAACCTCAACCTAACCTTAACCCTTGACCCAAACCAATGCCCTAACCATTACCTATACTTGAAATATCTTGCGGTAAAATGTCGTGAGGTAATGGAATCGAGATAAAATTTCTGTGCCCTATGAAGCTTAGATTATCCCGATTTGTTCATTGAATCTATGTGGATTGATGAAATTATTCCTTTCAGTTGGAAAAGACACTGCAGAAAGACGAACTCTGCGATGCGTTTGAAGCGTATACCAAAGACACGGATAACCACAAAGTAAGACGCCCCTTCTCAGACTCTTTCGGTGTTTCATTTCTATATTATTTGGTTTTGCATGAGAACACCAAATAATTCATTCCCTATAATTAAGGGGTTAATTTTCAATAGATAGGTTACAGTAAATATAAGCGTTCTAAATTACGGCTTTTTAATCTGCCGCTAGGAGCCGATTAATTCAACTAATCCAGTAGTAACCTTGCATCAAACCTTGCGTAACCTCACGTTCTGCTGCCCAGGTAACGAACCGTAACGCGCAAGTAGCGGGTGACTTCTGCAACAGGTTGGGCAAGTACCGCATGCCCTTCCTCTGGACGGGGTTTAACTTGGAGCGAGCCCTACACGGCACGGACGGCATGTTCCTGAACCCTGACCTCCGGAACGGGGACAGTTCGCTGAAAGAGCGCGAGCTGGTCAGCAACTCAGGGTCCTGGAAGAGCGAGTCTGACAACTTCGAGAACGCGTCCCTAAACTCAGTGCCGTTCAGCGCGCGGTATCCGAGCATGGACAAGAAGTACGGTCGGTTAGGATCCATGTCCAATCAGTCGTCAACCGAGCGGATAGACTCACACGAAATCAAGATTAACCTCTCGAACTTTGCCGCCAAGAAAGGCATGATTACACGGGTTTTCAAGCAGGAAACGGAACATTTGACCGACGAGGATCTGTGTAAATACTTGTTCGAACTAAACAATAAAAAGAATTCCACTCTCAAACGCCTCAAAGTTGTTCCCAGTAAGTTCACCTTTTCTCTGTTGAATCGCTTACATATATTCATAAACTTTATGCTACGCGGAATCGCTGAAGGATTTGATTTCACTTTAAATTGAGTAGGGTAACATTTTCAGTATCGAATGTCTCATCATCATTCACAAGAATGTTACACAAACATTATTTAGCTTATATAGAACCACCAGTCATCATCATCTTATCACGAGTCCTTTATTCCCTGATGTCACACTGCCATGGAATGAATATTCGTGCTATTTATTAGCGAGGGCAAGTGAAAATCCTCTCGAACTTACAAAGATCCGCGCCTCTCAAGTCTTAGTTTCCACCATCGCAAAGGGTCTATGGCCCAGTCGCCCGATGCACCCTAGGCGCATCCTAAATGACCCGGGCGTGCATGAGGTGCATTAAAGGTGCGTTTAGGGGCACGCCCTGGTCATTTGGGGTGCGTTTAGAGTTCGTTAAGGGTGCATCTAGGGGGCATCGGGCGACTGTTCATAGGCCTCGCAAAAATTAGAAAGTTAGCACATCTCAAAACCCTCACCCCTGAAGATTCAGCCTGCAAGTTACCACTCCTTAAACTTACCAACCCTCTCTCTAGACCCCTCACCCCGCAGTTCACATGCTGCTGGAGATACAGCCCGCAAGTTACCACTCCTTAAACTTACCAACCCTCTCTCTAGACCCCTCACCCCGCAGTTCACATGCTGCTGGAGATACAGCCCGCAAGTTACCACTCCTTAAACTTACCAACCCTCTCTCTAGACCCCTCACCCCGCAGTTCACATGCTGCTGGAGATACAGCCCGCAAGTTACCACTCCTTAAACTTACCAACCCTCTCTAGACCCCTCACCCCGCAGTTCACATGCTGCTGGAGATACAGCCCGCAAGTTACCACTCCTTAAACTTACCAACCCTCTCTCTAGACCCCTCACCCCGCAGTTCACATGCTGCTGGAGATACAGCCCGCAAGTTACCACTCCTTAAAACTCTCTAGACCCTCACCCCCCAGTTCTCTCTAGACCCTCACCCCTGCAGTTCACATGCTGCTGGAGATACAGCCCGCAAGTTACCACTCCTTAAACTTACCAACCCTCTCTAGACCCCTCACCCCGCAGTTCACATGCTGCTGGAGATACAGCCCGCAAGTTACCACTCCTTAAACTTACCAACCCTCTCTCTAGACCCCTCACCCCGCAGTTCACATGCTGCTGGAGATACAGCCCGCAAGTTACCACTCCTTAAACTCACCAACCCTCTCTCTAGACCCCTCACCCCGCAGTTCACATGCTGCTGGAGATACAGCCCGCAAGTTACCACTCCTTAAACTTACCAACCCTCTCTCTAGACCCTCACCCCGCAGTTCATGCTGCTGCTGGAGATACAGCCCGCAAGTTACCACTCCTTAAACTTACCAACCCTCTCTAGACCCCTCACCCCGCAGTTCACATGCTGCTGGAGATACAGCCCGCAAGTTACCACTCCTTAAACTTACCAACCCTCTCTAGACCCCTCACCCCGCAGTTCACATGCTGCTGGAGATACAGCCCGCAAGTTACCACTCCTTAAACTCACCAACCCTCTCTCTAGACCCCTCACCCCTGCAGTTCACATGCTGCTGGAGATACAGCCCTCAAGTTACCACTCCTTAAACTTACCAACCCTCTCTAGACCCCTCACCCCGCAGTTCACATGCTGCTGGAGATACAGCCCGCAAGTTACCACTCCCAAACTTACCAACCCTCTCTCTAGACCCCTCACCCCGCAGTTCACATGCTGCTGGAGATACAGCCCGCAAGTTACCACTCCTTAAACTTACCAACCTCTCTCTAGACCCCTCACCCCGCAGTTCACATGCTGCTGGAGATACAGCCCGCAAGTTACCACTCCTTAAACTCACCAACCCTCTCTCTAGACCCCTCACCCCGCAGTTCACATGCTGCTGGAGATACAGCCCGCAAGTTACCACTCCTTAAACTTACCAACCCTCTCTCTAGACCCCTCACCCCGCAGTTCACATGCTGCTGGAGATACAGCCCGCAAGTTACCACTCCTTAAACTTACCAACCCTCTCTCTAGACCCCTCCCCGCAGTTCACATGCTGCTGGAGATACAGCCCGCAAGTTACCACTCCTTAAACTCACCAACCCTCTCTCTAGACCCCTCACCCCGCAGTTCACATGCTGCTGGAGATACAGCCCGCAAGTTACCACTCCTTAAACTTACCAACCCTCTCTCTAGACCCCTCACCCCGCAGTTCACATGCTGCTGGAGATACAGCCCGCAAGTTACCACTCCTTAAACTTACCAACCCTCTCTCTAGACCCTCACCCCGCAGTTCACATGCTGCTGGAGATACAGCCCGCAAGTTACCACTCCTTAAACTTACCAACCCTCTCTAGACCCCTCACCCCGCAGTTCATGCTGCTGGAGATACAGCCCGCAAGTTACCACTCCTTAAACTTACCAACCCTCTCTCTAGACCCCTCACCCACAGTTCACATGCTGCTGGAGATACAGCCCGCTAGTTACCACCCCAACCCTCTCTAGACCCCTCACTGGAGTTCACATGCTGCTGGAGATACAACCGCAAGTTGACCAACCCTCTCTCTCTAGACCCCTCACCCCGCAGTTCACATGCTGCTGGAGATACAGCCCGCAAGTTACCACCTTAAACTTACCAACCTCTCTCTAGACCCCTCACCCCGCAGTTCACATGCTGCTGGAGATACAGCCCGCAAGTTACCACTCCTTAAACTCATCAACCCCCTCTCTAGACCCTCACCCCGCAGTTCATGCTGCTGATGGCAAGTTACCAGCCGACTACCAACCCTCTCTCTAAGTACCCCCAGTTAAACTTACAGCCCAACCCT
Source organism: Beroe forskalii (assembly GCA_011033025.1). NCBI lineage: Eukaryota > Metazoa > Ctenophora > Nuda > Beroida > Beroidae > Beroe > Beroe forskalii. The sequence continues at coordinate 477,609 of WFMF01000028.1, read as the reverse complement.
CTCCAGACCCCTCTAGACCCCTCACCCCGCAGTTCACATGCTGCTGGAGATACAGCCCGCAAGTTACCACTCCTTAAACTCACCAACCCTCTCTCTAGACCCCTCACCCCGCAGTTCACATGCTGCTGGAGATACAGCCCGCAAGTTACCACGACCAGGCAGTCCTGACTCCTGCCCTGAGGAAGGTTCAGCCGTACATCATGTCGAAGGATGCGTGTGAAGCGGATCGGTATAAGTTCCCGATCAGAGAAGTAGAGGAGTTCCCGGGACGAGATGTTTACATTCCTTATCACGACTACAAGTCAGTGCTTTATAATTAGCAAACCTTTGCGAGTCAAAAGGTTTTCGGATAAAAAGTTTACTTTCCATCCTAATTTATAGAACTCGCGAACATGATCGAAAACAGAATATACCTGTAATGACTGCGAATGTGCACCGTACTATATTAACCAGCGCCAGGGTGTCTGTCTTGATCTCCTTCAGATCTGTTCCCCTACCTTTCTTACGATTAACGTATATTCCCCTCAGGAACTTCCTGTACATCTACCCTACCTACTTACCTAGGGGGGTTCCTCCTCATATATGTGGGATTGTGGTGAGGGTGACCCCCCCCTCCTTGACCAACGTATATTTCCCTCAGGAACTTCCTGTACATCTACCCGCTGAACCTGAACTTCAACAACCGGACGGGCAGCTGCAGGAACATCATGCTCAAGATACAGCTGCTAGAAGCGGAGGGGGACGCCGGCGTCCTGGAGGTGCGTATAATAACTTATACAAGACGTGTTTACCTTTTAACCAAGTGTTTTTGCAGCATAATTATAGCAATAAATGTCATTTACTAAATTATGAGACATAAGTTTTGTAACTTTTATTTTTTAAGTTTTAAACTTACAACACAAACATTTCTCGCTTATTTCTCGCTCCTCTGCACGAGATATCACGTGCTTGTCACGTGACGCACCTTGCGCCAAATTACTTAGCCTCCCCCTTATTTACGAGACGTTCCAATTCTTTCACGCCTCATCAAATTTCAACATGATGTCATCAACGGGGGAACCACTGAAATATTTGGTCTTCAATTTCACTACTTGATTAGCGTAATAAACTGAGGTTTGGGTGAGGTTAAGCTGGTTTTCCGGTCAGCATTGTCGCTATGTAACGTACCTAACGTCACAGTTCTGGAACATACACTGTGTTGTCAAAAGAGGCCTGTAAAATGTAGTTCTATTCTTAGCCCGCCCGATATGTTCATATAAGGCTTTGTAGGGTTGGAATGCTGTACTCAGCTGACGATTCTAATGCCGAACAAGGCGTGTACGGAACATTCATTACTCAGTGTATCGCGCATTCCTGGGAGAGTACGCCAGTGTATAGGTGCTACTTGGAATGGAAAAGTTCCAAAAAAAAGACTGAGGGCTACAATGTTTATGTTCCCCATATCCCCCATGGAATTACAGGCCTGTAATATTGTGCATGAATTATGGGCATATTATAAGAAAGTGCTGATAATGATAGAGAAAACCATACTCTATCATTACCTAAACTGACAATGTATCTTATTTAGAGGCTTGACAGTTGACAAATTCTATTCTCCGCAGGGCATTTACGGTAGATCGTCCTCGAAGCGAATGATATCGGAGGCCACCACCTGCGTTCAATATCACAACCGGTAAGTGGTAGGGATGGGTAACCACCGATCACATAGTATTTCTATCTGTAATCTCAGGAGTGCTGTAATCTGTTTCCCGCACTTATTTTTACGGCAATTTGACGTCACCGAACTACTGTTAAAGGCGCCACAGCCCTTTCGTGCACATGACCTCTACTCTCGCAGGCCCAAATGCTTAGCAACATAGCTAAGTTGCTAATAGCATTAGTGGTGGGTTGTGAAGTTGTGTAGCAGCACACGTAGATTGCTTAGAAACAGAGGTGGGTTGCATAGCAACATAGCTAGGTTGCTTGCAACTTAGCAAGGTTGCTTAGCAACAGAGCTGGATTTCTTAGCAACAGAGCTAGGTTGCTTAGCAACAGACCTAAGTTGCTATGTAACAGGGGTAGGTTGCTTAGCAACAGAGCTAGGTTGGAGTAGCAACAGAGCTAGGTTGCTTAGCAACACAGGTAGATTGCTTAGCAACAGAGCTAGGTTGCTACGCAACACAGGTAGATTGCTTTGCAGCATCCCTTCCTCACGTGACCTCTACTCTCCTAGGAACCCCTTCTTCTATGAGGAAGTGAAGCTGGAGCTGCCCCCATACCTGACGCGCAACCACCACCTCCTCTTCAAGTTCTATCACATCGTGTGTCAGAACCCCAACAAGCAGAAGGACAAGCAGAAATCAGACAAGGAACAGTTAGTGGGCGTCACGTGGCTACCTCTCAGAATCAGGACGCAGGTAGGTTGCTTAGCAACATAATCAGGATGCAGGTAGGTTGCATAGCAACATAATCAGGATGCAGGTATGTTGCTGAGTAACAGAATCAGGCCGCATGTAGGTTGCTTAGCTACCCCTTAGAATCAGGATACAGGTTGGTTGCTTAACAAAAGAATCAGGACGCGATAAGGTTGCTTAGCAACATAATCAGGACGCAGGTAGGTTGCTTAGCAATATAATCAGGACCCAGGTAGGTTGCCTAGTTCAACAGAATCAGGACGGAGGTAAGTTGCCTAGCAACAGAATCAGAACTGGAGTAGGTTGCTATAGCAACATCTCAGAATTTGGAGTAATTAGTTTGCTGTAGCAACCTCTTAGAATTAATCATAAGGACGGAGGTAGGTTGCTGTAGATTACTTTATCAGTGTTAGGACGGAGGTAGGTTGCTATAACAACAGCTCGGAATTTGGTCGGATGTAGGTTGCTATAGCAACCATCGCCACCTCTCCAGGACAACATGGTGATGAGTGACGACGTGTTAGCTCTAGCTCTGGGAGAGCACCGTCTGCCTGTCTGCACGGAGCTGCCCAAGAAGGAAGCCTACTCCTGCATCTCACCCAAGGTAACTACAGGCCATTTCATGTCACGTGACTTAACACTGTTAAGGCACGTGATCAGTCACGTGATAGTATTAGTGTCACGTGACTTATGTTGCAAACTTTTCAACTCGTGGGAAAGTTTTATAATCGAGCAGTTAGTGCTGTGAAAAGCTAAAGGATTGCATTTTATCAGTTTCATTGCATTTTATCAGTTTCATTGCATTTTATCAGTTTCATTGCATTTTATCAGTTTCATTGCATTTTATCAGTTTTACATTGCATTTTATCAGTTTTCTTGTGCGTGTTAAATTCAGTGCTCTGTTATCAGTACACAGTAACTCGCACTCAGCAACATTTCATTGTGCATCTGCCTTATGTACACACTGTACACAAAATGGACTTTCATTGGACAATCTGTACGAATTGGAAAAGACGTTGACTCTGTGTTCAGTGGTTTGGGAGCTAAGTGGGAGGAGATCACCAGGACTGCAGCCATGAAGCTTGACAAGTCTCTGTCAACCCTTGTCTTATCAGCTGTGAGTGTGCTGGGAAAGAGTAAGGCTATGCTTAGATCAGCAGCTGTGTGCGTGGAAGGAATGAACAAGGAGCAGATTGAGATTCAGAGATCACTTCTCAGATCTAAACTTCAGGAGAGCCTGCTGAAGAGTAACTCGATCAGATTATCGCTGCAGACGACAGTGGAGAAGGAGATGAGAAGTTTCAGCGACGTGGTGAAGCAGGGCTGCGACGAGAGGATCACGGCGACTCAAGTAAAGCTGCAGTCAAGTCAGCAGTGATGGACGATGACAGGAGGAGAACTGTGATGGTCTTCGGTCTCGAGGAGAGATCCAATGAAGCTGTGCAGCAGAAGGTGGAAGAGATGATCAGAATCAGCTGTGTGACAGAAAGACCCACTGTTAGCGATTGCTTCCGAGTTGGTACCGTTAGAGCAGGGGTTCAGCGCCCAGTGAAGGTGGTGTTCCAGAGCAGCGAAGGAGCAGCGATGGTATTGAGGAGTGCTAGAAGACTACGGGACACTCACTTCAGCAGGGTATTCATTTCTCCAGACAGAACGCGTGAGGAGCGAGAAGAAAGGAAGGGACTTGTGCGACAGATGAAGGAGAAAATCAGCAGCAATCCTGAGCAGTACCATTATATCAGCAATGGTCAGGTGTGTAGCAGAGACAAGGTGGCAGTATCTACTCTCCCTGCAGCAGCAGCAGCTTCAACTCCCTCTCCTCGGACTACATCGCACCCCATCTCAGCCTCCTCAGTCGTCCCTCAGACTACGCCACGGTCAACCCACGTTCCATCATCAAACATTCGAATCGTATGACCTGCCTCGCGCCGGACGGGACTTGCTGCGAACCCTCCTTAAGTCCCCATCCCCCATTTTAATGTTTGAGTGTGTGTGTGTGTTGCTGTCTGACTTTCAGAGTGCTGATTTGATGTGTGAATGAACTGTGGCATTCAGGTCGCACTGTACTGCGAACACAGCCATCTCAATGTCAATGTGGTTTTTTAATGATTTTTATTGTCCTAATTATATTTACTTTCAAAGCCCTTATGGGTGCCCCACCGTGGGTTTTCAAACAAACAAAACTACGGTAGTTAATAAGTCTGGGCTATGGCTACAGCCCCTAGGCTTCTAAACTACGTCTGATATTATACTTAGATACATTATGTAATTATGTAGCGTCAATAGTTTGAAACGGGTGACATTAAACTTACTGTCGCCTAGCTTGTCTCTCACAGTTATATCTTGAGTGAACAATTGTTTCAATGTCGGGATATCCCATCTAGAAGAGCTAAACCACTCGGTATTCCTATTGGTTTTTAGAATCATGACCTGATCAGCTTATAAGTCAGAAAATCATATAATCTATACCGTAGTAAATATAATCTTACTAAAATATAATCTAACTAAAATAATCTAAATTTGCACTTGTTCACTTTATATTATGCGCTGTTGGTTCTTACACACATCACTACATGTAATTGACATGAAATGAGTGTTATGCTTATTGTTCAATGTTCATGTTGCATGTTCTAACTGCTTCTGGAAATCTCTCATGAATTCTCGTATGAATACGAGGGGTTCTAGCGACACTCCATAAAGCTTCTGAGGGTCATACCAGTTTCATGCCATTTCAAACTACTGTCATGCCATTTGTAACTACTGCCATACCATTTCTTACTTATTTCATACCATTTCTAAATTCTAACTACTGTCGTCTGTCATACCATTTCTAACTACTGTCATAGATACCAACTGCAGCAAGTGTTGGTATCCTCATTTACTCTGCTCTTCTTAGATTTAGCTATGAACAATAGCAGCTGTGAGAAATAGAGTTCATTCTGATGATGAGCTGGAATTCCCTTATATAAACTGTAAAAATTTCACATTAATTCTGTCCTTGTTATGTTGGTTGTCTTATGATCTTACTCGTTAACTGTAGCAGTGCCTGTTATCCAATGCCTTCTGACCCAGTGGCTGGAGTTACAATGTCGTACACATTTGTCAAATTACTGTAAGCAATTTCAAATGGAATGTGGGTTTGAAAACTGTTTTTTTGTAAATTTTGTGCTTGGCCCTCCCGTGAAGGCATTTGGGAAGGGTTAGCTGAGATAGTTATTGGGGATTGAATCTGAAGCATAATGTGCTGTACGGCTCGTTAAACAAGGAACTGAAACCGTAGGGCTCCGTACAGGCTTCGCTCTTCACCTTCTGGTAATAATGTTGCGATATACACGCCTCTTGTTGTAATAATGCGCTGATGAGGGATGCTGCGCGTGACCAAATTTCCTGAAATGGCACATTGCACCTGATATCTGCTACAATAACTGAATAATGTTATTGATAATAAATGTTTAGTAAACAGTGATTATCAATAAATTGTTTACTTTTCGCTTCGTTTAGATTTGTTGTAATCTAATAAGTAAATATTAGCTCGGTATGTGATTGGATGGGATTAAACCACGTCTACATTATGCGAATGTTTAGACTCCGTATATCCCTCCTTATTAGATTTACTCGGGTTGAGATTGAATTTGCTGCACCAATCATTGCCCCCCTAAGTGTATTAACTCCTGCAGAGTAAACAAACCAAACACCCGGCTTCCTTGCCGGACATTCCTTTTGGGGCTCGTACCTTGCACTCCTGCAGCCCGGTTTTCATTTGTTGCATTTTTACTCTGTTTTTATCTACGTGTTTGGACCGAATAAATGATTTCCGTGTATAGATAGAATTGAGAATTTCTCGTTTCTACTGTTCCTATTTGCATTGATTCAATCTTGCGACCCTCATCGGAAAGTGTACAATCTTTTCTTCTCGATAGAAAATCACGATATGTACACGCAAAACAATACTGCCGCACTGTAATTATCACATGGTGTGGTGTTGTTTTGTGTTCCCTATTAAATAGACTGTGTTTTGCTGCCCATGTGGCAATGATAATTGGCAATGTTGTTTTGCTATTATAATTGCGATAACTTGAACCTTTGAATTTTAAAAACAAAGCAATGTATTCAAGCGGCCTATGTTTGATTAATAGGTTAACTTTAAGCTAAGGGCGCATTATCTTAGAATTTGACTATCACAAAACATTAGTCACATGATCAAAGTTTGAGTATCACAAAGCAATAGTCACATGACTAGGTTTGTCTAGCATAGAGCTATAGGTCACATGACTTAGGTTTGTCTAGCACAGAGCTAGGTCACATGACTTAGGTTTGTCTAGCATCGAGCTATAGTCACATGACCTGTGTTCGAGCTCACGTGACATTATCCCTCAATTGTGTTGGCCGCACCAGGAATGTGCAAAGGATCGCAGAACGCTCTTGTACCTATTTTCACATAACAGTATATTGTACTATTTGCTTTCCATTCCTCACTCTACATTTTGTTAGCTGACGTTGCTCTAGCTGGTTTCTAACGCACTGTAAAATATGGTGAGTTTACTTCAATTGGCAGATTAGATTGCTTTCATATTCTAGTTGTATGATGATTCCAAGTTTCATCTTTCAAAATGGATCCTATGAATGCTTCAATGCTCTATAGTCTATATCCGAATAATTTACTCTCCATGTAACCATGAAGGCTCTTTTTTAAAGTCTGGGCATTTATCAAATTCATGCGATTAACTCACACCAACCCATTCCCTCTCAGAGAGAAGTGATCTCGATTCACATCGGCCAGGCAGGAGTGCAGATTGGGAATGGGTGCTGGGAACTCTACTGTCTGGAGCACGGTATCCAGCCTGATGGTCAGATGCCCTCTGATACTACCCTTGGGGTTGGAGACGACTCCTTCAACACCTTCTTCAGTGAGACCGGGTCTGGGAAACACGTTCCCCGAGCTGTCTTCATTGACTTGGAGCCCACTGTGATTGATGAGGTGAGGAGTGGGACCTACCGACAACTCTTCCACCCCGAGCAGCTGCTCAGTGGAAAGGAGGATGCTGCCAACAACTACGCCAGGGGTCACTACACCGTCGGAAAGGAGATCATCGACCAATGTGTCGACAAGGTCAGGAAGCTGGCTGATCAGTGCACTGGTCTCCAGGGATTCCTTGCCTTCCACTCCTTCGGAGGTGGCACTGGATCTGGATTCACTTCCCTCCTCCTGGAGAGACTGAGTGTGGATTACGGCAAGAAGAGCAAGCTGGAGTTTGCCATCTACCCTGCCCCCCAGATCTCCACTGCCGTGGTTGAGCCCTACAACTCCATCCTGACCACCCACACCACTCTGGAGCACTCCGACTGTGCCTTCATGGTCGACAACGAGGCAGTCTACGACCTGTGCCGACACAATCTGAACATCGAGAGACCCACCTACACCAACCTGAACCGACTCATGGCTCAGATAGTGTCCTCCATCACTGCCTCCCTCAGGTTCGATGGCTCTCTCAACGTGGACTTGACAGAGTTCCAGACCAACTTGGTGCCCTACCCCAGGATCCACTTCCCTCTGGCTACCTACGCTCCTGTCATCTCCGCTGAGAAGGCTTACCACGAGATGTTGACTGTAGCAGAGCTTACTAACGCCTGCTTTGAACCGGGCAACCAGATGGTGAAGTGTGATCCCAGACATGGCAAGTACATGGCCTGCTGCATGTTGTTCAGGGGAGATGTCGTGCCCAAGGACGTCAACTCCGCCATCGCCACCATCAAGACCAAGAGAACCATCCAGTTCGTTGACTGGTGCCCCACCGGATTCAAGGTAGGAATCAACTACCAGCCCCCAACTGTTGTCCCCGGAGGTGACTTGGCTAAAGTACAGAGAGCTGTCTGCATGCTCGCCAACACTACTGCTATCGGAGAAGCTTGGGCTAGACTGGACTACAAGTTCGATCTGATGTACTCCAAGAGAGCCTTCGTCCACTGGTACGTGGGAGAGGGTATGGAGGAGGGAGAGTTCTCTGAGGCCCGTGAGGACCTGGCTGCTCTGGAGAAGGATTACGAGGAGGTTGGAATAGACTCTATAGATGCTGAAGAGGCGGAGGATGATGGTGAAGAGTACTAGACACCACGGAGACTTGTAACGTTACCCCATCAGTTACTATGGGGTCGCCATAGTAACACACTTTGAGTTAGGATATAATCGTAGATAGTAGGGAAATTTGCATGTTGCTCTAAGTTTTTGAGTAGTATTTTAGATTTTAAGACCATCTTTCATTCTTGTAAGCTTGGCAATTGGCATTTATGAAATATGATCTGTACTTTTATGTAAATATGGATTGAAACTTATTGCACTCGGCTTTCCCCGAGCAGTAACGGAATACTTTTCATGTATAATACCGTATTCGGCTCTTTGACATGTGTCATGATGGACGCGCTGTGAGGCATATCCCCCACGTGCTATGAATCACTAGGGAAGGGAATAAAGCGCAGCTGCCTAGGGAAGTGATGAATTCAACTGCTGAAGTGGTGCCAGACGGGGAGGGATAAATAAACATTAATTGGTATTTTGTTAATTGATCATGAAAAATTCCGAGATTTTTAGCGAAAAATGGCTGAACATCTCAATTTTTAGGGAATTATTGAGGAATTAGTGGCAATTGTTAGGGGAAGCACTAGCAACTACGAATAAAATTGTCGTCTGCTTTTATGGAAAATTTTTTTGAAAAAATCAATTAAAAAATGAGCTGAAAATGAAATTCTTTGATTTACAGTTAACATCCTTAGCTTTCATTGTCTTTGTTGAAATTGTTGAATCGTGTTGTGTCGTGTCCGGTGCCTGCACATTCTGTTCTTCTTGGAGTGTCTGGGTTGAACCCTTGACAACAGTCTGTATAAATTGTCCATGTTTTGTATTCTTGTGTTGAAAAAATAAATTCTGAGTTGTACAATCGCTCTGACATGTTCGATTGTGAAACTGATTGTTTGTTGTACAATCTTACAAGTAATCTCATTAACATTGTACATAATACACTCATGTTCATTGTACATTGTACATAATATTATACTCTGGTGTATCACCCATAGTATGTGTGCACATGGATCGATCAATAAAAACGCTTAAAAAACTTTCGACAGCAATTCTATGAATCTATGAAAAGTTTTTATCGATCCCTTCATCGATCGATGCATGTGCACACATATGGGAAATATCATACTCTCTAGTCTGTTAATACAATCAACACGATATACTCGTGGGTGCTGTAGCTTTGTAGCAGAGTCGGTCGCCAACTGTGCTTTATGTAGTAAGTATACATAATATTGTACAGCTACATAAAGCTGCATGTATGACCTTGTACATAATATCCATGATTGCACAAAGAAGCTTTGCTTTGCTCTCACTGATCTCCCTGCTTGTGGAAAGGCAACACACCGCTGCAACAAGTTTTTAAAGAAATCTATTTCGAAGCTTTTGTAGGAGTGGGGGTCTATTAGCATGTTCGGAATTTGAAAGCGACCTCATTCTTTCGCTAACTGCTAGTGGTATCAAGCCCACTTCGTCTCAACTGACCTCATCAGGACTCAACCTGACTTCATCAGGACTCAACCTGACTTCATCAGGACTCAACCTGACTTCATCAGGACTCAACCTGACCTCATCAGGACTCAACCTGACTTCATCAGGACTCAACCTGACTTCATCAGGACTCAACCTGACTTCATCAGGACTCAACCTGACTTCATCAGGACTCAACCTGACTTCATCAGGACTCAACCTGACCTCATCAGGACTCAATCTGAACTCATCAGGACTCAACCTGACCTCATCAAAAACCGAACCAGAGCTCAAAGTCCAGAGAACTTCATCCCAACCCCAGTTAGCTTCTTCATCCCAACCCCAGCTAGCTACTTCATCCCAATCTCAGCTAGCTACTTCATCCCAATCTCAGCCAGTTACTTCCATCCCAACCCCAGCTAGCTACTTCTGATCCCCGCACAACAGAGCGAGCGTACCACTGGACTCCGTCAGATGTTCCTGTTCTCTACACCTCCGACCTCCTCCCCCTCCTCTCCACCCTGACCCCCATGCCTTGGATAGAACCCTCCGTACCTGCCTTCACTCGACACCCATTCAACGAGGACACCATCTCCCTCATCAGATCTCACATCAGCACCCACTACAGGAGGATTATCTGCAAACTGAACGTGTCAGCTGCAGACAGTGACCTCCCTGAGGACCACCACTACCAGGCACGTCTCATTGATCCGCTCATCATCTTCCTGGAAACGCGAGTAAAACCCCTCCTGAGTGAGGCTGCGCCCAACTTCACGCCCAGAGTGTGGTTTGATCACTTCATTACCATGAGAGTACAGAATGCGGTGGTAGCCCTCAAGGACCTGCAGTCTCATCTTGGGGTGTATGGAGTGAGGAAGTGGAGCAGGGAGCTTGTGGAGAAGTTCAAGTATTCCCTGAGATTCGTGGCGCATATCGTCAACTTGAACCAGTCTCTGACTGTAGGACGTGTTTCCGACCAGCCATGAGAAACCCCTGGTTTTCCGTAGCAGACCACACCGTCCACCCACCACGTGTCCTCCGGCCTCGTGTCTCCCTGTCGAAGGAAAGAAACACAGGTGTTACGAGTGAGAGAAATGACTAATCATTCTGAAATATCTGAGTCGCGCGGCGCCATGAACGTACGTGGATTTAATGTTAAACCAGTATCAAGCACGTACAAATAGCGGTCGCGTTGAAATTTCCGAGAGCGTTCTCAGAAAGCTCGTAAAACTCGTGTGATCTTGCTTTAACGGACTCCTCTGAAGAATCCTTATAATCCTCCAGGGTTCTTTATTCTCGGCTGCCTGAGTGACAGTTGAAGTGAAAGCTCCTAGGTCATACCGATATGTCATATTTTATAGATCGGTACACTTGAAAATTGAACCAATTTGAAACCTCATGGGGTAGGTTTAAATTATCTAGATTTGTTTCACAGCAAATAAAAGTGCAGAAAAATTGAATATTCTGTAATCTCGGAGTGAGAAAAGCAAACGAATGTTGAATCAGCTGATTCTATTCTTATGTCCTGAACCTAAGAAGAGAACATGTGCCTCTGATAATTGTACATTTCGGCTTGAATCACGGCATGATCATGATACTAACACAGCATATTTGTTATTGTTTTCTTTATTATCATTGTTCACAAATTCTCGACTATATATTGTCCAATTGAACCCCCCGCTACTCAATTTAACCATGTTCCTCATTTTGCAGCAGTATTGTCCAGGAGAGGTAGGCTTGTATGATTTGTAATGATTGCTATTACACTACCCACTTGTTTTGACCACGTGCAAACACCGCGCGCGCGCGGATTGTTTACCCTGGAGCCCCGATCACCGCGCATCACACGCAACTTTCTTAATTAATGATTATCTGACTCGGCTTTGCTGCGGTTTGTCGAACTCCTAAGTGTTTGGCTTTTTCATGCGCGGCGTAATCGTGCTCGATAATAGCTTGATAACTCACGTCAGTTATCAAGCTATTAAGAGGCAGTGAGCCACGCATGAAAAAGCCACGCACTTAGGAGTCCGACACGCCACCGTTGACATGATGGCGCAGGCGCTCTATGGGAACTGGAGCATGGGGCAGATTACTATGTCACATAAAGCGATGTCATAGTCAGACTCAGCTATAATTAGTTTCGTCCACGTGCTTCGTATAACTAAGTGGGGTTATTCTCGGACAACAATCCGCGCGCGCGCGTAACCGAACTCCACTATATCTCATGATGGGTCATTGTTCTCGTGAGAGTGATCGTGCCATCACCATAGCAACCGTTCACACTCTCCAGCTGCCATGGTAACGCTTGAATTTCTTATTTACAGTCCTCGTTACATTTGGTGTCTCGATGTTAAAATACACGGCGTATTACGCCACGCCTGGGTATTTTTTGCGGCGCACGACAGCCTGCAAAGCAAAGTAAAGCCCTTTGCGCGCTGTAATGCAAAACAGGCCCGATACAGTTATCTCCGCCTGTTGCCGCAAAACACACGATCTCCACACCGTGGCAGCTGGTGTGACCTGTGAACAGTTCTGTGTTATTCTACCGTGCCCCTGTTATCCCGAAATCATATGCCTGTGTCCCGCAAATAGTTGCCTGTTATCTCGCAAACATTTGCCTGTTATCTAAATAACCCGCAACCCTGTGTCCCGCCCTACTATAATTGTGGCCTGCCGTTTATGTAACCTCTGCTCTCATGATGAGCAAATGCATGTGCTGTTAAATGTCTATCCGTTAACTCCTGCTCAAATATCAACCATCCTATGATTTCCACGATATGAAAACAAAATGCTCAACCCCTCGCTTTAAAGTTCCTGTCCCCACCCTGTTTTCCACATTTTCCCATGGCAAGGACCTCTCCATGAGAATAGTGACCCTGACCCTGAATTGCCAAACCGTAATTTCATTATAAACTATCGTATGATCATGGGGCGCATTTGTATGATCGCAGAAAAGGAGCAAACTTTGCATTTTACATCTTATTTCCGACATTTCGTGCCTGGAAGTGACGTCAGATGTGAGGTGCGACTGCTGTGTGTTTGTAACCCGGTTCGTGTGTCCGCTCTCCGCAAGATGACTGCTGTGTAGTGTGTGTTTTGTAGCGTGTGTGTAGTGTGTGTTTGTAGCGTGTGTCTGCAAAATGCCAAAAGTATGAGTGGTGGAAAGTTAAATGGTCTCTTTTTGTATGATCATGTATTCAAAATCCGTGTATGTGCAGTGTGTATTGTGTATATTTCGTGTAACGCAAACGTGTACAGATCTCTAGAAAAGGGTTGCTCGATTGATACGAACAATTGCGCGCGCAACTCTACAGAATTGTAACGTACTGTTGAATCGAGTTGCGCGCGCAATTGTTCCAAATCTATCGAGCACCCCTTTTCGAGACATCAGTGATCGACACACTTGTGCAATGTGCGCTTGATGAAGTGAGTAGAGGTCATGAAATTGTCCCAAGTGTAAATGAGTAGGTGCGATGTAAAATGTATGTATGTCATGTGTGCATACGGCGTGCATTAGTCCAAACATGGCGTGCATTAGTGCATACATGCATTTGTGATTTGCAATATAAATATGCATGGTGGGTCAATGTGAGATTATCTGTGTGCCCTGGTCTGGGCAGCATGTTTAGCACCTGAAGAAACTAGGTAAATGTTGAAGCTTCTAGATCTATGTGAAACATCTTCATCCTTACCAGCTGTTGGGATTGCTGAGAAGAGAGGTCAGAAATCAGATTTCTTCTTAAAATCACCAATTAAATTCAGCTAGATTAATTTGAGAATTTCTATTTTAGTTTTTAAGGACCTTTTCTTGAACCTTGATATTCTTTCCAATCTTAGTATCGATTAATATCCTCAGATGTAATTTCTCTGAACTTACTGAAATATCTGAAATTTCTTGAAATTTCAGTCTTTCTTCTTGTCAATATCTGTAATCAGTAAATGGGATTCATTGCCAAATACTTTGACAATTTCATCCTTGAGCATTCTGTGCACTATTCTCTTTCGATCAATGGTCTTCATTCATGATTGACGAATGTATTGATCAAGGCAACTTTTTCTGTATGAATTCACAAACTGATTTAATTTCTAAGTTTTACTGTCCTTACCATCTTCATGTTAAAAAGGATACTTTTCTAAGGTTCATTCAAATATCAAGACATTTTTCCTTTCTTATCATCATATATTATGACAATAATAAGTTGATAAAACCTTCAAAAAGTCACCTTTTCCCATCAAACCCCTTTATTTCTGCTTCCCCCTCTGTACAGCAAGTGAAGCTACTCTCTCCCCCTGAACCCCTCTATTTCTAACAGCAAGTGAAGCTACCCTCTCTCCCTGAACCCCTCTATTTCTAACAGCAAGTGAAGCTACCCTCTTCCCCTGAACCCCCTCTATTTCTAACAGCAAGTGAAGCTACCCTCTCTCCCTGAACCCCCTCTATTTCTAACAGCAAGTGAAGCTACCCTCTCCCCCTGAACCCCTCTATTTCTAACAGCAAGTGAAGCTACCCTCTCCCCTGAACCCCTCTATTTCTAACAGAAAGTGAAGCTACCCTCTCTCCCCTGAACCCCCCTATTTCTAACAGCAAGTGAAGCTACCCTCTCCCCCTGAACCCCCTCTATTTCTAACAGCAAGTGAAGCTACCCTCTCTCCCTGAAGCCCTCTATTTCTAACAGCAAGTGAAGCTACCCTCTCCCCCTGAACCACTCTATTTCTAACAGCAAGTGAAGCTACCCTCTCCCCCTGAACCACTCTATTTCTAACAGCAAGTGAAGCTACCCTCTCTCCCTGAACCCCTCTATTTCTAACAGCAAGTGAAGCTACCCTCTCCCCCTGAAGCCCTCTATTTCTAACAGCAAGTGAAGCTACCCTCTCCCCCTGAATCCCTCTATTTCTAACAGCAAGTGAAGCTACCCTCTCCCCCTGAACCCCCTCTATTTCTAACAGCAAGTGAAGCTACCCTCTCCCTGAACCCCTCTATTTCTAACAGCAAGTGAAGCTACCCTCTCCCCCTGAACCCTCTCTATTTCTAACATGAAGTGAAGCTACTCTCTCCCCCTGAACCCCTCTATTTCTAACAGCAAGTGAAGCTACCCTCTCTCCCTGAACCTCTCTATTTCTAACAGCAAGTGAAGCTACCCTCTCTCCCTGAACCCCCTCTATTTCTAACAGGAAGTGAAGCTACCCTCTCTCCCTGAAGCCCTCTATTTCTAACAGCAAGTGAAGCTACCCTCTCCCCCTGAACCCCCTCTATTTCTAACAGCAAGTGAAGCTACCCTCTCTCCTTGAACCCCTCTATTTCTAACAGCAAGTGAAGTTGCCCTCTCCCCCTGAACCCCCTCTATTTCTAACAGCAAGTGAAGCTACCCTCTCCCCCTGAACCCCTCTATTTCTAACAGCAAGTGAAGCTACCCTCTCCCCCTGAACCCTCTCTATTTCTAACAGCAAGTGAAGCTACCCTCTCCCCCTGAACCCTCTTTATTTCTAACAGCAAGTGAAGCTACCCTCTCTCCAATGGGTGGACGACTACAAGGATCTTTTCCACTTCCGAGTCAGTGCAGTCTCTTCCATACACCTCCAGGTACTTTCTACCACTCTAATGTTGGAACAATCTACCACTCCATGAATGTACCACTCTAATCTACCACACTCTAATCTTCCACTCTACTATTCACTTATTTACTAATCTGCAGTTTACCACTCTTACCTTCTGCCACTCTTCCACTCTAATCTACCACTTCGATATAACACTCTACCACTCCACCAATCTATATTTCGCCACTCTACCACCCAAATCTATTACTCCAATTCCACAGCTCCACTAATCTACCACTCCACCACTCTATGCTCCCCAGGATGTGCGGCTGAACAACTTCACGCTGGCGTACTACAAGTACAACACGAAGCCGCGTCCGCAAGACGACCCGGTTGCCATAGAGAACGCGTTAAAGAAGAGTATAGACGCGCTGCAGCACGCGCAGGACGTACCGATGGTGCGGCACCTCTACCTCATGCTGGATAGACTCTTCTCTCTCCTTGTCAAGGACACCCTCTCTCCTAAGAGCGGTTAGTAGGGCAGGAAAACGTGTTAAGACGTGTTAAGACACGTGTAAATACGTGTTAAAACGTGTTAAAATACGTGTTAAAACGTGTTGAAACACGTGTTAAAACATGTTATAACGTGTTAAAACGTGTAAAGACGAGTTCAAGATATAACGTGTTGATACTCACAGTGCTGAAATGTAGGCAGGATCGGTACGTTTCTAGGCTCAATCATACCGCGCAATCATACCGAACCAAGAAACGAACCGAGCTTGCCTAATGTTCCGAGCCTGGCAGCCTGCCTAATGTTCAGTACTATACTGTCATGATACAATGTTAAACTCAACAAATTTATCTTTCAAGTTTCCCGACCTAGGCTTAGTGCCTACTGTATTTTATCATTCATCAATGTAAACACCAGATCATACGATGAAAACCCACAGTGGGCTTTGCATTTTGCAAATATATGCAAAAAACTAGAATCATTCGCTACAAAATAATTCACTCAAAATCAGTATTTGAAAATCCTCACTCGACCATTTTTCATGAAGCAACCTTTATCTGAAGTTTACGTTTGTTCGACATTAGATACCGACTATCAATCCAATATTACTTCTGCACCTGAGAACGGGTCGTCATTGAACCTCACATAATACATTGCACTACATTCGTTGTTTCCAAATCCCCGGATGCATTCAAACAAATAACCCGGAAGAATCGACCTATCATTTGGCTCATGTTCTCTTCTCCTCGGAGAAACCCCCACCCTCACGCCGCCTGCGGCAGCTTGGGTGAGGGTTATTTCTCTCCCGGCTCCCCTGGAGGCCTCGGTCCCCTGGAGGCCTCGGTCCCCTGGAGGCCTCGGTCCCCTGGATCATTTGGTCCCTGAGGCCTGAACCTGGGGGGCCTGGTCCCCAGGGGCCTGGTCCCTGGGGGGCCTCGGTCTCCTGGGGGCCTCGGTCCCCTGGGGGCCTCGGTCCCCTGGAGGCCTCGGTCCCCTGGGGCCTCGGTCCCCTGGAGGCCTCGGTCCCCTGGAGGCCTCGGTCCCCTGGAGGCCTCGGTCCCCTGGGGGCCTCGGTCCCCTGGAGGCCTCGGTCCCCTGGAGGCCTCGATCCCCCGGGGGCCTTCCCTGGGACTGTGCACGTGTTGTTGCTAGGTAAGAGCTCGCTCATCTCCAAGGACGGCTGCAAGTCCGTCATGTACCCTCGCCTCGTGTGGAAGCCGCCCCTACTCACCCGTAAGACACATGATGCTCGCACTCAAAAGGTCACGTGACGTCACCAGCTAATCAGGCAGTCTGGAGAAGACACAGGGCGTACCTGGGGACCACTCCCCACGCGTTACAAAAGATGACGCAACTGGCGGATTACTCATACGCTAACTATAATACCTGATACTCTGATGGCTCTCCGAAGTAACACCCTATAGCCGTCTCAGCCCCCTCCAGACTGCCTTGATTTGCTGCATTATCGTGACGTCATGCCCTGTTGATGGTGCGCGAGCTGATTATTTGGCAGCGATCCAGCTTTGTTTTTTGGCAGAGCTCCAGCTGTGTTTCGGAACGAAGTGCATCCGCTGATAATTCACATATTTCGCAGTTATGTCACAGATTTGTTTGGCTGATTTATGATGTCAACTATATTAAATTCATATAATTTTTGTTGATGTACAGACAATAAGAAATGTGGAAGATTTGCCTTGAAAATATTCCCTCTGGCTGATTCCGGTTGACGGTTGTGTCAATAAATTTTCCCCCCAACAAGCTTATAAGTGTCATTTTATTGAAACATGTATTGCAGCAATTATGAAGCATCTTTTCTTTGACGAGTGAATATTTTCCCATGTTTAATATTTATGTCGGATATAACAGTCCACATTCCCTGGAAAGTGCCCTAACCCCCCTCCTCTCAGGCAACCTGGCTGCAATCGTCTTCAAAGCCATCTCTGAGATCGTGAAGAAGGTGCACACCCTGCACCACAAGAAGGACAAGCCCCACGGCAGGAACGGGATCCTCGCCTCCTACATCGCCCACATATTCGACGTGAGTACAGAGCGCACATATTCGACGTGAGTACAGAGCGCACATATTCGACGTGAGTACAGAGCGCACATATTCGACGTGAGTACAGAGCGCACATATTCGACGTGAGTACAGAGCGCACATATTCGACGTGAGTACAGAGCGCACATATTCGACGTGAGTACAGAGCGCACATATTCGACGTGAGTAAGTAGAGCGCACATATTCGACGTGAGTACAGAGCGCACATATTCGACGTGAGTACAGAGCGCACATATTCGACGTGAGTACAGAGCGCACATATTCGACGTGAGTACAGAGCGCATATTCGACGTGAGTACAGAGCGCACATATTCGATGTGAGTACAGAGCGCACATATTCGACGTGAGTACAGAGCGCACATATTCGACGTGAGTACAGAGCGCACATATTCGACGTGAGTACAGAGCGCACATATTCGACGTGAGTACAGAGCGCACATATTCGATGTGAGTACAGAGCGCACATATTCGATGTGAGTACAGAGCGCACATATTCGACGTGAGTACAGAGCGCACATATTCGACGTGAGTACAGAGCTCACATATTCGACGTGAGTACAGAACTACAGAGCGCACATATTCGACGTGAGTACAGAGCGCACATATTCGACGTGAGTTTTTCTTTGAAGGTTTTTAACGTCTATTCCAACAGCTGTAACAGCCAACGTGTCTTCCAGTTCATTGGGTCGTATGAAAGTGTACCAATGCCCACCTTCTTACTTTCTTACCGCCTGCTGACCCCCTGGTGATGCGACCTGAACCTGAACGTTCATTGATTCGATCTCATGATTTCTAATGACTCAGAAAATTAACCCCAATGTCCTCACGTTTAACCCCTGCAGAGTCCCCACGAGGACTCCTCCGCGGGTTCCTCGGCCCGTGGGAGGGCGGGCACACTCTCCCGCCTCACGACCCCGGACAGCCCTGCGACGGGGGAGGACCACGAGACACCCCGGAATAGTCCAGATAACGCGGGGGCGTCGCCCCTCGGCCAGAGGTGCAAGTCAATGGTGGTCAACTCCCTACCCCCTTCAGCGTCCCTATCCGTGAGTATATCAATGAAATGATACATGTT
This sequence comes from Beroe forskalii, assembly GCA_011033025.1. Lineage (NCBI taxonomy): Eukaryota > Metazoa > Ctenophora > Nuda > Beroida > Beroidae > Beroe > Beroe forskalii. The sequence goes on along the minus strand of WFMF01000028.1, from coordinate 458,499 downwards.
TTTCTTGATTAGATAAGTAAAGACCATGCATCTTATTGTCTATGCCCTCAGCTCGTATAGTTTCTCCTCCTCTTCCCTCATAAAACATTCCCCCTAACATCTCAGCAAGGAGGTATGGATGGACCTAGTATTTCTATTATCTATGACCCATTGCCCCTCCCTTTCAGCAACATCATATCATTACAGTTTCCCCTCCGCTAACAACACATCATATTCTCAGCCGGATGATATTGAGAGCAGCAAGTCAGCCGAACAGAGTCCCAACGAGAGTCGGAACAGGAGCAGCAGCGTCGTCAAGAAGAAGTCCAAGAGACTCCACGAGCAAGTCATTAGTCAGTGGATCATCTGCGAGTCTCGGGACCAGACCTTCGAACATGCCTGGTTCTTCTTCGAGATAGTGATAAGTCACCAGACCTTCGAACATGCCTGGTTCTTCTTCGAGATAGTGGTAAGTCACCAGACCTTCGAACATGCCTGGTTCTTCTTCGAGATAGTGGTAAGTCACCAAACCTTCGAACATGCCTGGTTCTTCTTCGAGATATTGGTAAGTCGCCAGACCTTCGAACATGCCTGGTTCTTCTTCGAGATAGTGGTAAGTCACCAGACCTTCGAACATGCCTGGTTCTTCTTCGAGATAGTGGTAAGTCACCAGACCTTCGAACATGCTTGGTTCTTCTTCGAGATAGTGGTAAGTCACCAGACCTTCGAACATGCTTGGTTCTTCTTCGAGATAGTGGTGAGTCACCAGACCTTCGAACATGCTTGGTTCTTCTTCGAGATAGTGGTAAGTCACCAGACCTTCGAACATGCCTGGTTCTTCTTCGAGATAGTGGTAAGTCACCAAACCTTCGAACATGCCTGGTTCTTCTTCGAGATATTGGTAAGTCGCCAGACCTTCGAACATGCCTGGTTCTTCTTCGAGATAGTGGTAAGTCACCAGACCTTCGAACATGCCTGGTTCTTCTTCGAGATAGTGGTAAGTCACCAAACCTTCGAACATGCCTGGTTCTTCTTCGAGATATTGGTAAGTCGCCAGACCTTCGAACATGCCTGGTTCTTCTTCGAGATAGTGGTAAGTCACCAGACCTTCGAACATGCCTGGTTCTTCTTCGAGATAGTGGTAAGTCACCAGACCTTCGAACATGCTTGGTTCTTCTTCGAGATAGTGGTAAGTCACCAGACCTTCGAACATGCCTGGTTCTTCTTCGAGATAGTGGTAAGTCACCAGACCTTCGAACATGCCTGGTTCTTCTTCGAGATAGTGGTGAGTCACCAGACCTTCGAACATGCTTGGTTCTTCTTCGAGATAGTGGTAAGTCACCAGACCTTCGAACATGCCTGGTTCTTCTTCGAGATAGTGGTGAGTCACCAGACCTTCGAACATGCCTGGTTCTTCTTCGAGATAGTGGTGAGTCACCAGACCTTCGAACATGCTTGGTTCTTCTTCGAGATAGTGGTAAGTCACCAGACCTTCGAACATGCCTGGTTCTTCTTCGAGATAGTGGTAAGTCACCAGACCTTCGAACATGCTTGGTTCTTCTTCGAGATAGTGGTGAGTCACCAGACCTTCGAACATGCTTGGTTCTTCTTCGAGATAGTGGTAAGTCACCAGACCTTCGAACATGCCTGGTTCTTCTTCGAGATAGTGGTGAGTCACCAGACCTTCGAACATGCTTGGTTCTTCTTCGAGATAGTGGTAAGTCACCAGACCTTCGAACATGCCTGGTTCTTCTTCGAGATAGTGGTGAGTCACCAGACCTTCGAACATGCCTGGTTCTTCTTCGAGATAGTGGTAAGTCACCAGACCTTCGAACATGCCTGGTTCTTCTTCGAGATAGTGGTAAGTCACGAGACATTCGAACATGCCTGGTTCTTCTTCGAGATAGTGGTAAGTCACGAGACATTCGAACATGCCTGGTTCTTCTTCGAGATAGTGGTAAGTCACCAGACCTTCGAACATGCCTGGTTCTTCTTCGAGATAGTGGTAAGTCACCAGACCTTCGAACATGCCTGGTTCTTCTTCGAGATAGTGGTAAGTCACCAGACCTTCGAACATGCCTGGTTCTTCTTCGAGATAGTGGTAAGTCACCAGACCTTCGAACATGCCTGGTTCTTCTTCGAGATAGTGGTAAGTCGCCAGACCTTCGAACATGCCTGGTTCTTCTTCGAGATATTGGTAAGTCGCCAGACCTTCGAACATGCCTGGTTCTTCTTCGAGATAGTGGTAAGTCACCAGACATTCGAACATGCCTGGTTCTTCTTCGAGATAGTGGTAAGTCACCAGACCTTCGAACATGCCTGGTTCTTCTTCGAGATAGTGGTAAGTCACCAGACCTTCGAACATGCCTGGTTCTTCTTCGAGATAGTGGTAAGTATCGTCTGCCTGTTAATCTGTTGAAGCTCCGATAAAGCATCAAACAAGTCCAATTATTAAGATCCTCAATCTTTATTGATGGTCAATGCGCGTAACAGTGGTAAGAACTACTTATAGTAAAACCTTACAAACTTTCACCTGACCGGCAACCACCTCTCTCCCAGATAAAGTCCATGGCACAGCACCTCAACAAGCAGGGCTCTATAGATAAGAGCAGGAGGTCGTGGTTCCCTAAGGACTATAAAGAGGACATAGCCCGACTACTCAAGTTAGTTTGTTTAACAATAAATGTGTTCTATTATCAAATGGTTTGATTTATCTAATCTCTCAATCCTCAAAAAGTCAAAAAAGTACAGAATCTCTCAATCCTCAATTTAAGTACAGTTTCGGGTTTGAAACAGTGTCTGTGTTTAAATTCCCTGACATTCAGCTAAACTTGATACTTTTGACCTACTCAAACTGGTGACGAGTAAGATATTGAGCAGCGTGACGACCAACCCGCCCTTTGCTCAGTTCGTTAATAAGAGTCTTGCCTACTTCATCCAGGACCTCTTCTCGCTCATGGACAGGGGATTCGTCTTCGACCTCGTCAAGACCTTCTGGTGCTGCTTAGGTTGAAGTTTGATGCTAATTTCGATATTTTAACTATGAATAAACCCCTACGTTTCTTTCTTTAGAAGGTTTGATTTCAACAGCCTTACTGCCAATGACAGGAATCCAAGATAACAAGTCATTGACGGCTATGGGCACTACTCATCATCCGTACTTGAGTGAAATTGATTCCATATGTTTGAGATTGCGATTTTTTCTCCTTATTTCAGTTGAAACCCTGAACCCTGGAACGGGGTCTTTCCCACACAGTTTCCTGACCACCATCCTGACCTCAAATTTGTTACATAAGTTCCGCATTGCCAAGAATTTCATTATTTTGGTGATACAACTGGAAATCTAAGTCATAAGATAAAGTATAAATGTAACATCATATTGTAAGAAATTCGACAAAATATTCAAAAAATTATCTTAAGTTTTGTAAGATCAAAATAAGTCATTCGATATCAGAGTCTAAAAGATCAACACACATGTACTTAATTCAATACTTCAATAATAGTGACTGTACTCATAGCATTCAAAAGTCCTCAATGGATTATGGACTTTGTGACTTCAATCTGTCTTTACTTGATAACAGCTGAGGTTCCTTTCGCCGCTTCATCCCCACTTTTTGCCCTTCCATGCAGCTAACGAACCTCTTGCACATCATGGTAGATCATGGCAGATCATGGTCCATGGATCCTGCTTTAACCCCTCAAAGTGCTACATCTCAGTGCTTGTTGAATGTGCTCGAATATACCCTCCTTCTCCTCCTCCTCAAAGTGCTACATCGCAGTGCATGTTGAAGTTACTCGAATATACCCTCCTCCTCCTCCCCCTCCTTCTCCTCCTCCCCCCTCCTCAAGATGTTACATCTCAGTGCTCGTGGAATGTACCCTTCTCCTTCTCCTCTTTCTCTTCCTCTAAGTGCTTCGTCTCAGTGCTTGTGGAATGTTCCCTCCTCTTCCTCCTCCTCCCCCTCTTCACAGCTCATCGTCCGTGTACTCGTCATCTGAGAGGAAGGCCCCGCTCTCGGGCGCACTGCGCGAGGACCCCATTGGGTCCCACGCGCCCTCCTCGCTGGTCAGCTCGTTGCTGCTACTGCTCCGCCGGCTCGTGTACGCAGTCCGGAACATGCCCGGACTCATCCCCGACACGTTGCTGATGTTCCGGCTCAGCCGCACTGTGCGCGCCTCGTCACTCTCGCTGATCTGCGCGCAGCCCATCGCGTACTTGTCTACATTCTTACAGCACGACCACCTGAAAGGGTGTTTCAAGATAATGCACTGATGTGTGTTCTTGTTGCTATTCGTACCATCCATGATTTATCAGACGTGCCTATTATCTGGAAATAGTTATCCGCTTATTCAGGTTGTGACCTTTCATTTTTATAAGGGGTGGGCCAAAGTCTTCCCTATCGAATAGTCCCATTAGCTCCCAATGTCAGTTGGCCGTGTTGAGGTATTACACCAAGAGGCGTATACAGTAAACGTATTAGCAGAGTAGCAGATACAAAACATAGCAGGGTTTTGAACTGTTGGAAAATTGTAAATGGAGAACAAAACAAACTTTGATTTGAGGAAGGCTCCTTTGTGGTACGTTGTGTGCTTATCTTCTCCGACTTTGGCGTCTATTAGTCTACCGATTTCTTGAATCCACGACCTGATAAGTTGAAATGTATTTAAAAATCATCTGTTGGACAACTGACGAGTTCATTAATAAACGAAGGGTATGCATCAGCTTAAATTATTGTTTGCGCCTGAAGTAACGCCTGGTAACCTGGTTTCCCCTGGTAACCTAGTATCCCCTCGTAACCTGGTAGTTCCTGGTAGCGTGGTTACCTGGTAACCCCTGGTTTCCCTTCCAACCTGTTAGCTTGGTAACCAGGTGACCCCTGCTAACCTGATAGCCCCTGAAAACCTAGTTTATGGGGTCTGGTAGCCCCTGGTAACCTTCTAAACCTGTTAGTCTGGGAACCTGGTAGTCTGGTAACCTGCTAGCTCCTGGTAACCTGGTAGCTCCTGGTTACCTGGTAGCTCCTAGTTACCTGGCAGCTCCTGGTTACCTGGTAGCCTCTGGTGACTTGCTTGCTCATGGTTACCTGGTTGCCCTGGTAACCTGGTGACCCCTGGCCCCCTGGTAACCTGGTAGCTCCTGGTTGTCCTGGAAACGTGGTAACCTGGTGACCCCTGGTTTCCCTGGTAACCTCTGGTAACACCCGGTAGCCCCTGCTAACCTGGTAGTACCTGGTGGCCCCTGATAACCTTGTAGCCCCTGGTAACCTGTAAACCCCTGGTTACCTGATAACCTGGTAGCACCTGGTTTCCCTAGTAACCTGGTTGCCCTGGTAACATCTGGTAGCACCTGGTAACCTTATATTATCTGGTAGCCCCTGGTTACCTGGTAGCCTGGTAGCACCTGGTAACCTGGTAGCACCTGGTAACCTGGTAGCACCTGGTTTCCCTAGTAACCTGGTAGCACCTGGTAACCTTATATTACCTGGATTCCCTGGTTTCCCTGGTAACCTGGTAGCACCTAGTGGCCCCTGGTTACCTTGTAGCCCCTGGTAACCTGTTAACACCTGGTTACCTGGTATCACCTGGTTTCCCTGGTAGCCCCTGGTAACCTGGTAGCTGCGAATCCGGAGCCCTGCACGTAGAGGACCCTGGTCTTGTTGCTCTTGGAGACGTAGACCACCTGGAACATGTCCCTTCTCTTGAAGGTAACGTAGTAGCACCGCATCTGGTTTCCGGATACTCCCCTGTTGACCTTCGCGTCCTGCGTCCAGCTGCAATCCGTCCTGCACGTAGAGTACCCTGGTCAACTCCTGTGGAGACGTAGACCACCTGGAAATCGTTCTCTTGAAGGTGGAAATGCGTCCACAGGAAGGCATCTGCTCAACTCGTCCTGTCCCCTTGAAAAGGTCAAATCGTCCTGTGGAGAAGGGAAATGCGTCAACTCGTCCTGTGTCGAATGCGTCAACTCGTCCTGTGGAGAAGGGAAATGCGTCAACTCGTCCTGTGGAGAAGGGAAATGCGTCAACTCGTCCTGTGGAGAAGGGAAATGCGTCAACTCGTCCTGTGGAGAAGGGAAATGCGTCAACTCGTCCTGTGGAAACGGGAAATGCGTCAACTCGTTCTGTGGAGAAGGGAAATGCGTCAACTCGTCCTGTGGAGAAGGAAAATGCGTCAACTCGTCCTGTGGAGAAGGGAAATGCGTCAACTCGTCCTGTGGAGAAGGAAATGCGTCAACTCGTCCTGTTCAGGAAACGCGGGGAATGATGGGCTGCTTTGTCAACAAATTAGTGACTCATGTCACATCCCCTGGCTTTCATCTTACATCTAAACAATTTCAATTCATACAGTATTTATAGCGTTCCCTTTGGATGACTTGCATCTCAAATGCGACTGTGTCGTTCTAACCTCGAATAACTTGAAGAATCTGAGCTGAAACTTGGCCCTGATGGTTGTCACACTTTTAGCAACGGATCGTTTTATCAGTGCCTCGTGCCGTATGGGAATTTTGTCAGGCATCTGCTAGAATGCTACATTAAAGTTTTTCTTTTGAAGATGGTGCAGGCCCAACCTAAGATGCTGGATTTTTCTTACTTTATCAAAAGTTGAAAAAGTCTCCAGTTTTTGTCTTAAATTCAAATCTGAGAATCATAAAATTACATTACAAAATTGCAGTCATATTAAGGTTGTCAGAATCTCCAGCGCCTCCGAAAAATAAAATCGTCTGCTTGAATGCAAGATATTATGCTGTGGGATGAGTGCAGACTTTACGCAAATATTGTCCTATTTCATTGGAAATCGAAAACAAATCGCTGAAATTATAAAATACAGAGACATGAGTTGAGCGAATCACTGAAAATTTCTACTGTATTTTGTATACTGAAATAAAGCCCAATAAAATACTGGCTTTCACGAGTGATCCCTTGTGCTTTGATTAGTGAAAAAACTACGCGTAAAAAAACGGTAAAAATTGACATTTATAGCAACCGAATTCCAAAATCTTTGATCAAAAGCGGAAAAGTATATTATTATTTCTGCGCTTGCAATTGGAGATAACCACACGTGTAACACGGAAGATAAAAGATTCCGAAAAAGAGAACTCCCGGGACCAGTGTATCTCATTATATCGAACTCTTGTGTTGAGTAGGCGCATGTCAGTGTATGTATATTACATTGCCGTCCCCTCCACTCTGTGTGGTAGAGCAGTGAACTCAAAGTGGGATACACAGTGGAGATGTATGTTACCAAATGCGTTATCAAATGGTAACGAAATGCGAAATAGAATTTAAGTTTTCATCTGAAATTATTTTTCTTCTGAGATAAAAGTGCCAATTTTTGCATTTTTGGTAGCTTTTTCCATTACAGTATTTCAAGTTGTAAGCGTGAGCTGCAAATAGCGCAGAACCCCTTCTAAATTTCCACTCGTGACACATATTCTCTATTTTGTCATATGATCTGCCACTCCCAAATTCTGTGGTAGCCAAATACCGCTCTTTCCTTCGAATCTACAATCTCACTCTTCACTTATTATCCGTTGCCTTCCCCTCGCATTGACCTCTTTCATTGCCCCCTCTCATTGTCCCCTCACATTGTCCCCTCTCCTTGTCCTCCCTCCTTACCCCCTCTCAACTCATTGTCCCATCTCCTTGTTCCCCTCTCCTTGTCCCCCCACCTTATCCTCCCTTATTGTCCCCTCTCCTTGTCCCCCTCTCCTTTGTCCCTTCCTTTCCCCTCTCCTTGTCCCCCACCTTATCCTCTTTTATTGCCCCCTCTCCTTGTCCCTTCCACCTTATCCTCTCTTATTGCCCCCTCTCATTGTCCCTTATTCCCGCAGTTAGAAGAGGACACCACCAACCCTCCTTGCCCCCTCCTTATCCCCTCTCATTATTCCCCCCTCATTGTTCCCCCCACCTTGTCCTCCCACTTTATCCTCCCTTATCGCCCCCTCTCATTGCCCCTTATTCCCACAGTTAGAAGAGGACACCACCAACCCTCCGTCTGAGGAAGCAGTGGCAGAGTTGAAGCTGAACCTGCTCCAAGTGCTGTGTCTGCACGAGCACTACGTGCAACTCAACCTTCCCTACCCCCACTCCCTCTTCAACGAGAAGAACTCCATCAAACCTCACCAGGTGGGTGCCAGGGTGATTGAATATGATGGCGTTCAAGTGGGCGGACTCAAAACTTAATTGTTTTTACCAATCATTTCAACCCTTTTTTGTGTTTCCAAAGCAGCGCCTACACACATGTTATTAGACTCCTTGATTGGCGTGAAGAACTCACTTTTTGGGTCAATTTTAATGATTATTTACTGTTATTATTATATTTTATTTAGAAGCCCTCTGCGGTACCCTTTATGGGTTTTCAAACAAACAAAATGGGTTCTGGTCTGGGAATTATCAAGTATCATCATCATCCAGGTGTCTCGACCTTTGGAGGCTTTTTGGTGTTTTATGCTGCGCGCGACAGCGTGCAAAGTACTTTCAATGCACCGCGTCTTAAGAAAGCACTCAAGCGCGGCGTTATACGCCACGCCTCAAAGTTCGAAACCCCACGGACAGTGTTATTTCGCGGGGGGGGGGGAAGGGGCTATTCCGGATACTTATTCACTTCAACTAAATTATCACTGCATTCACATTACTTTAACTCCATAATTAACTGTCACTCAAGCGGTCATTCCACTCCCATTTGAGTCCCGTTTGCACATTTCACAGGCTCCCCCGGGTCATTACCTTCCTGAGTCCCCGCGTTCCAAAGAACATTCCGACCCGCAATCCAGCAACATGGACCCTACCACAGCAAGTCACATCTCGTCACAACTCATCTCACTTCTGACATTCGGCAGATCATCAAGCCCCCCTCTCGCTTGTAAACCTCAACATTGCGAAGAAGAGTGTCCTGCCAACGCACTCGCGGTTAGGGAATATTCTAATATTTGGTGGAATTATAGAAACACGTCTTTGATAATGATACCGGGGGTACTACAAAATAGAGTGGAAAAAAGTGAAGCTCCATTACTCGGCTTGTGTTTGGAGTTTCTTGACGAAATTTTGGAATGGGCTATTAAAGTTTTTGTACCAGATATTTGTAGTGTCTACTAGTTCAAAATTTCATCCAGAAGCTCCAAACACAAGCCGAGTAGTCGAGCCTTACTTAAGTATTTTTGTCCACTTCATTATGGTACACCCGGTATTTACGCCCACTTCTCACCTTGTGATTTCAGTTCAAGGCGAAGTTGAAGTCTACTAAGACAGCCCAGAGTCTGACGACCCTGAGCAAAGGCTACTTTGAGAAGCACTATCTAGTGGGATTGCTCCTCTCCATGGAGGCTTACATCCTGCATTTCTCAACGTGAGTTTTATAGGGTTCACTTGAAATAGAAGCTCGAACGTCGGAAAAAAGGCGTATTTCAAATTTGAATTTCTTTGAATTATAAGTTAAATTAAATAGAGGCTGAATTGAATATCAGGAAAATTCATATTTAAAAATTTGATAACCTTGAAGTAACACCACCTTACCGTCCGAATATGATCTTCCTCGACAGACCTTTGACCGTTTCACACTTTCAGGAGTCCCACCCTGCAACGCGCCGTGATTCTCCTCACGCGCGACATCCTCTATCGTCATGACAACGAGGTGATGCTACACGACGTTGCTAAGCGGTCACGTGTCGCGTCGCTCTACCTGCCCTTCGTTACCATAGTAATGGACGTGTACGACAAGTTGTGGAAGGAATTCAACAAGTCCAGCCGCAGCATGTCCATCGCTGACAGGACCTTCGACGACGACGGAACTGTGAGTTGTTTTGCCTCAGATATTTCTCGAACTGCAGATACAAAGACACTGTTCAAAAAGTTATTTTGCGAATTTCAACTGAAACTGCCGTGAAATTACAATGATTCTCATAACTTTTCAGTCTCCGATGGGGTCCCTGCAGCGGGCTAGCAAGAAGCAGGGACAGATACCACCGCGTTCTACCAGAACCCTCCTACTATGCGTCTTGTCAGTCCTCAAGGTAATGGAACTATGTACACATCGCGTGCTTGTACTTTCGTCAAAATATACATATTTTATTTTAGTCTCCTTTTTTGATTAGTAAAACTAAAAGGCAAACTTAATGAAGATTTGGAATTATTTCACGTTATTGGTGCAATTACTATGAATATGACTGTTTCCACTGTTTATGAGTTATCTCACCTTTCTTCTCCCGTAGAACTGTGATGATGAGTTGGTGAAGAAGTGGCTGAACACGATGAAGCCCAATAGAATCCTCACTTTGATATCCATAATCAAGCTGTGTGTCAGCTGCTTCGAGTACAGACCCGTGAGTTTGCTTTCTGAATTTCATAGAAATCATAGATATGATCCATTTAGACTGAACCACTAAAACACGATCATAGTTTACAAAAAGGAAGTGAATGGTACAAATACAGGGAATTGTGGAACAAACCCAATACATATGATTATTGAATACTGCCGTAACAGTCGCCCACCTACCTCATGTTTATTGGACCTGCAAGCACGCGCTTCCAAAAAAGCGCCTTGACCAAACAGGGATGCATGGCATCTGGCAACCACTATAACCCCCTTCCTACAGAATAATAACGTCGCCTCTTAACGTCCTCCTCATTACGTTCTCCTCATTACGTCCCCGTTTAGCAGACGACTGACGTCCCATCTTAACGTCCCCCCTCTTAGCGTCCTCTCTAAACGTACCCATCTTAACTTCCCCGTTCTACAATCTACAGACGACTGAGAAGAGGAAGGTAACGTCGCGCAGCGCTGACAAAGCGGAGGACACGAAGTTGAAGCTGGAAGCGATGTTCAACGAAAAGGGAATCCGGAGCAGACACCTCAAACAGAACTCCGGTGTGTCACAAGGGGGAATCCTCGACCCACTTGATGTTTTCTTGCTGAACAGTTTACAGTGCATGAACTGTGTTTTGACTCCTATTTCAATATCCCATCCCATCTCACTTCCCAGTTCACATCTCACATCCCATCTCACATCTAACATCTCACGACTCACATCCCATCCCACATCCCATCCCCACATCCCATCCCACTGACTCCTATCAACTCCTATCAACATCCATCCCACATCCCACATCCCATCTCCCTCAGAAAACTCCGCGGATGTAGCGATGGGTGGCAGCAGGGGCTTCACCCGGAGTATCGCGACGGCTCAGAAGGCTAAGACGGTGGAAGTGGACGGTTTGGAGGAGGGGGCGGAGGAGGAGGCGTCCGACCACCTGGTCTGTGCGGAGACAAGCATCATCACTCTCGACACCCTGGAGCTGCTCGTGGAGGTAGAGTGTGGGGGTATTAAGTAGAGGCAGTATGTGTGGTGGCCTTGAATTCTGTTATTTATATCTAGGGAGTACATCAGATAGCCCCCATATAGCACCCCCGAATATACCCCCCCGCTACCCCGATAGTAACACCAGGTTCTCACCGACCATCAGGGCGGCAGAATGTCTGACAGTGGTAACGCCAACCTCTCTTCCCCCCCCCCCATAATATGGGGCCCCCCCGGATATACCCCCCGCTACCCCGATAGTAACACCAGGTTCTCACCGACCATCAGAGCGGCAGCATGTCTGACAGTGGGAACGCCAACCTCTCCTCCCCCGTCGTCTCCAAGATACTCGACGTAATCCTCCTCATGATGAGCTCCAACCAAAGCATCTTCGTCATGAAGCTCATGTTCGCTACCCAGCGGTCCATCATCACCAAGGTATGATATGTCACCCGGGTGGTTTCTCTCCTTCCAGGTTTATTGTTGGGTCAACGATTTACTGGTCAGTTGGATACCCTTGGTTTCTAACATCCCTTTCCTCTCCTCACAGACCTCCCCTTTTCTCCTCAGTTCCCCCTGAAAATCCCATTTCTCCTCAGTTCCTCCTGAAAATCCCATTTCTCCTCAGTTCCCCTGAAACTCCCCATCTTTCCTCTGTGCCCCTCAACTCCCCTTCTTTCCACAGTTCCCTCTGAACTCCCCTTTACTCCTCAGTTCCCCCTGTAACTTCCCTAACTTCTTTGATTCTCCCTGAACTCCTTTTTCCTCCTCAGTTCGACAGTTCCCACTGAAACTCCCCATATTTCCTCAGTCCCCCTGAACTCCCCTTTCCTTCTGAAACTCCCCCTGAACTCCCCTTTTCTCCTCAGTTCCCCTGAAACTCCCCTTTCCTCCTCAGTTCCCCTGACAACTCCCCTTTTCTCCTCAGTTCCCCCTGAAACTCCCCTTTTCCTCCTTAGTTCCCCATGACAACTCCCCTTTTCTCCCCAGTTCCCCCTGACAACTCCCCTTTCCTCCCCAGTTCCCCCTGAAACTCCCCTTTTCTCCTCAGTTCCCCCTGAAAACTCCCCTTTTCTCCTCAGTTCCCCCTGAAACTCCCCTTTCTTCATCATTTCTCCCTGAAACTCTCCTTTCCTCCCCAGTTCCCCCTGACAACTCCCCTTTTCCTCTCAGTTCCCCCTGACAACTCCCCTTTCCTCCTCAGTTCCCCTGAACTCCCCTTTTCTCCTCAGTTCCCCCTGAAACTCCCCTTTCTTCATCATTTCTCCCTGAAACTCTCCTTTTCTCCTCAGTTCCCCCTGAACTCCCCTTTTCTCCTCAGTTCCCCCTGACAACTCCCCTTTCCTCCCAAGTTCCCCCCTGAACTCCCCTCTCCTCTGTTCCCCCTGAAACTCCCCTTTTCTCCTCAGTTCCCCTGACAGCTCCCCTTTTCCCCTCAGTTCCCCCTGACAACTCCCCTTTTCCCTCAGTTCCCCTGACAACTCCCCTTTTCTCCTCAGTTCCCCCTGACAACTCCCTTTTCTCCTCAGTTCCCTCTGACAACTCCCCTTTTCCCCTCAGTTCCCCCACATAATATTCGAGGAGGAGACTGACCAGTGTTCCTCGCTGTGTTACCAACTCTTGCGGCACTGTGCGAGCTTTGTGAGGGAGGTGCGGGAGGACGCCATAGTCAGCATCTACCTGCTCATGAGACAGAACTACGAGAGCGTAGGGGTGAGTGGGGTCCTTTGTCAAACACAAGGATTTGTTTTGAAACACGACGCGACCTGCTTGTTTCACGATGTTTTGGCGATTACTTCAAACTTAGATACATGATCACAACCTCCAAGTTAAAACACATTTTAGTGAGTTTCTCAAAACACAAACATTTCGCAGAGCTTCTCGCGTGTGAAGATTCAGCTGACCATTGCGCTTTCTCGGTTGCGTAGCGACAGTTCGGACACGAGGAAGTGTAACGATGTGTACCTCAAGAAGTCGCTGATCACGCTGCAGAACTACGCTGATAACGACAAGGAACTCGCTTCAACCCGCTTCCCTGAACAGGTGAAGGAACTTGGAGTGCTCTTGACACTTAAACCCCCTCTCCTCCCCCTGTCCCCGGAATCTTACCCCTCCACACCCCCCAGGAATCTACTCCTCTTCACCCCCTGGATCTACCCCTCCACACCTCCCCAAGTATCTAACCCCTCCCCGGATCAAACACATCCTCCCCCGAGGTCTAACCCTCCTCCCGGGATCTAACCCCTCCTCCTCTCCAGGTGAAGGAGGTGTCGAAGAACCTGTTCATGATCATGCGGGACACGGTGCGCATGAACGAGGTGCAGCAGGACAAGGACTCCGCGCTGCGCATAGACCTCATGTACCGCATAGCCAAGGGCTACCAGAACTCCCCTGCTCTGCGCATCACATGGCTCAAGAGCATGGCTAAGGAGCATGTCGAGGTGAGTGAGTGGCCAAGGAACACGGGGTCAATGACCAGTTATCTGCAACCTAAATGCACCCTATCTTCATCCTAAATGCAACCTAAATGCACCCTATCTTCATCCTAAACGCACCCTAAATGCACCCTATCTTCATCCTAAAAACACCCTAAATGCACCCTATCTTCATCCTAAACACACCCTAAATGCACCCTATCTTCATCCTAAATGCACCCTATCTTCATCCTAAACGCACTATAAACGCACCCTATCTTCATCCTAAACGCACCCTAAATGCACCCTATCTTCATCCTAAACACACCCTAAATGCACCCTATCTTCATCCTAAATGCACCCTAAATGCACCCTATCTTCATCCTGAATGCACCCTATCTTCATCCTAAACGCACCCTAAATGCACCCTATCTTCATCCTAAACACACCCTAAATGCACCCTATCTTCATCCTAAATGCACCCTATCTTCATCCTAAACGCACTATAAACGCACCCTATCTTCATCCTAAACGCACCCTAAATGCACCCTATCTTCATCCTAAACGCACCCTAAATGCACCCTATCTTCATCCTAAACACACCCTAAATGCACCCTATCTTCATCCTGAATGCACCCTATCTTCATCCTAAACGAACTACAAACGCATCCTAAATGAACACGTCGAGGTGAGCGGCTTCTTCCAACCTCTGTACTGATCTGTTCGCTGGTTTCGTGAATTGTTAATTATGTTTCATTTAAGTACTTAAGTAATTTCCTGGGTTTTACTACCATTTGGATACATTGCCAGCTTTCCTTATCCTCTTCAGAATGATGCTTCCCGAACCCTCCCCATCAGCTATCTCCTCTGATTCCCCTCCCATCATCTGATTCCCCTCTCATCATTTCATTGTCCCCCCCCCATCATCTGATTGTCCCCCCATCACCTGATTGTCCCCTTCCCATCATCTGATTGTCCCCTCCCATCATCTGATTGTCCCCTCCCACCATCTGATTGTCCCCTCCCATCATATTATGATTGTCCCTTGTCCCACCATCTGATTGTCCCCTTCCCATCATCTGATTGTCCCCTTCCATTGTCTGATTGTCCCCTCCCATCATCTGATTGTCCCCTTCCCACCATCTGATTGTCCCCTTCCCATCATCTGATTGTCCCCTCCCACCATCTGATTGTCCCCTCCCATCATCTGATTGTCCCCTCCCACCATCTGATTGTCCCCTCCCATCATCTGATTGCCCCCTCCCATCATCTGATTGTCCCCTCCCATCATCTGATTGTCCCCTCCCATCACCTGATTGTCCCCTCCCATCATCCGATTGTCCCCCTCAGAACGACCAGAAGTGCGAGGCGGCGATGTGTTTCGTGCACGCAGCGGCCCTCATCTCGGAGTACCTGTACATGGTGGAGCACAAGAGCCACCTGCCCCCGGGCTGCATTGCCTTCCAGGCCGTGTCCCCCAACGTGCTCCAGGAGTGCGCGGTTATTGACGATGTTCTGAAACCTGATGAGGACGGAATGTGCTGCCTTTTGTTGAAAACCCACGGTGGGGTACCCATAAGGATTAAGGGTTTTGAAACAAAATGTAATAATTACAATATAAATTCAATTAAAAACCACAAATACTCGAGGATGCCAATAAAGGCATGTGTCCATAGCATATTGTGGCCTGATTGCCACTGTTGAAAACCGCACACACACTAAACAACACATAACATCAATTTAACCTAGCTCAGTGGGAACGGCAGGGAATCGAACCCGGGATCTTTCGATCACGAGCCAGACTAGATACCAATACATCAACTGACCCCATGTTTCAGGAATGTGCACGGGAGGGGAGTTACCTAGCTCAGTGGGAATGGCAGGGAATCGAACCCGGGATCTTTCGATCACGAGCCAGACTAGATACCAATACACCAACTGACCCCATGTTTCAGGAATGTGCACGGGAGGGGAGTTACCTAGCTCAGTGGGAATGGCAGGGAATCGAACCCGGGATCTTTCTGTCATGAGCCAGACTTGATACCATTACACCAACTAACCCCATGTTTCAGGAATGTGCACGGGAGGGGAGTTACCTAGCTCAGTGGGAATGGCAGGGAATCGAACCCGGGATCTTTCGATCACGAGCCAGACTAGATACCAATACACCAACTGACCTGATGAGGACGGAATGTGCACGGGAGGGGAGTTCTCGGAGAAGGGAATCACGAACTTGTTGCGGCAGAGCGCGGAGTTCCTCATGGACGCCAACATGTACGAAACTGTGGACGAGGTAAGAAATGATCGCCGATTTCAGTCAATTTCAGACGATTTCAGTTGATTCAAGTTGGATAAAATCATGTAATAAACTGTATATTGGACCTGTTTACATTGTACAATGTATGTGCCGGTGCCCCAGTGTATGTGCCCCAATGTATGTGCCCCAATGTATAACGTTGATACTTAGATTTGATACCAATACATCAACTGACCACTCTTTTTGCAGGTGTACAAGTTGCTGTCAGTCATCTACCAAGCTAAGCGACACAACAACTCGTTGGGAGGAATACACAGGAACTTGCACAGTGCTTACGAGAAGATGCACTCCATGGGTGAGCACTCCGCAAATAGCTTTGTTATGGTAACTGGTGCGCTTTCAATGCAAATAGACTGGTTTTGTTTAGGTCACTCTTTCGTGTCCCTCAATGCAAATAGACTGGTTTTGTTTAGGTCACTCTTTCGTGCCCCTCACCGCAAATATACTGTTATTGTTTAGGTCACTCTTTCGTGCCCTCACCACAAGTTGATAGGGTTTTTTGTGGTCACTTCTCCTTTAAGTGCCCCTCACCGCAAGTTGATTGGTTTTGTTATGCTCACTGGCACCTTTTTGTGCCCCACCACTGCTCAGGAACGAGCCAAAGTGATAATTTTGATAACCACCTGGCCTTGTTATTGATCCTTGCATCACATAATTAACACTTTCCCACTTTGAGAGCTGTGTCAATGCTTCCGAGACGAAGTCGAGGTGGTTGCACAGCTCGATAAGACCTATTCCCCCCTGTAATAAACCGCCCATAGCTTGGTTGTAAAGCGCCCCAACACTCCCAGGTAAGAAACGTCAGATGGGTTGCTACTTCAGAGTAGCCTTCTACGGAGAGAAGTTTAACGAGCTGAACGGCGTCACCATGATCTACAAGGAGAAGCCCTTCACCAAGCTGCCGGAGATTGCGCACAGACTCCAGAACTTGTACCACGAGCAGGTTCGAACTCTGCGCGTCTTTAGTGTGCGCGGCGTACCACGGTAGCAGTTCGAATTAAGCGCGTATTTTGTGGGCGTGGGTAGCTGGGGCACCTTTGTGTGCGCGGAGTATCACTGTAGCAATTCGAACTCCGCGCGTATTTTGTGTGCACGGCGTATTACGGTTAGTTTAACCCCGCGCGTCTTTTCTGTGCGGGTAATGGGGACAGTTTCAACTGCACAGTGCAGTCTTTGCGTCTTTTACTCTTTCATGTGCGCGGCATAAGGTCGCGTGATAGTCTACGCGCAAACTTAAGCCGTGCACACAAAAGACGCACAAACTGCATTTCGAACTGTCACCGTAATGGGAGCTGTGATTCCTGAGTCGCAGTTTCATATGTACAGTGTAAATGTAGGTTATCCCGTTTTCATTCCTTAAAAAGGTAAAACATCCAGAATCCTGAAATTTAAATTTTGTTCGATTAACTATGTAGGCCATTCCTGCTAGTCCTAAGTGAGACACGAGTGAAGTGAGAATTATGAAACTTTACCCCTTTTTCTACATTGATGAGGGAGAAAATTCAAGGTTTTTGGGCTATAAACGACCATTTCACCCTTAAATCAGTAAATCACGATAGCTATGTTTCATGTGACCAAAACGAGAAGTATTATGATCCATATGCTAGTAGAATATCCGAAATACCCAACCTGCTATGTATAATATTTAGCTTTAATTCATCTTATTATATGCCTGATTAAGTGATATCCGCAGTTCGGAGACGACTTCGAGTTCATATCGGACTCCAAGAGAATAGACCCTGAGCAGATAGACCCCTACAGGGCCTACGTGCAGGTCACCTTCGTGGAGCCCTACTTCGATAGCTACGAGAGGAAGTACAGGTAAATTGGCGGGAAAGGTAAATTGGGGAACAAGTAGAGGTTAATTAGAGGGAAGGGTAAATTGGGGAGGAAGAACAGGTAAATTAGAGGGAAGGTTCAATTAGAGGGAAGGGTAAATTGGGTTGCAAGTACAGGTAAATTGGAGGGAAGTAAGGTAAATTCCCTTCCTCTGACAATGGTAACGATAACCACGGTAACGATAACCATGGTAACAATTGCCATGGTAACGATAACCATGGTAACGATAACCATGGTAACGATCACCATGGTATAAATAACCATGGTAACAATAACCATGGTAGCGATAACGATGGTAACGATAACCATGGTAACGATAACCATGGTAACGATAACCATGGTAACAATTGCCATGGTAACGATAACCATGGTAACGATAACCATGGTAACGATTGCCCTGGTAACGATAACCATGGTAACGATTGCCCTGGTAACGATAACCATGGTAACGATAACCATGGTAACGATTACTATGGTATCAATAACCATGGTAACAATAACCATGGTATCAATAACCATGGTAACAATGACCATGGTAACGATAACCATGGTAACGATTACCATGGTAACGATTACCATGGTATAAATAACCATGGTAACAATGACCATGGTTACTATGGTAACAATGACCATGGTTACTATGGTAACAATGACCATGGTAACGATGACCATGGTAACGATAACCATGGTAACGATAACCATGGTATCGATTACCATGGTAGCGATTACCATGGTATCAATAACCATGGTAACAATAACCATGGTAATGATAACCATGGTAACAATAACCATGGTAACGATTACCATGGTAACGATTGCCATGGTAACAATAACCATGGTAACGATAACCATGGTAACGATTATCATGTTAACGATTACCATGGCAACGATTACCATGATAACAATAACTATGGTAACGATTACCATGGTAACGATTACCATGATAACAATAACCATGATAACAATAACCATGGTAACGATAACAATGGTAACGATAACCATGGTAACGATTACCACGGTAATGACAACCACGGTAACGATAACCATGGTAATCGTTACCATGGTTACGATAACCATGGTATCAATAACCATGGTAACAATAACCATGGTAACGATAACAATGGTAACGATAACCATGGTAATCGTTACCATGGTAACAATAACCATGGTAACGATAACCATGGCAACGATAACCATGGTAACTATTGCGAGTTCTGGTGTCAAGGACACATCGTGCGAAGTACTGGTAACTGGTTTCAGGGAAGTTGGGTATGAAATATCTTCTTGGCATCCGGCGTAATCTTCCAACTGTGCAGTGTGGGGTAAGACAGGCAACTTCCCTTTAACGGGCAACTTGGACGGGTTCCACCACTTCACACCCCTCGCTCACTCCTGATCCTCATTTCAGGTTGGAAGACTTTGAGTTGAGTTACAACGTGGACAGGTTCTACTACTCAACTCCCTTCACGCACGCCGGGTCCGCGCACGGCGCGGTCGTGGATCAGTTCAAGCGGATCACGGTGCTGACGACGGAGTTCGCCTTCCCTTACGTCAAGAACAGACTCCAAGTAGTGAACATCGACGAGGTGAGGAAGAGAGTAGATGAAATACTGTTAATTCTAGTAGATAGATGTGAGGAAGAGAGTAGATAAAATACTGTTAATTCTATTAGATAAAGGTGAGGTGGACTGGGGTAGCTACTCTTATTCTAGTAGATAGTAGATACAGACCTCTTATTCTAGTGAATATAGAGGTGAGGTGTTCTGACCCCTATCTCCCCAGAGAGTGATGACCCCTATCTCCCCAGAGAGTGATGACCCCTATCTCCCCAGAGAGTGATGACCCCTATCTCCCCAGAGAGTGATGACCCCTATCTCCCCCAGAGAGTGATGACCCCTATCTCCCCCAGAGAGTGATGACCCCTATCTCCCCAGAGAGTGATGACCCCTATCTCCCCAGAGAGTGATGACCCTTATGTCCCTCAGAGAGTGATGACCCCTATCTCCCAAGAGAGTGATGACCCCTATCTCCCCAGAGATTGATGACCCCTATCTCCCCAGAGAGTGATGACCCCTATCTCCCCAGAGAGTGATGACCCCTATCTCCCCCAGAGAGTGATGACCCCTATCTCCCCAGAGAGTGATGACCCCTATCTCCCCAGAGAGTGATGACTTCATCTCCCCAGAGAGTGATGACTATCTCCCAGAGAGTGATGACCCCCTATCTCCCAGAGAGAGTGATGACCCCTATCTCCCCAGAGAGTGATGACCCCTATCTCCCCAGAGAGTGATGAACCCTACCTCCCCCAGAGAGTGATGACCCCCATCTCCCCAGAGAGTGATGACCCTACCCCCAGAGAGTGATGACCCCCATCTCCCCCAGAGAGTGATGACCCCTACCTCCCCAGAGAGTGATGCAGCCCCTATCTCCCAGAGAAAGTGATGACCCCTATCTCCCCAGAGAGTGATGACCCCCCATCTCCCCAGAGAGTGATGACCCTACCTCCCCAGAGAGTGATGACCCTATCTCTGAGAGTGACCCTATCCCCCAGAGAGTGATGACCCTATCTCCCCAGAGAGTGATGGCCCTATCTCCCCCCCAGAGAGTGATGACCTCTATCCCCCAGAGAGTGATGACTATCCCCAGAGAGTGATGACCCCTATCTCCCCAGAGAGTGATGACCCTATCTCCCCAGAGAGTGATGACTACTATCTTCCCAGAGAGTGATGACCCCTATCTCCCAGAGAGTGACCCCTATCTCCCAGAGAGTGATGACCCCTATCTCCCCAGAGTGATGACCCCTATCTCCCCAGAGAGAGGATTATCTTCCCCCAGTGATGACCCCTATCTCCCCAGAGTGATGACTATCTCCCCAGAGAGTGATGACCCCTATCTCCCAGAGAGTGATGTCCCCTATATCTTCCCCAGAGAGTGATGACCCCTATCTCCCCAGAGTGATGACCCTATCTCCCCAGAGAGTGATGACCCCTATCTCCCCAGAGAGTGATGACCCCTATCTCCCCAGAGAGTGATGACCCCTATCTCCCAGAGAGTGATGACCCCTATCTCCCCAGAGAGTGATGACCCCTATCTCCCCCAGAGAGTGATGACCCCTATCTCCCCAGAGAGTGATGACCCCTATCTCCCCAGAGAGTGATGACCCCTATCTCCCCAGAGAGTGATGACCCCCATCTTATTTCTCCCCAGAGTGATGACCCCTATGTCCCCAGAGAGTGATGACCCTATGTCCCCAGAGAGTGATGACCCCTATCTCCCAGAGAGAGTGATGACCCCTATCTCCCCAGAGAGTGATGACCCTATCTCCCAGAGAGTGATGACCCCTATCTCCCTGAGAGTGATGACTATCTCCCCAGAGAGTGATGACCCCTATCTCCCCCAGAGAGTGATGACCCCTATCTCCCCCAGAGAGTGATGACCCCTATCTCCCCCAGAGAGTGATGACCTATCTTCCCCAGAGAGTGATGACCCTATCTCCCCAGAGAGTGATGTCCCCCTATCTCCCCAGAGAGTGATGACCCCTATCTCCCCCAGAGAGTGATGACCTATCTCCCCCAGAGAGTGATGACCCTATCTCCAGAGAGTGATGACCCCTATCTCCCCAGAGATTGAGATTGATGAGGTTATCTCCCCAGAGAAAGTGATGACTTTTTTATCTCCCAGAGATTGATGACCCCATCTCCCCAGAGATTGTGAGCCCCTACCTCCCCCAGAGAGTGATGACCCCTACCTCCCCCAGAGAGTGATGACCCCCACCTCCCCAGAGAGTGATGACCCCTATCTCCTCAGAGAGTGATGACCCCTATATCCCAGAGAGTGATGACCCCTATCGAGGTAGCAACTGAGGACATGACCCGTAAGAACGAGGAATTTGAGGGAGTTCTGAAGCCGGACAGAGAGGGAAACATTGATGTGAAGATGCTACAGATGCTGATCCAGGGAGCCATCGGCACCACCGTCAACCAGGTTGGGTATATTATGATGCTTCTCATCATTCAGTGATCATATGACCTGTAATCAACACTGTTGGTTTGGTTGTTTGTGACTATAATTGACACGAGTTTGGATTTCTGCAAGCTTTGAAATAGCATATTATGCTAATCGTCTTCAGCCAGCTGTGATAAAGCCTCTCAATTGCTGGCCTTTACTGACTTATTCCAGGGAAACTCTCATTCTCCCGTGTCTCCTGTCTCTTATGTTATGTATCTTTGCGATGGTAGCACCGAATAACAGAGGTTGCCTCACAGGGACCCTTGGAGATAATAGAGTCGTTCCTGGGGGAGGGAGCCAAGAAGCCAGACGTCATCGACGAGAAGTACCTTCGATACAAGAACAGACTCAAGTTCCAGTGCAAGGCCTTCCTCAATAAGTGAGTTTATACAATTCCTGTTTCTACTTTCCTGTTCTGGGGAGTATACACTTCATATTTCTGCTCACTTACCTACGTACATGCCTGTAGAGGAATAGTGGAATAGTGGGAAGCTGGAATGCTCTAGTAACCTGGTTGAAATGTACCTAGTCTCTTATTATAATGCCGATTTTGAGTTATCCGCCTAGATGAGAAATTTCAAGTCGTTCGTGAGCGTCTTACTTAAAATCAAATAATACGTCCTGTTGATGCTGAAATCCTGCGGGCACTGATAGTGATAAAAATCCCCGTAGTATCAAAGCGGCGCTGGATGAGAACAGGAACAAGATAGGAAATCACCAGGAAGACTACCAGAGAGAGGTAAAACATCTCCTGACATCACAGCATCCCATCCATTCATTTTACGCGTGTGTGGTAACATGGGGATGAGCATGACCCATATATGTGCACATGAATCGATCGAAAGAACGCGCAGTGCGCGCGCAATGCCATAATTTGCTTTTCATTGAATTTTTGTTGAAATTCGCACATTCTTTCGATCAATATAAGTGCACACATATAATACAATGCTCGCCCCGCAAAAGATATCCTTCATTGGGCGGGAAGCGGAGTAGCAGAATAAACTTGAAAACAAAATAAAAAGCCGTCATATTAGGAATATTTCGACATATGCTTTATGTCATTTTCAACCTGAATATTGATTATTTATTATACAATGCTAGCAAGCGAATATATAATACTTTATAGCCTACAAGCACACAAACATTATCTTTAAACTGGTAAATTTAAACTAGACGGCGTTACACACTGAAAACCACAAAATATGTCATACTACGTAGCAAACCAACAGAAATTAATAAATTACGATCAAAGTCTAATCACTGATGATATTGTACAGATAAAGTGTTAAAAACCGATACAAAATCAATGCATTTAATACAAAGCAGTACTTAGAAAATGTTGAGCGGAATCGACCACTCCTGCGTATTAAGTGTCTGTTTTCTACCTAACTTGAGCATAATACTCTCCATATAGCGGAGCCGAAGATCGTGAGAACATCTTCCAAGGATTTCAGTGTCCTTGAAGTCAAATTCGCACTCGGGATCACCCGTTTCGGATATGTGCAAATGGAGGGCACTATTCTTAGTCCTAGCATTAAGATGACCATTAGAACCATAAAATCTTTCGTTAACTGTGTTTTTGGTTTTACCCAAATAAGCCGCACTCGGCCCACATTTTTTACATTTAGTGTAATATATTACTCCAGATTTACATTCAAATGGTAGAACATCTTTAAATTTAAACAAATTACCTAATGAAAGACCTCTTTTAAACACAACTTTAAGCTCTACACACGGGTAAAATTTAGTTAATAATATTAACTAATTTATTAATAATATTAACTAATTTTAACTAATAATAATTTAACTAAATTATGACGTAGTATGACATTTACGTAGTATGACATATTTTGTGGTTTTCAGTGTGTAACGCCGTCTAGTTTAAATTTACCAGTTTAAAGATAATGTTTGTGTGCTTGTAGGCTATAAAGTATTATATATTCGCTTGCTAGCATTGTATAATAAATAATCAATATTCAGGTTGAAAATGACATAAAGCATATGTCGAAATATTCCTAATATGACGGCTTTTTATTTTGTTTTCAAGTTTATATCCTTCATTCGAGAATATGTTATTTGAAATAGAATATTCAAACAATTTCTCCGGGCGTTATTTTGTAACTTTGGTTTAGAATTACCATGGTGAATTGCAGTATTCTTTTCGCATGAATATCTTTTCGCGATTCTTTGATCAAACACAAGTTGAGTGTTCTGTTGATGTTCAAATTAATTGGTTTTGATTAGATCGTTTGTTTCTTGTTGCATATCACATGTTTCTTGTTGCACATCACTTGGTTATGATATCGTTTTAAACTTTACAACACTACTTTATAGTTATACAATCAAATTTGAGACCTGAAGATGTCGTAGAACGACGAAATTGATTGTCATTAAAGAACCACATCGTTTACATTTGTATTTGTACCATTGAGTCAAAAGAGAATTAATAAAATTAATCATCAATTGGTTATTATATCATTGATTGCTGAGTGATTAACATGCTGAGTTATTAACAACATGTTAATGTAACATGATTCCGCAGATGGAAGAGAATTTGAAGAAGTTCCGGGCAGCAGTAGCGCCCTACATCTTCAACACTCAGGCGCAGACATCCCTCAAACTCAACTCCAGCAAAAGCATGTAGGTACTGTATAATAATGGGACTGTATTAGTCCCATTATTAGTGCGCTCCCAGCACACTGGTCTCCCTGGGGAGGTACGGGACTCGTTCCCTGTAGCCCTGGGAACCGGAACCACCGGCAGCGGGAGGTCCCGTGTCCGGGTGGCTGTCTGGATCTCCGACCCCCCCCCATTTTTCACTCTCACAACTTGTTTTGCTGTCAATTCTCATCAATTCCTCCTACTTCAGTGACCCGGATAACTCGCTCAGTCGAACAGTGTCCTACGAGTTGTCATGATATCCTACAGCTTCTGCAGCTTTTCTCTTTCCTTTATACTGAAGCTTCCTAATTAGATGCTTCCTAAGATGCTTCCTAAGATGCTTCCTAAGATAATTATATTTTTGAAGTCGCGAACTGTTGTAATTGCATTTGCAGCAGGCAGCATCTCTTCTTCACATCAGCAGATAATAGGAAGTAACATCAGGAGATGGGGTCTGATATAACATCAACCTTTATTTCAAGAGGACCTGCATTTCAAAGCCTAAGGAAACTTTCTCATAGAATTCATGCCAACATTAACGATATAACCAAAAAGTCTTGAAGTTACCGAACTTAGTTTTATAATGTGTACGAGTTGATGAATTTTCCGAATATTTGGTTTTGTATAATATTAGAACTGATTATTTTAATAACCGAAGTTAATTGATTACTGCTGATTTCAAACTGATTCGTCTTAGTTACATTTTTGTTTTTTTTATTATTATTTTGAAGTTTTGATTAATACACTTTTGACACAAGATGAAGTAGGTCTTAATAGGTTGTAGATTTTTTTGGTAGAAAGTTTGATAAGGTATGAGATTTTTTATAAAATTACTTTTGCTCTAGTGGTTAATGTTATTAGTCCGTTTGTTTTCCCCTACGAAATTAACTATCGATCGGTGCTGAATTGCTGATATTTGAAATTGGTCAAATACGAATATTTTGTATAGTTCAAACTGCAATTTAGAAGGGACCACTCACAGCTATACTTATTGGTATTAAAAAGAAATGTTTGCGTGGGTCTACAATCTCAAATAAAACTACTAATTTTAAATTGTGACGGCAATTTCAGTTTCACACGGGCTCACAGTTCATTATCTTACAGCTTTCCTGCGATTCTTCGCACTGAGGACTGAAAGTGAAAAAGAGTGATTTTTCCTTAAACCGAGAAGGATTTGGTTGTGTTGATCCGTGGCAGCATTATTAGCGTTCCTTACTGTAAAACCTCTGGTATGGGATTGGGAAAGAACGGAGGTATTAAACTTAAAACTTCCGCAGCGTAACTTTTTTTAGAAGCATCAATTAAAGGATGGTATTTCAGTGAGGTTACAGCAGGTTTAACTGCTGAGTTTTTTCTCATATGAATCAGGTTTCATGGTAAGGTACGATTATATTTATGAAACCAAATCAACCGAATCCTTCTTGATTTCGGGGAGAAATGTTGAAAAATCGATTTCATGGCAGATTGGTTTCGTGTAAATCGGGCGGATAATTCCATGACATAAGTTCATGAATGACATATGGATCTATGACGTCTGTTATAGAAATAGAATGCCCCGACCTATTCTTTTTTCTAATTTCTACGCATAGATAATTAAATGCCGATAAGGTACAAATCGCAACGTTTGAAATTTCCGGCAGGCTTATTTTTGATTGTCATACTCATTATAAATATGAACATGAAAAGAAAATGTACAAATTTTTCGGCTTTCGCACATTTTAGTTTCAAATTTGAAATTGCTGGAAAGCTCGTATAAATATTATATCCTTTATTGTTTAACTCATGGCCAGTTTGCCGAGTTTGAAATCCAGTTTACGGAGCGGCTACGTATTTTTTGCCTAGATCGTTTAAAAATGTTGTTACTAAAACTAGTTCTAAAAATCTACACACTATTTCGGTGTGGAATTTCCATATTCCACCTGGCTTTTCCTCGAGGAATATTTCCGAATCCACACCTCAATAGTGTGTAACAAGGTATTAATATTATTCCTTATTATTTATATTAGTAATTGTACCAGAACCGCCAGTATGGCTTGCAGTTGTTCCAAATCTACCACTACTCATGCTTGTTCACCGCTCAGCATGAGTCTGTCACTGTCTGTCCACTTTCAATGATTTCTGAGACTGAAGTTTATTCTGAATCATAAGTTATATTCATAATAACAAGTTACGGACACATTTTACCTTATTTAAGTTTAAATTTAGCTGAGATTTTAATTTGTCGGATTTTGTGAGATAAAAGTGATGCAGCTAAGCTTTTTCGGCGACTAGCTAAGCTGTTATGTCGGCTGTTGACAGACCCTCGTGAGAATTCAGCGCCGCTTGTCGTACGACTACGATGTATGACCCGCTGACGCCAGCCGCGATGAGAATCAGCGCGGCGCTGATTCTCGAGAGGGTCTATGGTGGCCCAGCAGGCTCACTTTTTTCACGTGTTTTTTGTGTTTTAGGCGAAAAAAACACTAAAAACGTGTTTTAGACACAAAAATCATATAATTTTTACATAGTAAGTTTTTTCATGAAATTTGTGTTTTAGACGCATTTTTACTGGTTTTTGTGTTTTAGACGCGTTTTTAGTGTTTTTTCTGTTTTAGACACGTTTTTCATGTTTTTTTCTGTTTTAGACACATTTTTCATGAAATTTGTGTTTTGAAACACAAATTTCATGAAAAAACTTACTATGTAAAAATTATATGATTTTTGTGTCTATAACGCGTTTTTAGTGTTTTTTTGTAGGATGTTACCCTACCCTCCGCCGCGCACGCAACGTTTTCCGCGGGGACCCTCCAAACCTCCGAGTGTTGCGCGCAGGGATGGGAGAAATCCATCAATGTTTTTTCGCCTAAAACACATGTGAAAAAAAGTGAGCATGCTGGGCCACCATAGAGGGTCTGTCAAAGTGTCAACGTCAGACAAAGCGCCGCTTGCGTGGGTGGGTCAGATTTCCTAAGCCCGTTGCCCTAACCGGGGCCCTGGTTACGCGCACAGAGGGGTGTCGTATCGACACCCCTGGTTAGGGGAACTAAGCCCGCATAGGTGTGTGTGTACGCGCCGCGCGCTTCCAATTCCCTACTGCCTGGTATGTGTCCCATATTTCCTAGGGATCTGGTTAGAGCAACCGCATAGGTGTGTGTGTGTGTGTGTGTGTACGCGCTGCGCTCTGCCCTATTGAATCATGGACACTGTTTTGTAAAATGATTGTTGATGTCAAATCAAAATATTTTATTCTATTTTTCCTCAGAAGTTTGTAATAAGATCACCATCTATCTTTCAATTTAATCGTCACAATTAAATAATTATATCAATTCAATCATAAACATTAATTGATTCATGAAAGAGATCTGAGACAGTATAGTCTGTTTGTTCTTAATTACACTCCTGACTCTAAAAGTGTACCTATCACATCTCTGAATCTGAGACTCATTGCTTTTGTGCCTTGTTGTAATGAGCAAAACCAAATTCGAGTGTCTGTGTTACCAACAGTATGACTAGTTGTAGAGTTCCTTGACATTCTCCTTTTCCATTTTGCCATGACTTTTGGTTTCGCTCTTACTAAACACACAATATTGAAGATGTCTATGGTTCTTCTTTGATATTCTGAACAAATTTTCCATCCTTTCAAGTGTTTTTATCTAAACAATTTTACTTCGGAACTATTTTCAGTTAGCTGATTGTTTTTTTAAATTCAATTGAAGGTTTCGAGTTCACCTTTCAGCATGCTTGATAAACCACCAATTGTAATCCGTTCCTCTGGAGCTTTTATCCAACACATTGAAATATACTTCCATATCGCCTGAAATTCAATAAAACAAAATTTCAATTAAACAAAATTTCAACATTTTACAACAGTACAGACCAGAATTTTCACAATTGATTTAATTCCAATGCACATTGCTAGCAATGTTTACATTTTATACTGATTTTGGTTGCAATAATAATAATGCAGTAGCCTTAGATATAATCTTTAAGATTATTGCACTGGGGTGACACTTAGTGCTTTGCCACTGCTGATCAACAATGTAAGAATAATATCTAAGATATTGTTCTTACATTGTTGATTAGCAGTGGCAAAGCACTCAGTGTCACCCCAGTGCAATATTACTTTATTCACAGCTTATTCAGTTGTATTTTTATAATATTATTCACAGCTTATTCAGTTGTATTTTTAAAATATGTTTCAGTTTTTATCAGTACTATTTTAGGTTAATGGTGCAATATCACTTTCTGTTAGCGAATTTTCTATTTATTGCTTAGAATTTTTCTGAGATTTTCCATGACATGCAATATATTAATTTGAATTGCTTAGAAATATTATGATGTACTGATTCTTCAATTTGTATCTGAATGAATTTATGCAAATGCATGGTCAGTCGCTGCTGTATAATATAAAATTATGTTGTTTTATTAGATCAAGATGACCACTATAAATAGTGAAACCCTGCAATTGCTCAGTTCCACAACACAAATAGTGACTAAAGAAACTGATTTTTTCCGGCACCTGCAATAGATAGTGGAGGCGGTTTGTGTATCTCAGCTCAGAAAGATCGTAGAGACTTCGTTTTTGCCTTAGAAGAAGCGCAATGGCCATGTTTACATACGACTTGTTCGTAAACATATGCCCTAAAATGTTCAGAAACAGGGTTATGGGCGAAAAACTGAATTTTGGGCAAATGGGCACCTGCGATACGTAGTGGATGTGATTTTTGTATCTCAGTGCAACTCAGGATGGTCGTTGACACTAAAAATAACGCAGTGGCCATGTTAATAATTTAATATATGACTTATATTTTGGTCTCCCTAAGGACATGACAGATGCGATTTTCGAATCTATGCTTGGCCCAATGGCCCATGAGGGCTTAAACTTTAAAAACTTAAAAGAACCACAATTACCAGTTCTACCATGTTCTTGTTAATGATTATTTTTGCCCTGGAGTTTTTATTCTCCTGAGAATCTTTACATCTGGGGATTTCATATCTTATTTCGCTTAAAGGGTCAACACGGAATTGCCAAGCAAAATATTGATTTGTGAACCTAAACCAAATCTAATTTGATGAAGTAGGTCTCAAAAATCTTTACATAGGTGATTGAATGATAAATACAGACGAAGATTTTCTGACCCGAGTAGGAGGAAATAATCTAGAGTCTTGTTTGGTCAGGGTATATAAATTTTATAATAGGTCAGATCCATGGTCTCGTCTGTGACTTAATTGTATGCAGTACCTTCCATAATCCATATCTATGGAGTCAACACGTCTATTCCATATCTATGAAGTTAGGTTCAATTCCCGGTCCTGGTAAGCTGGTGGTCCAGTTTATCGTGCTAAGGGTGAAGATTCTTTCCTTCAAAACAACTACGCAGCCTCTCGGTTCACTCAGCCGAATGTACGGGAAACTGTGCACTGGGCAGGAAGGTTAAATGATGAGCTGAACATATAAATATTTTGGATTGTATGCGGATGCCATAAATATTGGCAACATCTATTTGATTTTGATATAAGTTCTGGTTCTGGAGTGCGGTAAATCATTTAGTATACTTTTGCTGAGCTTGGCAGCCTTATAGCCCATCAGAGCATGCTTATGAAAACATAATGATCCATCAATGACACTTAGGTCCTAGCTCTGCAACCTGTATTATATGGGTAATATCCAAAAAAGTCCATTGCGCTGCTTTCTGGCCTGGGATATTTATAAAAGTGCCTCAGCACTGCCTCATGGCCAATGAGTGAATCAGGTTGTCGCCCAAGAGTATTTTAGGGTTTATATTTATTAACAAGGAGTATGTAAACATGGCCAATGTGCTTCTTTTAAGCCCAAAACGAAGTCTCTACGACATTCTTTGGTCAAGATATAAAAATGGTCTCAGCTATACATGATCGCAGGTGCCCAAAAATCAGTTTTTCGCCCATAACTCTGTTCCTGAGCATTTTAGGGCATATGTTTATTAACAAGTCGTCTGTAAACATGGTCATTGCACTTCTTTTAAGCCCGAATTGAAGTCTCTACGATCCTCCTGAGCTGAGATACAAAAATCGCCTCCGCTATGTATCGCGGGTGCCCAAAAATCAGTTTTTTGCCCATAACTCTGTTCCTGATCATTTTAGGGCATATGTTTATTAACAAGTTGTATATAAACATGGTCATTGCGCTTCTTTTAAGCCCAAAATGAAGTCTCTACGACCTTCCTGAGTCAAGTTACGATTTTTCACAGGTCAGTTGTCTGCGCCTCAACTAAAAATCGATTTTTCGGCACTTTCCCCACTCCGGAAAGTCCCGGAAAGTTGCTAGATCGATTTTTTGGGCAAAAAACTGTGGAAAACAGTCAAAATCGCTTGGTGTAGAATTTGTTCCTGAAAAAATTAGGATTTGACTCTATTATCATGTAATAAACTGTATATTTACATGGTATGACAAAAAACAATTGGAAATTGTGTAGGTTACGCAGCGCCCTTGTAAAATTTTGCGATTAAAAGAGGTGATATGGACTTTAATCGCAGCGCTGGCGTGGCAGTGAGCTGTTTGTTGCAAGGAATGAATATACTAATATAGGCTAATTAATTAAATAAAATTAAAAGTTTCATTCATCTATTATAAATGACAAGTTAAATTGAATGACAAGTTAAATTGAATTTCAACTTTGGTTTGCAATGTATTTATTTATTCCCTGCAGCTACAGCACACTACCACGCCAGCGCTGCGAATAAAGTCCATATCACCTCTTTTAATCGCAAAATTTTACAAGGGCGCTGCGTAACCTACACAATTTCCAATTGTTTTTTGTCATACCATATCAATCTTTTTGGTGTTTCCATTGCCGTTAGATTTAAGTCGATACCATGCTCCTGAGACGAGATATAAGCGATAATTGGTTTAATTGGCTAATTATCTAATTACGGAAGTTATCATGAAAATTTAGATATTACTTTATGAATAAAATTCATGCCATAGTTTGATTTCCTGTTAGATTTAAGGCGCTATCGCCCTCCTAGGCTGAGATATTGGCGATAATTGGTTTAATTGGCCAATTATCTAATTAAGAAAGTTGTCATGAAAATTTGGATATTACTTTCTAAATACAATTTATGCCATAGTTTGATTTACCGTTAGATTTAAGGCACTATCGCCCTCCTGGGCTGAGATATTGACGATAATTGGTTTAATTGGCCAATTATCTAATTAAGAAAGTTGTTACGAAAGTTTGGATATTACTTTCTTAATACAATTTATGCCATAGTTTGGTTTACCGTTAGATTTAAGGCGCTATCGCCCTCCTGGGCTGAAATATTGACGATAATTGGTTTAATTGGCCAATTATCTAATTAAGGAAGTTTAAATGGAAATTTGGATATTATTTTCTAAATACAGTTTATGACGTAGCTTCATTTCCCGTCAAATTCAAGGCGCTATCACCCTCTTGAGCCGAAATATTGGCGATAATTAGTTTGATTGGCTAATTATCTAATTATCGAAGTTGTCATGGAAATTTTTATATTGTTTTCTAAATACAATTTATGACGTAGATTAATTTGCCTGTCAGATTTAAGGCGCTATCGCCCTCCTGAGCCGAGATATAAGCGATAATTGGTTTAATTGGCCAATTATCTAATTAAGCAATTTGAAATGAAAATTTTCATATAGCGTACTACACGTGCCCTATGGAAAAGTTTACGATACTTTTGGATTGATGTCAATATCTGTTTTGGTTTTCCCACAAAGTGATTTATAAAAACTGTCGTAGTTTCGAGAGAGACGACGATAACACTAATTTCCGTGATTTTAGGCATTTTTCAATAATTTTTCCTGCTAAAACCGTACGGCCGATTATGATGAAATTTTCAGGGTTTCTTAATCATGTGATGGACTAAACCTGTGCAAATTTTCGTGATCAACAACTGAAATTAACATCTTGAAAACACGACTCGAAAATTGCGATTTTCGCAAATCACTGTATTTTTATATAATGGGCGCTGGCAAACAAGTTTTTCAATACTTGAAAAACGATTCCACTACCACTCTTAGCACTTCATGCTTGTACTACCGGCTTGTTTGGAGTGACTGGCCAGCAGTCCCGGCCCTTCGGGCCGGGACTGCTGGCCAATTCGGCTGCCCTCGGCCCTTCGGGCCGAGGGCATCTGCCCTTCGGGCAGATGCCCTAGGGTGTGTGCAAACTTGCGCTGCGGGCGCTTGCCAGCGCCCTGATTATACAATGTATGTGCCCCAATGTATAACGTTGATACTTAGACTTGATACCAATGCACCTACTGACCACTCTTTTTACAGGTGTACAAGTTGCTGTCAGTCATCTACCAAGCTAAGCGACACAACAACTCGTTGGGAGGAATACACAGGAATTTGCACAGTGCTTACGAGAAGATGCACTCCATGGGTGAGCAGTTAAGCACTCCTCAAATGGCTTTGTTATGGTAACTGGCGCGCTTTCGTGCCCCTCACCGCGAGTTGATTGGTTTTGTTATGGTTGCGCTTTTGTACCCCTCACTGCATATTGATTGGTTTTGTTATGCTCAATGGCACTTTTTTGTGCCCCACCACTGCTCTGGAAAAAGCCAAAGTGATTATTCTGAAAGCCACCTGGCCTTGTTATTGATCCTTGCATCACATAATAAACACTTTCCCACTTTGAGAGCTGTGTCGATGCTTCCGAGACGAAGTCGAGGTGGTTGTACAGCTCGATAAGACCTATTCCCCCTGTAACAAACCGCCCGTAGCTTAGTTTTAAAGCGCCCCAACACGCCCAGGTAAGAAACGTCAGATGGGTTGCTACTTTAGAGTTGCCTTCTACGGGGAGAAGTTTAACGAGCTGAACGGCGTCACCATGATCTACAAGGAGAAGCCCTTCACCAAACTGCCGGAGATTGCGCACAGACTCCAGAACTTGTACCACGAGCAGGTTCGAACTCTGCGCGTCTTTAGTGTGCGCGGCGTATTACGGTAGCAGTTCGAACTCTGCGCGTCTTTAGTGTGCGTGGCGTACCACGGTAGCAGTTCGAACTCTGCGCGTCTTTAGTGTGCGTGGCGTACCACGGTAGCAGTTCGAACTCTGCGCGTCTTTAGTGTGCGTGGGTAGCTGGCGCACCTTTGTGTGCGCGGAGTATCACTGTAGCAATTCGAACTCCGCGCGTCTTTTTTGTGCACGGCGTATTACGGTTAGTTTAACCCCGCGCGTCTTTTCTGTGCGGGTAATGGGGACAGTTTCAACTGCACAGTGCAGTCTTTGCGTCTTTTACTCTTTCATGTGCGCGGCATAAGGTCGCGTGATAGTGTACGCGCAAACTTAAGCCGCGCACACAAAAGACGCACAAACTGCATTTCGAACTGTCACCGTAACGGGAGCTGTGTTTCCTGAGTCGCAGTTTCATATGTACAGTATAAATGTAGGTTATCCAGTTGTCATTCCCTAAAAAGTTAAAACATCCAGAATCCTGAAATTTAAATTTTGTTCGATTAACTTTGCAGGCCATTCCTGCTAGTCCTAAGTGAGACACGAGTGAAGTGAGAATTATGAAACTTGACCCCTTTTTCTACATTGATGAGTGAGAAAACTCAAAGTTTTTGGGCTATAAACGTCTTTTCACCCTTAAATCAGTAAATCAGGATAGCTAGGTTTCATGTGACCAAAACGCTGAGTATTATGATCCATATGCTAGTAGAATATCCGAAATACCCAACCTGTTATGTATAATATTTAGCTTTGATTCATCAATCTTATTATATGCCTGATTTAGTGATTTCCGCAGTTCGGAGACGACTTCGAGTTCATATCGGACTCCAAGAGAATAGACCCTGAGCAGATAGACCCCTACAGGGCCTACGTGCAGGTCACCTTCGTGGAGCCCTACTTCGATAGCTACGAGAGGAAGTACAGGTAAATTGGAGGGAAGGGTGAATTGGGGGGCGAGTACAGGAGGGAAGTAAGGTAAAGTCCCTTCCTCTGATAATGGTAACGATAAACACGGTAACGATAACCATGGTAACGATTGCCATGGTAACGATAACCATGGTAACGATAACCATGGTAACAGATCGTGCGAAGTACTGGTAACTGAGGTAACTTCCTTTAAACGGGCAACTTGGACGGGTTCCACAACTTCACACCCCTCGCTCACTCCTGATCCTCATTTCAGGTTGGAAGACTTTGAGTTGAGTTACAACGTAGACAGGTTCTACTACTCGACTCCCTTCACGCACGCCGGGTCCGCGCACGGCGCGGTCGTGGATCAGTTCAAGCGGATCACGGTGCTGACGACGGAGTTCGCCTTCCCTTACGTCAAGAACAGACTCCAAGTAGTGAACATCGACGAGGTGAGGAAGAGAGTAGATGAAATACTGTTAATTCTAGTAGATAGAGGTGAGGTGGACTGGGGTAGCTACTCTTATTATAGTAGATAGTAGATACAGTCCTCTTATTCTAGTGAATATAGAGGTGACGTGTAGTGACCCCTACCTCCCCAGAGAGTGATGACCCCCATCTCCCCAGAGAGTGATGACCCCTATCTCCCCAGAGAGTGATGACCCCTACCTCCCCCAGAGAGTGATGACCCCTATCTCCCCCAGAGAGTGATGACCCCTATCTCCCCAGAGAGTGATGACCCCTATCTCCCCAGAGAGTGATGACCCCTATCTCCCCAGAGAGTGATGACCCCTATCTCCCCAGAGAGTGATGACCCCTATCTCCCCAGAGAGTGATGACCCCTATCTCCCCCCAGAGAGTGATGACCCCTATCTCCCGATAGATGACTTACTTCAGAGAGTGATGATCTCATCTCCCCAGAGTGAGAGTCATCACTCTCTGGGAGATGGGGTCATCACTCTGGGGCGTAGGTTCATCACCTCTGATAGTCATCACTTGGGAGATAGGGTCATCACCTCTGGGGAGATAGTCACTCTCTGGGGAGATAGTCACTCTGGGAGAAATATCACCTCTGGGGAGATAGGGTCACCTCTAAAGATGGGGGTCATCACTTGGGAGGTCATCTGGGAGATAGGGGTTTCGGGTCATTTCAATGTTTTCATAGTCACTTCGGGAGAGTCATCAAGATGACCCCTATCTCCCCAGAGAGTGATCGCTAATTCCCTATCTCCTCACTCTGAGTGATAGGGGTCATCAATCTCTGGGGAGATGATGACCCTCACTCTCTGGGGAGAGTGATGACCCCTATCTCTCCCCAGATAGTGACCCCTCCCATGACCCCACCCCCCTATCTCCCGAAGATGATGACTATCTCCCCCAGAGAGTGATGAATGGTGACTCTATCCCCCCAGAGAGTGATGACCCCTATCTCCCATCCCTATCTCCCCAGAGAGTGATTTCCCCAGAGGTGACCCCTATCTCCCCAGAGAGTGAGATGACTCCCCTACTCTGAGCCCCCCCCAGTGATGATGACTATCCCCCCAGAGAGAGTATCTCCCAGAGGCTGACCTATCTCCCCAGAGAGTGATGACCCCTATCTCCCCAGAGAGTGATGACTCTATCTCCCAGAGTGATGACCCCCATCTCCCCCCAGAGTGACGCTTAATCTCCCCTATCTCCCCCAGAGAGTGATGACCCCATCTCCCCAGAGTGATGACCCCTATCTCCCCAGAGAGTGACCCTATCTCCCATTCTCCCCCCAGAGTGATGACCCCTATCTTTCCAGAGAGTGATTGACCCCTATCTTCCCAGTGATGACCCTCCCCCAGAGAGTGATGACCCCCATCTCCCCAGAGAGTGATGACCCCCATCTCCCCAGAGAGTGATGACCCTATCTCCCCCAGAGTGATGACCCTCATCTCCCCCAGAGAGTACTCCCAGAGAGTGATGACCCCATCTCCCAGAGTGATGACCCCTCATCTCCCCAGAGAGAGTGATGACCCCCATTCCTTAAGCGGAGAGTGATGACCCCTCAATTGTTGACCCCTTCCCCCAGAGAGTGATGATCTCCCCTATCCCCCCAGAGAGTGATGACCCCCATCTCCCCAGGAGAGTGATGACCCCTATCTCCCCAGAGAGTGATCCCTTCTCCCAATTTGACCCCTATCTCCCCAGAGGTGATGACCCCATCTCCCCCAGAGAGTGATGACCCTATCTCCCCAGAGAGGATGAATCCCTATCTCCCCAGAGTGATGACCCCATCTCCCCAGAGAGTGATGACCCCTATCTCCCCAGAGTGATGACTGTGATGATGAAATACTGTTAATTCTAGTAGATAGAGGTGAGGTGGACCCCCATCTCCTCATTAGGAGAGTGATGACCCCTATCTCCCTTATTCTAGTGAGTATCTCCCATGACCCCTATCTCCCCAGAGAGTGACCCCTATCTCCCCAGAGAGTGATGACCCCTATCTCCCCCAGAGAGTGATGACCCCCTATCTCCCCAGAGTGATGACCCCTATCTCCCCAGATGTGACTCTCCCAGAGAGTGATGACCCCTATCTCCCCAGAGTGATGACCTCTATCTCCCCCAGAGAGTGATGATCTCCCCCTCAATATCTCCTCCCCGAATAGTGACCCCATCTCCCCAGAGAGTGATGACCCCTATCTCCCCCAGAGAGTGCTTAATCTCCCAGAGGTATTCCCCCATCCCCCAGAGTGATGACTATCCCCCATCTCCCCCAGATGAGTAGAGTGACCCTATCCCCAGAGTGATGACCCCTATCTCCCCAGAGAGTGATGACCCCTATCTCCCCCAGAGAGTGATGACCCCATCTCCCCCAGAGAGAGTGATGACAGAGAGTATCTCTCCCCAGGAGTGATGACCCTATCTTTCCCAGAGAACCCTATCTCCCCAGAGTGATGATCCCATCTCCCCAGAGAGTGATGACCCCTATCTCCCCAGAGAGTGATGACCCCCTATCTTCCCCAGATAGTGATGACCCCTATCTCCCCAGAGGTGATGACCCCCAGGGATAGGGGTCCCAGTCTCCCCAAGTGATGACCCCCCAGAGAGTGACCCCTCCCAGAGAGTGATGACCCCCAATCTCCCCAGAGAGTGACATGACCCCTACTTCCCCCCAGAGAGTGAGATACACTCCCTCATTCCCCAGAGATGACCCCTATCTCCCCCAGAGAGTCCCGGATGACCCTATCTCCCCCAGAGAGTGATGACCCCCAGAATTCCCCCAGAGAGTGATGACCCCCTATCTCCCCAGAGAGAGTGACTATCTCCCATCTTGGACCCCTATCTCCCAGAGAGTGATGACCCTATCTCCCAAGAGAGTGACAGTGATGCCCTATCTCCCCCAGAGTGATGACCTCCCCCGAGAGTGATGACCCCTATCTCCCCAGAGGTGATGACCCCCATCTCCCCCAGAGAGTGATGACCCCTATCTCCCCAGAGAGTGACCCCTATCTCCCCAGAGAGTGATGACCCTATACTCCCCCAGAGAGTGATGACCCCATCTCCCCAGAGTGATGACTATCTCCCCAGAGAGTGATGACCCCTATCTTCCCAGAGAGTGATGACCTCCCAGAGAGGACCCTATCTCCCCAGAGAGTGATGACCCTATCTCCCCAGAGGTGATGACCCCCTATCTCCCCAGAGAGTGATGACCCCTATCTCCCCAGAGTGATGACCCCTAATATCCCAGAGGCCCCTTCCCCAGAAGAGTGATGACCCCTATCTCCCAGAGAGTGACCCCTATCTCCCCCAGTATTGACCCCATCTCCCAGAGAGTGATGACCCCTATCTCCCCAGAGAGTGATGACCCCTATCTCCCCCAGAGAGTGATGACTATCTCAGAGAGAGATGATGACCCCTCCCCCCAGAGAGCATTTAATTCTATCTCCCCCCAGAGAGTGATGACCCCTATCTCCCCAGAGGAGTGATGACTATCTCCCCTGAGAGTGATGACCCCTATCCCCCAGGAGAGTGATGACCCCTATCTCCCAGAGTGATGACCCTATTTCCCAGAGTGAGCGACCCCTATCTCCCCAGAGAGTGATTTTTACCCCATCTCCCAGAGAGTGATGATGTCCCCAGAGTGATGACCCCCTGGGTGAGAGTGATGACCCTATCTCCCCAGAGAGTGATGACCCCTATCTCCCCAGAGAGTGACTATCTCCCCAGAGGTGACTATCTCCCAGAGTGAGGCGATCTCCCAGTATGACTATCTCCCCGAAGTGATGACCCCCCTATCTCCCCCAGAGAGTGATGAATTCTGGTCTTCCCAGAGGGGTGAGATGACCCCTATCTCCCCCAGAGAGCAGCATGACCCCTCTACCTCTCCCAGAGAGTGATGACCCCCTATCTCCCCCAGAGAGTGATGACCCCTATCTCCCCCAGAGAGAGTGATGACCCCTCATCTCCCCCAGAGATTATTTAATTTCTCATATCCCTCAGAGTGATGACCCCTCATTCCCCCAGAGTGATGACCCCCTATCTCCCCCCAGAGAGTGATGACCCCCATGTCCCCTGGGCAGGAGAGTGACATTTAGACCCCTATCTCCCCAGAGAGTGATGACCCCCTATCTCCCAGAGAGTGATGACCTTTATCTCCCCGGAGAGTGATGACCCCTATCTCTCAGAGAGTGATGACCTTGCTCCCCCAGGAGAGTGATGACTTATCTCCCCAGAGAGTGATGACCCTATCTCCCCTGAGGAGAGTAGATAAATGACCCCCATCTCCCCAGAGATGTGATTTGATGACCCTATCTCCCCAGAGTGAGTGATGACCTCTTTTTCATCTCCCCAGAGAGTGATGACACCTATCTCCCCAGAGGATGACCCTATCTCCCCAGAGAGTGATGACTTATGTCCCCAGGATGACTCTATCTCCCCAGAGTGATGACCCCCATCTCCTAGAGATTGATGACCCCTATCTCCCAGAGAGTGATGACCCCCATCTCCCCAGAGAGTGATGACCCTATCTCCCCAGAGAGTGATGACTCTATCTCCCCAGAGAGTGATGACCTATCTCCCCCCTAGAGAGTGATGACCCCTATCCCCCCAGAGAGGATGACCCCTATCTCCCCAGAGAGGATGACCCTATCTCCCCAGAGTGATGACCCCTATCTCCCAGAGAGCCCCATCTTCCCAAAGAGTGATGACCTATCTCCCCCAGGAGAGTGATGACACCCTCTCCCCCAGAGAGGATGACCCCTATCTCCCCAGAGAGTGATGACCCCCTATCTCCCCAGAGCGATGACACCTATCTCCCCAGAGAGTGTTGGACACCTATCTCCCCAGAGTGATGACCCCTATCCCCTATGATGACCCTTATCTCCCCAGAGAGTGACCCCTATCTCCCAGAGTATCTCTCCCCAGAGAGTGATGACCCCTGGTCTCCCAGAGAGTGATGACCCCTATCTCCACAGAGAGGGATGGGACTTCTCCCCAGAGAGTGATGACCCCTATCTTCCCCAGAGACTATGTCAGGATGATGACTATCTCCCCAGAGAGTGATGACCCCTATCTCCCCAGAGAGTGATGACCCCTATCTCCCCAGATAGTGATGACCCCTATCTCCCAGAGAGTGATGACCCCTATCTCCCCCAGAGAGTGATGACCCCCTATCTTCCCAGAGAGTGATGACCCCTATCCCCCAGAGAGGATGACCCTTATTCCCCAGAGAGTGATGACCCTTTCTCCCCAGAGAGTGATGAACCCTATCTCCCAGAGTGATGACCCTATCTCCCAGAGAGTGATGATCTCCCAGAGTGATGAGCCCCAGAGAGTGATGACCCCTATCTCCCCAGAAAGTGATGACCCTTATCTCCTCAAGTGATGGCCCTATCTCCCAAAAGAGAGTGATGACCCCTATCTCCCAGAGAGTGATGACTGATGACTATCTCCTAGAGAGTGATGACCCCTATTCCCCAGAGAGTGATGACCCCTATCTCTCAGAGAGTGATGACTATGTCCCCCAGAGTGATTGACCCCTTATTCCCCAGAGAGTGATGACCCCTATGTCCCAGAGAGTGATGACTATCTGTAGATAGTGATGACCCCTCTCTCCCCCAGAGAGTGATGACTCTATCTCCCAGAGAGTGATGACCCCTATCTCCCCAGAGAGTGATGACCCCTATCTCCCAGAGAGTGATGACTCCCTATTTCCCAGAGAGTGATGACTCTCCCCAGAGAGTGATTTCATCTCCCCAGAGAGTGATGACTTTATCTCCCAGAGAGTGATGACCCCTTATCTCTCTAGAGAGTGATGACTTTATCTCCCCAGAGAGTGATGACCCTATCTCCCCAGAGAGTGATGACCCTATCTCCCAGAGATTGATTTGACCCCCATTTCTCCAGGAGAGTGATGAGTTGATGATGAGAGTGCCCTATCTCCCCCAGAGTGATGACCCCTATCTTCTCTAGAGAGTGATGACCCCTATCTCCCCAGAGGTGATGACCCCTATCTCCCCAGAGAGTCTCCCCCAGAGAGTGATGACCCCCATCTCCCCAGAGAGGATGACCTTCTATCCCAGAGAGTGATGACCCCTATCTCCCCCAGAGGATGATGACCCTATCTCCCCAGAGAGTGATGACTATCTCCCCAGAGAGTGATGACCCTATCTCCCCAGAGAGTGATGACCCCTATCTCCCCCAGAGAGTGATGACCCCTATCTTCCCCCAGAGAGTGATGACCCCTATCTCCCCAGAGAGTGATGACCCCTATCTTCCCAGAGAGTGATGACCCCTATCTCCCCAGAGGTGATGACCCTTCTCCCCAGAGGTGATGACCTCTCCCCCCAGAGAGTGATGACCCCTATCTCCCCCAGAGAGTGATGACCCCTATCTCCCCAGAGTGATGACCCCTATCTCCCCAGAGAGTGATGACCCCCATCCCCCCAGAGAGTGATGACCCTATCTCCCCAGAGTGATGACCCCCAGAGGTATTATCTCCCCAGAGAGTGATGACCCTATCTCCTCAGAGAGTGATGACCCTGTCTCCCCAGAGTGATGACCCTATCCCAGAGTGATGACCCCTATCTCCCCAGAGTGGTGACCCCTATCTCCCCGAAGTGATGACCCCTATCTCCCCAGAGGTGATGACCCTATCTCCCAGAGTGATGACCCCCATCTCCCCAGAGGTGACCCTATCTCCCCAGAGGTAGTGACCCCTATCTTCCCCGGGGGTGGTATTCTCCCAGAGGTTGATGACTATCTTCCAGAGAGTGATGACCCTATCTCCCAGAGTATTTCTCCCCAGAGGTATTGACTATCTCCCAGAGATTGATGACCCCTATGTCCCCAGAGTGACTATCTCCCAGAGGAAGTGATGACCCCTATCTCCCCTCATACGGTGATGACCCCTGTCTGCCCAGAGGTGATGAGCCCTATCCCAGAGGTAGGTATTTCATATAATCCCCAGAGGTATTGACCCTATCTCCCAGAGAGTGATGACTAATATCTCCCAGAGGTGATGACCCCTATCTCCCCAGAGGTATTTCTCCCAAGAGTGACTATCTCCCCAGAGTGGTAGGCCCTATCTCCCCCAAGAGGTATTTGTCTCCCAGAGTGGCCACTCCCACAGGTATTTATCTCCCAGAGTGGTATTTCTTTAGAGGTAATTTCTCCCAGAGGTGACTATCTCCCCGAGTGATGACCCTATCTCCCAGAGGTGATGGGCTATCTCCCAGAGGTAGTATTTTATCTCACGAAGTGTTGACCCTATTTCCCCAGAGGTATTTCTGCAGAGGTGATGAGCCTATCTGAGGTATTATTTCTCTCCCAGAGAGTGACCCTATCTCCCAGAGGTGATGACCCTATCTCCCCAGAGGTGGTATTTGCTCCCCCGAAAGAGTATTTATGTCTTCCCCGAGGTGATGACTCTCCCCAGAGGTGATGGCTATCTTTCCCAGAGTGATGACCCTATCCTCCCAGAGGTGATGACCCCTATTTCACAGAGGTAGGTGACCCTATCTCCCCAGAGTGACTATCTCCCAGGGAGTGAGCCTGCTCCCCGAAAGTGACCTAATACAGAGGTATTTCTCTCCCCAGAGGCCCTATCTCCCAGAGGTGACTGTCTCCCCAGAGGTATTGAGCCCTATCTCCCCAGAGTGACCCCCATCTCCCCGAGTGATGACCCTATCTCCCCAAGAGAGTGGTATTTTCTCTCCCCCAGGGAGTGATGGCCCCTATCTCCCCAGAGGTGGTGGCCCTATCTCACGGATAGTGACCCCTATCTCCCCAGAGGTGGTGAGCCCCCATCTCCCCAGAGTGATGACTATCTCCCCAGAGGTGATGACCCTATCTCCCCGAAGTGATATTTCTCTCCCCCAGAGGTGACTGACTATCTCCCCGAGTGACATTTTATCTCCCCAGAGGTATTTATCTCCCCAGAGGTATTCTCTCCCAGGAGTAGTATTTCTCCCAGAGTGACCCCTATCTCCCCAGAGGTGGCCCTATCTCCCAGGGTGGCTTGACCCCGTCTCTCCAGAGAGTGATGAGTTGATGACCCCTATCCTCCCAGAGAGAGTAGTGACTATCTCCCAGAGTGATGACCCTATCTACCCCAGAGTGATGACTATCTCCCGAAAGAGGTGATGGCCTATCTCCCAGAGGTGGTGAGCCCTCCCAGAGGTGGTATTTGTCTCCCCAGAGGCATTCTCCCCGAGGTGACTATCTCCCCAGAGTGATGCTTTATCTCCCCAGAGGTAGTGACCCTATCTGCCCAGAGGTGATGACCCTATCTCCCCCACAGGTGACCTATCTATCTTTCCCCCAGAGGTGACCCTATCTTCCCAAAGAGGTATTTCTCCCGAAATTGTGACTCCATCTCCCCAGAGTATTTCTCCTAACATGATTATTGAATATTAATGAAATTGAAAGTTATATTCATACTACTATACTAATTACATATTTTGGTTGTGTTTGTTTGCAGTGGTTAAGTGTCTCATCGTCCTATAAAAACACACAGCTATTTGAGCCCAGTTGTCTTGTCACTTTGTCCCAATTGTCCCAAATGTCCCATTTGTTCCCAGTCTGCATTCACTTTTTGAGTCCCTTTGTTCCATTTTCTTCCCATTTGTCCCAAATGTCGCATTTGTCCCAGTCCACATTCATTTTTTGAGTCCAATTTATTCTATTTTTTAGTGCCCTATTTGTCCCAATTGTCCCAATCCACTTTTCTTGAGTTTGGGACAATTGGGACAGTGACACCCCGGCAGTGAATTGACTGAACACTGTCAATATGAAATATGGAAGTATAGATGTATGATGACTTGTAAAAGGGCTGTGTGATCGAAAATTATTTGTAATAGATACTGAATGAAGCTCAATTAATTAATTAATTAGTTCTCATAATAAAGTGTATATATTATTAACCACTTAGTATTATTTGGTTTAGTACACTCATATTGTTAGCTTTTAGGTGTGTTGGTTGTGTGGTTAATGAATATGACACTTTATTAAATGAGAACTAATTAATTAATTAATTAACCACCATTGACCACCTACATAACCTAAAACCAATAACAAATATGAGTGTACTTTAAAACCAAATAATAAATTTACTGTTTATATTGAATGGAATGAATCTTTTGATTTCACACTAGTACCATGTTAATCTACTGATAGTTTCAGAATTTTAGATATTTATATTTGAAATTGTGTTTTGACACAATTTACATCATGAGAAATTATCAATTTATTAATTTCAGAATTTAAGATTCTGTCTTTATGATCTCCATCATTTTGAGGATTATGGCATCTGTAGCTATAGATAATATGCTAAAAGAAACAGAAATCCCAAAGGGATTTTCTTTTGATAACTGTAGAAGGAATGTCTGGTTGTAATTTCACTGTACTGATCTGTTATTATACATGCAACTGTTCTAATAATCATTTCAATTGATGATTCACAAGATTATATAGGTTTATGTTTTGTACTTTTGATTATATCTTTATCTATGTTGGTGAATGGTGATTGAAATATTTTTTGTTGTTTCAGGAATGCATTCATGGCAAAGCAAGGTGTGAAACTGCCTACTGCACGAAAGACAGGAACAACTATTGTT
Organism: Beroe forskalii; assembly: GCA_011033025.1. Taxonomy (NCBI): domain Eukaryota; kingdom Metazoa; phylum Ctenophora; class Nuda; order Beroida; family Beroidae; genus Beroe; species Beroe forskalii. Next base: position 414,040 of record WFMF01000028.1, on the reverse strand, counting down.
GGAGTTATATACAATGTGAGTTTGTGCAGTATCTCAGTTCGACAGTATCTCAGTTCAAAATCATTGAATAAATCCATATGACTTGCCAATTTCATTTATTAATTAATTAATAATTCTACTTAGTTATACCCATGGTATAACCTGCTCCTTGTTGTGAGCCCGATTTCATAAGTTTTCCCCAAAAATTTTTCAGGAAGGTGTTGTGCTTGGTGCTGACACAAGAGCTACTGGAGGAAGCATTGTGTGTGATTTGAACTGTGAGAAAATCCATTATATTGCTGACAATGTCTTTTGTTGTGGAGCAGGGACTGCAGCTGACACAGAATTCACCACTAAGTGAGTTGTTTCTGGGGCTCAGTACAAGTATATTTCATTGCAGAATATGCAATTTTTTACTGTGCTCGAATAGTTTTGAATAGTTAAGTTTATCATTAATTTATCATAATATTTTGGTGAATGTTGGTACAAAACTATAATTTTCGTGACCTTCACTTAGCAATTACTAGATGATATTATTTACTGAAGTAGGTATCATCATGTAAGATCTCTCACACCACTTATTCCTTCATTCTTTTGTACAAATTCTTCATTTTTATGATCAGTCTTCTTACTCTCCAAAAAACAAGAATTTTGGAATGACATGTTATAGACTTTTATTATATGCTTTTTATTCACACAAACTTCCTCAGAATGGTGTCCTCAAAGATGGAGCTGCTGAAACTTCGGACAGGCAGGGAAGGTCGTGTTATCAGTGCTCTCAGAATGCTCAAACAGCACTTGTTCAGGTTAATGCTTGTTCTGATTAATAATTGAATAGTTGGGTTACAACACTACCAATTAGGATAGTCATGTAATCCATTCCACCCCTTTCAGTCCCTTCCACCACTTTCAAACCTTCACTTGATTCAGGTACCAAGGTTACATCAGTGCTGCCCTTGTTCTCGGTGGTGTTGATGTGAATGGTCCAGCACTTTACAGTGTGTACCCACATGGTTCATCAGACAAGCTCCCATACGTCACCATGGGTTCAGGTTCACTGGCAGCTATGAGTGTCTTCGAGGATCAGTACAAAATTGGCATGAGCGTGAGTGTTTCAATGTTTCAAATTAAGTTGTTTCGTGGTTTGGTTGACATGCTTTTCAAATGTTTAAGAACATTTTCCATTGATTCTTCTTTAACGGTTAACCCTTATTAACCAATCCATTGGATCTTTTATGACTATTTAATTATCTATTCATCTGTGATAACTGATCAGTCATAAACTTCGAAATCAGTCATCTTATTTCATTATAGCTTTGAACTATTTAGTATATAATTATCGGGCAGGAAGAGGAAGCTAAGAAGTTAGTCCGGGATGCCATACGAGCTGGTATTGTTAACGATCTGGGATCTGGTAGCAATGTCGATATCACCGTTATCAGGAAGGGATCCGTCGAGCAGTTCAGACCGTATGAAGTTATCTGCCAGAAATCTGAGAGGTAAATTGGGGTGGGGGCTCAATCTTATCAAATTGAAAACGGCATACACGCAATGTTGCAATAATTCATGTACTTCCAATTTCCATATTGATCATTTGCTGCTCTTAGAATTTTTCAGAATTAACGTTAATTAAGTGATCCCAGTTATCAACTGACTTTATTCCATTGACAATACGCAACATTGATTATGATTAACTCAGAATACAATGGACAATTAACATTTTACATATATACACGACTATGATATAGTTAAGAATTAAGATAGATTGATCAAATCTTTAAAAGATAAATTCATTACGTCATCGACGCTAAATTTCCGCCCGGTTGCGTTATTATTGAGAATCTCAACAATTTCTGTGCTCATCAACGAATCCAGTCCGTATTCGTGTAGCTTCTTGTCGATATCAACCACTTTTCCAATACCCAGCACAGTCTGACTCTTCTTTACAAAGAAGTTTCCTGTAGGGTGAATTGGTCTCTGATTATCATCACATGAAACCACACTTTTTGGAAAGAAGTCACGAGCACATTTTTCACCTTCTTCAACTTCATAAATGAAATGTTTTGACGTAACGAAAGTTAGGGCATCAAGACAAAAACCGCAGCACTGTGCAACTGTAGTGTTAACAAAGAAGATTATTTCCTTGCATCGTCCTACCCTTCCTAAATCCTCCATTACTTTCTCTCGTTCCACGTCCTCATCGTCACTTTCCTCCTTTCCAGCCGGGACCTTCCTAAGACTTCCTGAAAACACGCGCATCCCATTGTAAACCACATCAACACTACACCCCATAACGTACACATCTACGAAGTTGTTAGACGACCTCTTGATGCAGCTCCTCGGTCCTTCCCCTCGGACCATTAGACCCACTTCTTCTTCCCCTCCTCCCACAATCCTCTGAAACTCCTCCAATACCTGGTACACCAGTACGCACCCTCGCATCTCCTCGTTAAGATTATAGTGGGAGACGTCGTGGGAGAAACACAGCATTTCTGTGGCTGTCTTCAGGGAACTGGGGTGATGTTTTCTGGTGTTTTAGTAGAGGTGTGACTTAGTTCAGTAGTGGATGGGTTGTGCTTTGGGCTATCTTCAACCTCAGTCACTTCTCTAATCCCTGCCTTAGGGGTTGAGAAGTTGGGTGGTATCTCTACTACTGGGAAGTGTTCTTGAAGTGGCACGTACCAGGAGTGTGTGTTATCCCATGATATGAGGCACCCTGCGTTGATAACTTCATCGGTACGTTGTTTACAAGGTATCTTGTCTAGGCAAATCTGATGGCCGGCATTGAAATAGATGTGTTTCAGAGCTTCAAATAGCTGACAATCAGCTTGGTCGTTCATATCACGGATTTTATGATCTGGTACATCTTTTAGTACGTAATGAGGGTGTGAGCCATCTGTATGGTCAACGCGTTGCCTATCGTGTCTACTAGAGAGGGGTATGCACTCAAGCCCTGGTATATCTTGTGCTATCGATCTACTGAACATGGAATGTGGAGACAGCTCCAAAACCAATGCTGACGGTGGTATATTATCTCTGTACGCGCTGTAGAACTTGACTTGTCCAACCATATTCCTCACAAAATACTCGGCATCTATTTCTATCACTCCATCATTATTCTCTTGACTGGAACTAATGAAGTTAGCCGGTGCAGTTATTTTCTCACAGAACACACCTCTCAGATCAGATCTGTACTTTTCTGCTGCCTCTTTCATTAACCTCGAGTGGAATGCTTTGTTGAAACTCCTCACGTAAACACAATTTGCCCCCTCGCTTTCCATTGCCATCCTGGCCCGCTCCACTTCTTCCTTCTCTCCTGACAAGACCAAGGAGCGTGAGCTGTTGACACACGCCACGTCCACCACTCCTCCCACTCGCCCCTCGACCCACTCCACTGGATCCTCCTGCTGAGTGGGCAGTGTAATGGCTAACATGGCCCCCTCGCATGTCAGCATAACGCTAGCTGCACGGTGCTCTGCACACTGAACTGCCTGGTGTCGGGATATCCCCCCTGCTGCGTACAGGGCGGCAATCTCTCCGAAACTGTGCCCTATAATCCCCTCAAACTTAACTCCCAACTCCTCAACAGGTCAATGTGAGCTATCTGGAACTCTAACAAGGACATGAAAAGCTTGTAGATAACGTGGGATTGGTTTACGTTCTCCTCATCCATGAGCATTCGAGTTGTTCTAACGGACGCTGCGTAGGACGGAATGTCCATGAGATGGCGTCCCATTCCGTCCCAGTTAGCTCCAACCCCTCCTACTACCAACCAGAGAGGCTTATGTGAGACAGCCCTGATGTGAGTCTGATCCTTATCTACATCATACATTCCTCTAAAACTCCCCCTCGACGAAGATGAAGATAAGAAGCACTGTTGGAGATAGTGGTGCAAATCAAGTGATCCGGAACTGTGTTTGAACCTGGTGATAACATTGCTAACTGTGTCTATGTTCGCTGCAGATACAGTGAGATATCGGGGATGAAGGGCGGGGAGTGAAGTTGGAGTGAAGTGTACCACACAGTATGATCCTGATATCCCGCACCCAGTGATATACGAAGGTGTTTTGAGTTGGGAGTAAAGTGCGATCAGCAGGGTGGTCAATCCTGATGCGGGTCCTAGATCTCCCAACTTTTTGACTGTTGTGTACATTTTATACTTGTACTTCCCAACGAAAGATTGCTCGTTGAACATTTTCTTTTCAATCTGTCCGATATTCCTGTTCCAACTGTTATCTCCAAAAACAAACTCTATCCCATCGTCTGCCTTCGTCTTTGAAATGTCTTTCCAAAGATCAGGAATTCCTTTCTCAGCCCTCCCTCCCACAAATCTCATCCAACTACCACCCAGACTCCCGTACACCTTCCTGGACACACCCCGTCTAGCTAACACCACCACTCCCCCTCCCTCCACTCTACAGATATCTCTACCCAGCATGCCAACACTCCGAGTGTAACTCTGTTTGATACACAACTCCACACATCCTACCACCACCGCATCGCACCTGCCGTCTGCAATGAGACAGGCAGCGTTGTGGAGGGCTACCAAACTGTTACCTGTAGCCAGGGTGTAGCTGGTGCCAGTGAGGTTACACTCGAAGGATATTCGGTTGGATATCATGGCTCTGCAGCCTCCCAAGACACCGTAGCCGGAGAGGGCAGCAATGTCGTAGCCAACTGATTCACCGTAGTCACTGACCTCACTGGAGACAATACATCCAATGATAAGACCACTTCTTGATGATGATGTGTCTTTTGAAGTGTTGTGAGATTGTGTGCTGATCTCTTTGTCATTTTCTCTCCTACTCTTTCCTTCAAATTCTCTTTTGATCTGTTCGGTTGGAAGCCCTCCAACCCTGCATCACACAGAGCTTCCCGTGCACACTGGAGCAGAATCCTGATCTGAGGATCACAGTTCTCAGCCTGATGAGCGTGCATACAGAACTGAGAGATATCCAACCGGTCCTTGGCAATAGTCAGCTGAGTCGTGTCATCTTTGAGACATCTCTGGGAAATGTCATCTTTGGGAGAACTCCTGGTCATGTCATCTTTGGGACATCGCCTGGCCATGTCATCTTCGAGGCATTTCTGGGGCATGTCATTCTTGTTACATGATCGTGTCATCAGGGTTTCAGGAGACAGAACAAAGTCAGCGAATTCCTCTGCGTTGTTTAAACCAGGGTAGCGACATGATATCCCAGCTATCACAATGTCATTCTCCATTTGAATAACCTGAAATTATAGTAAGGTCAGAACATAGACCTCATTCATAAAGATGGAGCTTATTTACAATGCATAATGTAAAAAATGTTGCCCATGTTCACTTAGTTACCGCAATCCGCATTAAGCAATCCGCATTAAGCAATTAAGAAAAATCAACGCACTGCCCTCGTGATAATCATAGACCATAGAAGGATGGGTATTGATAAGTGCCTACTGCCTATGAGATCGACGATTGCAAGGATAGTTTTCAAATCAAGTTTAACAAAAAAAATGAAGTGCAAACCAATGAAATACCCTCTGAAACGCTCTAGGTCACGTTACATTTTATGAGAATTGGAATAGTAGTATCATGAGGTATGAATATTTCCATCATGTAGAATAACGGCCCTAGTTATTAAAGCAGACTACAGAGGACTTAATTAGAATTTAAACATGTTGCATTAACTTTATGTCATGCCACACACAGAAGAGATGTTTGTAAAGTAGCGTAACTACGTCAGACTTTATGAATCTCAAATTCCAAAATTTTGAATAATTATGACCTTTGTTCAAAGCTGTTTTAAAAAAAGCTCTATGGCTATGTCCAAAAAGTTGCTCACAACGATAAAATGATCGACCAAGTCTGCGGCCTACCCTTCGGTATTTACCGAGGACTCGGCTTCGACCATTCCTCGGTTGAAAGCCGGATCAAGGACTCGGCCTCGGTTTTTATCGAGGATTGATAACATTCTATCGAGGACTCGGTCACAACTCACAACCCCGCCCCCTCGGTGGATCACTAACCCCTCCCCATTCCAGGCAAGGCGACTACACCTTCCCGGTTGGTAATACAGTGGATACTAACTCGGTGGATCACTAACCCCTCCCCATTCCAGGCAAGGCGACTACACCTTCCCGGTTGGTACTACTGTGGTCACTAACTCTGTGGATCACTAACTCTGTTCCCCATTCCAGGCAAGGTGACTACACGTTCCCGGTTGGTACTACAGTGGTTACTAACTCTGTGGAAATGGTGCCCTTCTCTGCTCTCAGAGTCACGGACGAGGAAGTCATGGAGATCTCATAGAGACCCGAGCTAATACTCTACCATTCATATTATATAGATTTAATTAGTCCGAGACCCCCTCCCTTCCCAATCGTAGTGACTACCCCCATTAATCGCAAATTAAATCTAATTGATTAGATCTACTTAAATTGCCCACTATTCTTAATGTGCTCCTTGTCTTTGTGTCAAAACCTTTCTATATTGTCTGTCAAGAACCTTATTATTGCTTTTCCACATGCAGCTTGTCCAAGTACTTATCCACGAATAAGATTTGAGCCACAACTCACAATAATGAGCACCATGGACTGTTTTATCTGTATAATTGGAGATGGTTTTAAGATATCAATTTAATTGCCTCATTATAGAAAAGTTTTGTTTTCTGATTGGCATACTTACTGTTCAACAATAAACATTAACTATTAAAAACGTAATCCAAAGACGCCATTTGTTTAGATAAACCCCTGGATTGTACAATTAATCCGGTTTAAAGAGCTGGCACTCTGTTAAGATTATTATAATTTGTTACGACAAAATGGCCATTGGTAACAGGCACATTGGTCTTGTTTCACCGTCGTTCCCGAGCTACATTATGGATGCGTTTTTCTCTGTTAGGTATTATTGTAAAGAAAATGTTGGTATTTGTAAGCTGATCCACGAAGTTTGATTTTCTTTTAAAAGTCACAATTTCACGAGCTTTTCCCGAAAAGTATCTTGTTTGAATTCCAAGTGCCTTTAAATTGAAGTAGAAAATAGTATTCGAATCCTGTGAATTTGTATCTCAAATAACTCGATTCTAGAAAGCTAATTAATGCCCAAGAAGTTGAAGTTCGGTGTCTCAGCGTCGTGGGATGTTGATGCATCGGGATGGGGCCAGCCCTCTACAACGCCAAGTGACACCAACTGGATCTTTTCCTTAGCAAAAGATTGTTCCAAAACTAACGATCAAAAATGTTGCTCTTTATTAAAGCACCCTTATCAAACCCTGACTGAGGAACGTATGAATCACTCATCTATTTCGCATTTGTACAGCTGTCCTTTCAATTTCACCTTTTTACCCCTATCCCACCAGCCAACTGGAACACTGGAGATTCTTGGAGCACGGGAGCTGACATTTGGAATGAAGTAGAGTACCCCTCAGACTCAGTTCCTCCCGAGGCCTGGAATTCTCAGGAGGACGGTTGGAGAGAACCACCTCCTGATATCTCTGCAGTAGATGCATTTCCCTCCCTCGCCTCAGCTAAACCAAACAAACGGACGAAAATCGTGCCGGAAGCCAATACGAAACGGGATCGAGGGAAACCTGCTGATTTTGCAGATCTGTTAGGTACGAGAGATTACGGTAGGAAGTCTAATCAGGATCGTGGTATTGGTTCAAGGACGCCTTATATGGATCAAGAACGTAACAGTTCAAGGACACCCTATATGAATCAAGAACGCAGCAGTTCAAGGACAAGTCATCAGGATCGTGTGAAATCTTCGTATCAGAAAGATGAATCGCTGTTCTCAGATCTCAAGGGCAAACCCAAGAAAGGTATGTCAAGTCCTGAACCGGTTCAAAGTTCCAGGTTGATGAAACTCGAAAAACCCAGCCAGTCATTTCAAGACTTGTTGTGTCCGCCTACTAAAGTATCATTCGCACAAACATCTGATAAATCTTTGCCACCATCACAAAAACCGGACAAAAAGGATGGTGCCGTTGATAAACTGGGTGCACCTAAAACATCTAAGAATGTATACGTGCCACCATCACGACGACTGAGTGTCAAAACAGAGGACTTGGTTGCTAAAGAGGCGCCTAAACTTGCTACTCCCATTGAGGCACCGCCCAAAGGGGGTAAGTCCCTCAATGACTTAGACTTCCTTAACCCTTCTCCCAAGAAGGACATATACGAGCAGTTGCAAAAGCAACTGAGGAAAATTGTTGGACTTGGCTTGCCGTTAGTTTATATCATTCAGAACGGGAATATCACAGTCAAAGTGGCCGATTGATTTGTCCCGTGTTTCAACTTGAGCTTAGATAATTTCTTGGCTCCAGCGACCAGCACTTCAGTTAAATAATCATGAAATGACAATTTCCTGGTGATAATGATGACAAAGTGATTACGGGTAACTTATTTTACAATTATTTTTTTTGATTTGATTAGTTATTAATATTTCTCGTATTGTCGAACTTGATTTCGAATTTTTATTTTTATCATAATGCATGATGCATTTGCCTACTTTAAAGATTTTTAAATATTATAAAAGTCGGTATTATTCATAGCTGAGAAGTGCCGATTATTACTAGAATTAATGTCTTGTTTGTACTATTTATTTTTTTGATTTTAAAATTCCGGCTAACTTATTATTCTTTTTGTAATTTTGCTCCAAATTACGATGAAAGGGTCCTGTTTGAAAAAGTTATGAGTCATAGTTGTCAAAAGTTGGTAGAATTGGTGAAACACAAATAACTGACCATTCCATTACTCTTCATATTATCATGCAGATGAAGGAATATCTAAGGAAAGCAGATATTTCGTCTGTCTCTGACCCCTCCAAATTGACGTCCATCCTTCAACTTCTCAAACTGGTTTTGGAACGAAACTCCGCCCAACATCGTAGTCGAAAGTACTTCCGTAGATGCACCCAACTTAGCAGCAAATCAAGAACAATGGTAGAATGTCTAGCTAAGTTCCCTGACAATTTTGTCGGTAAAATGTCTCTGATTTGCCCGGAAAACGGTTTGGAACAGCTTAAGTATCTCTCAGAATTGCACGCGGAACTGGAGAACTTGTCCTCGTTTTGTCTAGCAGCTCTACACCAGCTACGATGCTACCTTGCTAACTGTGAATTTGTCAAAGTTTTGGTAACTCTCGTTGCTTTGGTATCTGAAATATACGGGGTTTTCAACGACAAGATGGTAACTGTCCAGAAACTTCTTGATAGAATAGCTGATCCAAGTTCAAATGATATTCCTGGAAATTCATTGGATGTTACTCCAAAACATTCTTCAAATTCCATTCCTCACATTGACCACTCTGCAGATAATTTGAATGATTTGATGTCAAGGTATCAAACTGAAGATAATCTCGATGAAGATCTTGGCGAGGAAATTCTAGATGACGATATTCTGATGCTACAGGAATCATCTTCGGGACAGAAAGATAGTTGCTTTGAAACTGAAATGTTACCATCCCCAGATGAGAAAGGTATAACTGAAGATTTATTAGGAAAACCCTCAGTAGCAGAAATCAGTGACGAAGAAGAAGCACAAGACACTGAACTTTCTCGTCACACATTTCCCGTTTCTCTGCCACATCAGTCGTTGCCTTCCAGCGCCAATCATAGCAGTGGTCATGATGGATCGGGTACTAAAGCTCAACATCACGATCAAATTACGACAAATGGGCTTAGTGAAACCAAAACCAAACATAAAGATCATAGTAAAACTGAGCTCAGTGAAGTGGTAAAAACTCAGTGTAACGGTAATTCGCTGAAATTGAGTAAAACTCGTTTAAAATGTGCCGCTTATAAAGTTTACAAACAGCGCAGTCCCTTCCTTAGGAAACGTGCCCGGTATTCATCGGATTATTTGAGGCAACGAATACCGAGTTACTCGTTTTCTCTTCTTTTATCGCTTTGAGATTTTGGTGCTTTACCAAGCCCTCTATATTGGTTTTAGTTTTTACGGGTTTTGTTTTATAGCGGATTGGAATTCTATTGTTTTATTTGACTTACTTTAATTTTCGTTAAAAATCATCTATTTCTAGGTATTGAATCGACATTGTATTGAGACTTTGAATAACGAATTTGAAATGTAGTCCTACATTCAGTTGTTGTTAAGCTCTTTTATCGTAGAAGTTACCTGTTGTGACATGTTTCAGTTTGCAGAAACATGTTTCAGTTCACTAAAACATGTTTAGGTTATTAATAGAGTAATAAGTTCACTGTCACCCTCCCATATCACTATAGGTTTATCATGGCAGATTGGCAAGTCCAGCAAACTGTCATTGGGAAACATACTACGGCTAAAGATAAGAGAAGTTCTACCGTAAGTAATGGTTCTACCGTGGTAATGGTGCCATGTTTTGATGAGAAATTAATCGCTTGAGTTCAAGTTAATAATCATTATGTTGCTTGATATGAGGGATATGTGAAAATATTCAAATACTCTATTCAACTTGAATAATTACTGTATGGCATTATATTCCTTTGAAACGAGGGGAATATGGCAGTCAATTTCATCGAATCCACAAATTCTCACGGGTATGTAACTGTCCTACAGTGGTAAGCATTTAGGTTTATAAGGTAAGTTAATTGGTTAAGTTAATCAGCATTAACTATTGTGGTGTCATGTGGTTCTCTGAAATTGATAGCTGATCATCTGTTCAGGCAGTAAATCAAGCATCAAGATCAGGAAATGTGGATGTTGACAAGAAATATGAGTTTTCGTAACGAACATTCTTTCTTCCGAATAAATCGGAATCCATTAGTTGAAAGTTTTGGTTTCAAATCTTCACAGATATAATCGTAATAAAGATTTAAATCAAAAACACGTTATATTTCAGCCTAACTTTTGCAGATGGAGCTGGCGGTAATACGCAGAAAAGTGCGCAGAAGAACTCAGCTGTTCTCGACCGGGAGACTGAAGAACTGAAGCGTTAGTTTTATTTCGATCCAAGCCTATACTTTAACGAACTGAAATGGCAGTTGCATCAAGATTTGGCTCTTTCACTGTTTCTAGGAATTGAATCCTTTCATTTCAGATGAAGGAGTTTCGAAGGACTTCAGTAAGCACCTCCGTGATGCTAGGAATGCAGCTGGAATGAGTCAGAAGGATTTATCTCAGAAAATCGTGACATTTTCAGACATACCTTGTTCTTTGAACTGTGGATAGTAGCTTTTGTCAGGCGGTTTTTCGCCAGTTTAGGGATTGTGACATTGGCAAATTTGTTAAATTTGTTGTGTTTCCGTAAGGCGCGGCGACATTTTCGCTCAACAATATCCGTACTGAAAGAACTTGAAAAGTACGTTGCAGCACGCGCATCAACATTTCAAAGTGCGCGCCATCATTATTTATACTGTCGAGAAATCTTGTTCAGTTCAGTTTATTGCACCGGTTTTCTGACCCCACAATGACCCTTTTACGGCACATTTGATGAACGTATGTAATTATCTCCTCAGAAAATCAACGAGAAGCCTCAGATTGTTCAAGACTATGAGTCAGGAAAGGGGATACCCAATAACCAGATTCAGTGCAAGATGGAACGTGCTCTGGGTAACGAAATATTCTTCATACTTTCCCAAGTGTCTGTAGTTTCGGTTTCAATATCACTTTCATTGGTTCATGATTTTAGAATATCATATTATCGCGGCATTATCATTGCAGGTGTCCACCTAAGAGGCAAAGATGCTGGCAAGCCCCTCCAACCACGAGGCAAGAAAAACAAAACTTAAGCTCCAAGATACTTTCCCATGGGGGATATTTTGTAAATAATTTTACTCTGATTACGTCATCAGATAAACACAGATCTTTATTGGTTTAAATTATGCTCTGTTTTGTAGAATTTAGATATAACCTATTTGGGTAAAGAGTACATAATGTGATCTACCTGTCTTTATGATTCATTTCAACAGAAAGAAGGATCGAATACTATCCCGATTTTTTGCTTGTTTTTTCTATGATCATGCTTAATTTTGATTTCAACCGTTGAGAACTGGTGGAATAAGGAAAATATTGTCAACTTTTACCTTCTTTATTACAGTCTAATCATCACTTGTCTTTTTCACTTTCGTCAGGAACTCTGTACTGCTGGCCAACATTTTCCTTTCAAAGGGAACCATGTGTTCTGCTTTTGAGATCATAAGATTCCTTTTCAGTCATATGAATTCCTAAAAAACTTGAGGACTATATGAATAACTTTTCCGTGAAATTTAATGGTTAGCAGTTAATTTTCTGATCCTTTTACTATCCCTAATCCGTCCATCCCTGATCTAGCCATGTCTGGTTACCGAGGAGGTGGCGGACAAAGAGGCTTCGGAGGACCTCCGCCCCGACACATGATGCGCGGAGGCTCGCCGCACAGGGGCGGAGGTTCACCCCATCGGGGTGGGTCCTGGGGTGGCTTCCAGAACAACAATAACAACAACATGGGAGGCAGACGACCCACTAACATGATGGATGGTCCCAGAGGACCAACAAGCCATGGTGGACAGAGAGGAGGAGGAGGAGGAGGACCCATGGGCCGTGGGGGACCCAGAGGTATAAAATGTGCATGTTTCTAGAAAACTTACTCAGATTCGAGAAGTTATTACAATCCCCTTCCCGTTTTCTACCAAATATCCCAGTTTAAACGGCATTTTTTAATTATATTAATTGTGTATTTTTCCAGGAAATTTCCAGAACTCCGGAAACAGCAACTACCGTGGCCGAGTGAGTTTCAGAGGCAACACCAGGTCCTTCGACAGCTCGCCCTCGAGTTCGAGGAACAGCAAACCAGCGGAAAAGGTATGGAATAATGTTGGAGAACACAAGTGTTTGGTAGGAAGTGATTTAGGGAATGATATTTTTTGATCTCGCATCGTAAACGACTTGAACCAACCACTCTTGTATTCAAAATTTGTTTTCTTGTTACTGAAATGTGGTTCTAATCCGCACCTGTTTACAGGACAAACCAAGTACTACCCACGTGAAGGAAGAACCCAAGGACGTAAAACCAGCAACTGACCAAGCCAAGAAACCAGAAGAATCCACTTCTTCTGCCACTCCAGCGCCTTCTACCTCTACGACTGAGAAAACTCCTACCACGCCAGCTGCTGCTAAGACCGCCAGTACCACTCCTGTAGTTTCCACTGCATCTTCTACCACACCCTCTACCACAGCTTCGCCTGCTCCTAGTGCCAGCAAGCCAGCTGAAACAACCCCCAAACCCACCACCACAACTGCCTCTACCACACCAACAACTCCGGCTGCTAAATCTACCCCTACTTCAAAGTCTACTCCTACTTCTACCACAAAGGCTACGCCAGCCACCGCACCTAAGACTACTCCTGCAACTCCAGCTACCCCGTCTACTACCACCGCTGCTGCAGATTCCTCATCTGGAGCTGCCCCAGAAACCCCCATGGAACAGGAGGCTGTACCCCATCTCACGGAGGTTTGAGAATGTGCTGTAAATATTTATAATTGAATTGAATTGAAAAAAAAACTTATACCATCTGCCGTACTTTAGCCGTGTTATGCTATCCATAGTATTGTGGCTAAGATTGAAAGTTGTAAAGCCGAGTTACTCAATACCACACGAAATTCCCTTCCCCTCCCCTTTCCCAGGTACTGACTACCTCTTTGTCTGATGTGACCACCTCTTCCGGATGAGTCCTGATTCCTTGTCTAACCTTGCCCATCGCAGGTTTACATATCGGAGTACCTGTGTGATCTCTATTTGGATGTTGATAAAGACGGTGTAACGGGTAAACCTAAGAGCGGAGACGGATTTGATGCTCTGTGGGCAAGTCTGCGAGCTACGCACGGTGTATCCGGGGGAAAGGTTTGCGGGTTTTTTCTCGTGTTTTTTTTGGTAAAATTTCGCTGGTTATCCACATCGGTGATTTAAGTTAACTCCTTCTTTTTCAGAGGTCTAACCCCTTTTTTCAGGGTTTTGGTTATATCATTCTACTGATATCTTTTCAGGAGGCAAGATTAATTCTAAACTTTCAGATTTTTGTACGCAAAATAAGCGAAATGAACTTATGTTTGATTTTATGCTACATTGTCCTATTTAGGAATGGCTTTCACTCGAGTTGCAGTTAGTTCGTGTCTTGTAAACGTCTGAAAAGTGGAAAAGAACGATACGATAGCACCCTAAGGTAAGCATTATCTTTTACGAAATTTTACCAATTATTTAGCATAATATTTAAAATAACGTTTAGAATAACGTTCACGGTTTAGTTGACAGTGCTTAAATTATAAGTTTTTGGACTGGTTATTTTGAGATAACACTTCAGTTAAAACTGAAAATGATAGACTTAGCTCAATGCCTCCCTAGCCTAAGGCATTTAGGCAAATTTGCTTAGTTCTACAATCGTTATACATCGTTGAGTGCAGGCTGCACTGTGTCTGTCACAAAAACAATTTAACTTTCTTATCACAAAGCCTGTCTACATATTAGAGTTCAACTGCGTCAGCTTCTCTATGGCTACATGTTTGCCGTCGATCCAAGAAAGTCTTAGTAACGCACGTTGTAACTCGGAAAATAACGACTGTGAATTGTGGGATTGTTACAGGGGCGCGTCGAACTTCTATGTGCGCGGCGTATTGGTGCGCGGCTCACTGCCTGTCATTAACAGCCAATAAACCGCGCATGGAAAAGCCGCGCACATGCTTCGACACGCCACCGTTAGAATGTCAAAGATGAATCATAAGCATGCTTCCTTGGAAAATGGTTCCATTTTTACTCACCGATCGATCCACTCTCAATTGAGCTCTCTAGAAAGAATTACTCGACTACTGCGTAGTAGGTATAGTGCTGCGCCGTTTGGGGAATTAAAACTTGAGATAGGTTGATTCGACGTCTCTGATCGATTCGTAGTCATGAGAACTTCTGGATTGTGGAATAGAGGTCAACAGTGAACAGTCCGTAATCAAAAGGGTTATCAATACCTCTTCAGACGGTCAGACCATATTCCTAGTTTATGAGTTAAATGTTTCGGTCATCATTAACACAGCAATGTATGGCAGTGTCTCATCTAATACTGATATGTGGAATATGAAGTTGAATCTCTCCGGTTGAATTTTCAGCCCCTACGGCCTACATTTGTTGTAGAACCATGACTAACCCGGCCGCCCGAAACAATCTGAAGCCATCCAAAACTACTCGAAACGACCCGAAAGCAGAATGAAGTTCGGGGGAATGCATCTAAGCCCACCCAAAACCAGCACAATGGCTCGAGCCCGCCCAGAACCATAACTATCCCGCCCGCCCGCCCACCCGAGTCTCAAACCCACCCCATGAGCTGAATTTCGTATATCACTTTGGCTATTCGAGCCCTGCGTGCTATAGCCTATTTAGTAAACGAGATGTTCCTCTCAGGCTTGCGCCCTCGAGCTCCAGGGATATTTGATATTTTCATATCGCACACGCGACATAGGCGTATCTGGCGGCCACCGGTCTGAAATACATTCCATATTTGTTTATAAGTTTATATGCTATTTCGGTAACACATAGGCCGATCTCGGCTGAAGTAAAAGACATCTATTTTTCGACCAAAACTACAGCATTTATGACAGAATGAGAAAGCGATTGATTGAAAATAACTGATAATAATAAACGATGATAACAGCAGAGATGTTTTTGATATCATTTTATCTTTATCAATCGCAGATGTGTGCAGATCGCTAGAAAAGGAGTGCTCGAAAACTTTAGAAACTAACAATTGCTTGCCAGACTCTACTCAATAGTAGTCAGTAACTTACTTTGTGTAGAGTAGCCGCCCGCAATTCTTAGCAAGTAATAAGTATCTTAAGTTATCGAGCACTCCTTTTCAAGCGATCTGCACTCATATGCGAAAAACTGTAAAAGCTTAGGTACAACAATCAATCGTCATAAGAAGAAAGTAACAGTTAAATACTATATGCTTATTAACTGGCTTGGGACAGGTCCCGCAATTTTTTTGTGAAAAGTGTCAAGAGCATATTTAAATCCAAGGGTAGTTCAATGATAACATAAGTAGTAGAAACCTAGTTTCATCAACCATGGACAATAAGGCATTGGCTGGAACTTCTTCAGTTCTATAGTCCAAAAATTCTCAGATTGAGTTCTCACAAACTTCTGTCGGACTCTATATTATCGCCCCTGATATGGCATCATACACTGTGTCAGTAGTCCTGAGCCGACATATGCCAGAATACCTAACTGTCTCTCTTCCTTATGCCACACGGTGTCACAGCGTCATGTTGATAGAATTTTCTCCACGAATTTCCTCCAAAGCACCCACAGTTTCGTAGTCATCAGCTTGTACGTCCCACTGTAAAACAGAGGGTTAAGTAGACTGTTCAGAGGAATGAATACCAGTGCAAACAGTTCAAATACCAGAGGAGAAGGTTTCTTGCTGGAAAATTCAAAGAAAATTATAGTCAAGATGTATGGTATCCAACATAGCAATTCAGATCCAATCATTAGAGCAATTTTCAATGTCAACGCTGAAGTTTGGGTTTTCGCAGCATTATTTGCATCTGCCTGATTGCCAGAAGCTGCTGCCAAATTTTGCATTGATTTCTTTTGTTTGATCAAGATTCTAAGATAAGTTGTCAGGAGTGCGCCCAAGATACTTGTCAATGTGCTGCAGTAAGAGATTTTGTAAATTGTATAGGACCCCTGTGTCTTGAAAACATTATGAACACATAAACCTGTATTTCCATAATATCCAATTTCTTCAATTTCAAAGAGTTCTTTTTTCGATGTCACATTTCTCATAGCTTCAAATATTTCATAAACATCTGAATTGGTGTGGTTGAACATTCCTTCATAAACCTCAAATAGTCGACTTCTATTTATGGGGTTTTTGATGAAAAATGGATTTTGCTTCAAATATTTGAAAAAAATCTCAGTGCCAAAGAAACCTTTCAAAATTGTTATTGGTATCAGAGGTAGAAATGAATGAAACCAATTTATAAGGTTCACCAATGCTACAATTGCAATAGTACTGCTTTTCTTTGTATGGACGCCCATCTTTGCGCAATTTCTCCACCTGGTATAACTAATCATTGCTATAGTTAAGAGTGATCCATGGGCAGACGAGCTGAAGATAACCCCAAAAAGAGAGCAAATCCAACTTGATCTCCAGGCACTTTCTAGCATGCAGTATTTACCTTTCATTCGGATAATTAGGCCGACTAGCACTATGCCAAGCATATAAAGCCCCATCATCAAATCATGAAGAAAAAGGTTTATAAGAAAAACTCTCTCTATCTCTCTGGCATTAGTTGAACATTGCATCTTCCAGGTCTTGTATATTTGAAGACTGTTCATCACTATTATGGATAGAGCAAGCATCGCAGTTAAAGCAACCACAATTTTTGACTGAATAAGGAACTCATCTGAAGACAAGTTGTCTATTTTACAAGTTCCACATTCGTCAGCGCCATTGTTGCAGTCTTTGGAATGGTCACACACCTTGTCCGGTTCAACCCATTCGGTTGAATTTGGGGCGCAGTAAAAACGTCCGGGACAGCCTATTTCATCTAACCCAGAATTGCAATCTACGATGCCGTTACAAAGGTTCTGTAGCAATATATCGTGGTCATTGATACTGTAAAAGTCAATGCCACAAATGAATTCAAAGGGGTGAGGAAACTCCTTCACAACTCTATCACAGAACTGAACCCAGTTGCCTTTAACAAACCCAGGTTCTTGCGAACAATTGGTTTTGCAGTACTGGACAAGTTTCCTGGGGTAATGCATGAACATTTCATGAAGTCTGACATTTCTAGTTGCTTGAACTAAGCAATTTAAGAGTGGATTCGTGGCATGTTTTCTATATTTCCTGCAATTTTTTGATATCTCAGATTTATATTTATGAAATGAATTATGATAAACTAATGCACCCAGTTTTGGTATACCGCATAGTTCTTTTTCTGTCATACAGAGCTTTTCTTTTTGTCCGTTAATTTGTATAATTTTATGGCCAGGACAGAAACATTCATCAGATCCATCATAGCAATCCTGAAAATTATCACAAAGCTGATTGAAACTTATGCACCCAGAGCCGTCTCTACAATAGAAAACATCTGACGTTGAATTTAAGCAATGACATTCATCAGTGAGGCATTCCGATTCCCCATTACATCGCCGAGTCATATCGTTAATCTTGCACCAATACTCTGAAGAGAGTAAGTTTTGGGTGCTCCTTCCTTTGTATAAGTAGTGGATGGACATATCAAAGTGAAACCTGCAAGTAAACGAGTACTTGTCATCTTCTGGGATAACATCTGTAGTGAGTCGGAGCAGATTCTGGGTATTGTATCGAGTGATCATTGACATAAAGCATGAATCACGGTCATGCGCACTGTCCTCCAAATGGAAATGGTCAGGAGTAAATGAGTCCAGTTCTATGACAATTTTGTCCGATGATGCTAGTAGGCAGATACACGCGACAAACATGCCAAGTATCATCTTATTTTTTCTTTTCGTGACGGCTGGAACCCAACAGATGATGAATTCTGAATGATAGAGAGGAGCAGAGAAGTTTAAAAAGTTCAAAACGTAAATTATAGTGATTTTTAATTTGTATGAAAAAAAGTTTTAATTTTGTCCGAATTTTGATTTGGGTCTGCTCTCCGTGATTTGCAACAAAAATATTTGCTCGTTGCGTACAACTGAATGAGCTCAACCACGAAATTAAGCACATGCACTCGAACATTTGTGAACTCCTTGGAGACATTTCATAAAAGCATTATATATTATAATGCGTTTGTCGGTTTGTATTGCGAAAATAAAGATACTGTATTAATATTGGTTTGTTGAACAATATTGTTCGAAAACTTCGCAATATTCATAAACGCAAAAAGAAATAAATCATTGTGGAAAGATATTCACATTCTGAACTAACGCACACGTTTTTAGTTTTTATAAAATATGAATAAATGCCTACTTAATACTTATAGTGGTGAGAATTCAGAATTTATTTTTCGAATCAAAGGACAACTGAGCATTATTAGACTTTTGGGCAGACTGAAGGTTCGCAGACCTCGGCGAACCTAGAAACAGTAGAAAGATCGGGGAAATTTATGAAACAGAGTTTGACAAGTACCTGCTAGGGAGAACCTATTATGATAATGTGTCTGAACTTCTAAATTGAGCATAATGGAGTCAAATCTGGCCCAGAATAGCTCAAAATCGGAACAAATTCTACACCAAGCGGTTTTGACTGTTTTCCACAGTTTTTTGCCCAAAAAATCGATCTAGCAACTTTCCGGGACTTTCCGGAGTGGGGAAAGTGCCGAAAAATCGATTTTTAGTTGAGGCGCAGCCAACTGACCTGTGAAAAATCGTAACTTGGCTCAGGAAGGTCGTAGAGACTTTGATCAGGAACAGACTTTGATCAGGAACAGACTTTGATCAGGAACAGAGTTATGGGAGAAAAACTGATTTTTGGGCACCTGCGATTCATAGCAGAGGCGATTTTTGTATCTCAGCTCAGGAGGATCGTAAAGACTTCAATTTGGGCTTAAAAGAAGCGAAATGACCATGTTTATATACGACTTGTTAATAAACATATGCCCTCAAATGATCAGGAACAGAGTTATGGGCGAAAAACTGATTTTTTTGGGCACCTGCAATACATAGCGGAGGCGATTTTGTATCTCAGCTCAGGAGGGTCGTAGAGACTTCAATTTGGGCTTAAAAGAAGCGCAATGACCATGTTTATATACGACTTGTAAATAGACATATGCCCTAAAATGATCAGAAACTGAGTTATGGGCGAAAAACTGATTTTTTGGGCACCTGCAATACATAGCGGAGGCGGTTTTTGTATCTCAGCTCAGAAAGATCGTAGAGACTTCGTTTTTGGCTTAGAAGAAGCGCAATGGCCATGTTTATATACGGTTTGTTCGTAAACATATGCCCTAAAATGCTCAGAAACAGGGTTGTGGGTAAAATCTGATTTTTTATGCCCTAAAATGCTCAAGAACAGGGTTATGGGTGAAAAACTGATTTTTGGGCACCTGCCATACATAGTGGAGGTGATATTTGTATCTCGGCTCAGGAAGGTCGTTGACACTAAAAATAACGCAGTGGCCATGTTAATAATTTAATATATGACTTTTATTTTGGTCTCCCTAAGGACATGACAGATGCGATTTCCGAATCTTTGCTTGGCCCAATGGCCCATGAGGGCTTAAACTTTAAAAACTTAAAAGAACCACAATTACCAGTTCGTACCATGTTCTTGTTAATGATTATTTTTGCCCTGGAGTTTTTATTCTCCTGAGAATCTTTACATCTGGGGATTTTCATATCTTATTTCGCTTAAAGGGTCACCACGGAATTGCCAAGCAAAATATTGATTAGTGAACTTAAACCAAATCTGATTTGATGAAGTAGGTCTCAAGAATCTTTACATAGGTGATTGAATGATAAATACAGACGAAGATTTTCTGACCCGAGTAGGAGGAAATAATCTAGAGTCTTGTTTGGTCAGGGTTTATAAATTATATAATATGTCAGATCCATGGTCTCGTCTGTGACTTAATTGTATGCAGTACCTTCCATAATCCATATCTATGGAGTCAACACGTCTATTCCATATCTATGAAGTTAGGTTCAAATCCCGGACCTGGTAAGCTGGTGGTCCAGTTCCTGGCCCTGCTCAGGGTGAAGATTCTTACCTTCAAAACACCTATGCAGCCACTCGGTTCACTCAGTCGAATGTACGGGAAACTGTGCACTGGGCAGGAAGGTTAAATGATGGCTGAACATATGAATATTTTGGATTGTATGCCATAAATATTTGATTTTGATATAAGTTCTGGTTCTAGAGTGATCAAGCACTTAGAGGCCTGTGGTAAATCATTAATATACTTTTGGTGAGCTTGGCAGCCATATAGCCCATCAGAGCATGCTTATGAAAACATAATCATCCATCAATGACACCTAGGTCCTAGTTCTGCGACCTGTATTGTATGGGGAATATCCAAAAAAGTCCATTGCACTGCTTTCTGGCCTGGGATATTTATAAAAGTGCCTCGGCACTGCCTCATGGCCCATGAGTGAATCAGGTTGTCGCCCAAGAGTATTTTAGGGTTTATATTTATTAACAAGGAGTATGTAAACATGGCCAATGTGCTTCTTTTAAGCCCAAAACGAAGTCTCTACGACATTCTTTGGCCAAGATATAAAAATCGTCTCAGCTATGCATGATCGCAGGTGCCCAAAAATCAGTTTTTCGCCCATAACTCTGTTCCAGAGCATTGAAGGGAAAATGTTTATTAACAAGTCGTATGTAAACATGGTCATTGCGCTTCTTTTAAGCCCAAAATGAAGTCTCTACGACCTTCCTGAGCTGAAATACAAAAATCGCCTCCACTATGTATCGTGGGTGCCCGAATATCAGTTTTCGCCCATAACTCTGTTTCTGAGCATTTTAGGGCATATGTTTATTAACAAGTCGTATATAAACATGGTCATTTCGCTTCTTTTAAGCCCAAATTGAAGTCTCTACAAAAAACTGTGGAAAACAGTCAAAATCGCTTGGTGTAGAATTTGTTCCTGAAAAAAATTAGGATTTGACTCTATTAGCACCCAGGATTACTTATTAATGGCTTGTTCTGCATTGGTCCTCTAATGGTCCTCTGTAGACGTACTCTAGCTCTCTAGGGGAAGTATCAGGTTTGGTTTCACATGATTTTTGTCTCGAATTTCTCCAAAAACCGTAAAAACGGAAAAACCTCATCAGTCTGACTTTGGATTCACCAATACCTTTATGGGCCATTTGATTATCGTGGGATTTGTCAGTATTCATCCATTCCTTGACTTACATGCCTTATGAAGATTATTGACTCTAGGGGTATGGCTTCTTGTTAAGATATATTTCAAGAGGAATGAATATTTCATTTTTTGCGGAACCTAGTTTAACTGAGGTATGAGTTACCTGAAATAGTAACTTCATTGATGGCTTCATTATTCATTGATCCTCCATGCCGGAAAATCCAAATCGGTGGCTTCATCACATCTGCTACCAATGCATTGACCTCTACTGAACCTCCCGGTTTTCAATTTTATGTTTAACTTGCCGAAAAGGGGTGGTATCCACTTCCAGACATTATTCTTGACTTGTCACTTTCATAATCGCTTTGTATCACTCATTACTATATATTCAGGCTGTATGAAAAGGTTGTGCAAGGGAAATTTCTCTTGAACTGTTTTCGATACCAAAAATATCAACCTCACAACTTTTTCAGACCACCACACCTTTGGCCGAATTAATATCGAGTAATGATCAGTACTGACCGTTCAGATGGGGTCAAGTTGAAAATAATATAATGCTTGAACATCAATATCTACTTATCTTAGTCGAATACCTACTGTATTAGTGGCACAGGACGAAAAAGTGTGATTCCTTCTTTTGTCATCATCTCCTATAAATCATTTTCATCCAAAGATGAAATTTGGGATGTTTCTCGAATTGGAAAAGTTTCACGACAGATTTATTAATGCCCAAAATGAGCCTCAAAAGTTGTGCCAATGTCGAGTTATGCATAGCGTGCTATATCATGTATGTCTCATCTTGTCAACATAGTCTAAACCAATGAGGGAGCTGTCACAAAAACGCGTACGTCAGCAATAATTTTGCCATTTTAGTGTCCCTCTCTCTCCCTTTGCTATCTTAGCATTGTAGAACCCGGCTCCCCCTGTGGAAGGCAAATTTTTGGCTTTAACAATGAATTGAAATCATATTTGCTTCATGGGAGACATCCAGTTGGTTATTAAAAATCATTTTGAGGAGTGTCGAGTTTCTTGTTGCCCCTTGGTTGCTGACGTAATATGTGACAGTTCCCGAAACAGCCTGATTGCAGATTTTTAGATAATTTTCGCTCGCTCTCATTTGAAATTCTGGAGGAAATTAAATTTATATTAGTTGGTTAGTGGTTGTGTATTCAACCTCAAAACTATAGATTAGTGATTGAATTTCCATTTCAATCCAATCTGTCCTAATTAATCCGCTATAAGTCAATTGGGACCTGGATTGCGTGCAACATTGCTCAATGATCATACTGTAATGAAAGCATAGGGTTTCCAATTCTGATGAAGTCACAATAAAACTGAACCGAAGAATTATTTTTTCAAAAAACATACAATTGTTTAGAAAATTATCTAATATATGTTTGGTTCCCAAATTTCTTTTTGATACCATGAAAATGGACAAATTATATGAAATCCCTTTTTAATTTCGTTCTATTTTTTTGTGCATAATTGGAAATCCTTTTGCTTTCACGGAACATTGACCAATTCAGCTGTTCTGAAACATCCCGATATTGTAATGAATATCTTCTATAACAATTCAACCCTTAGAAAGCAGAAGAGGATTACGAAGAAGATGGCGGGAAGCAGATATAAACGTCTTGGATATTGTATCATCATGTCGAGATTGGATATGACCTCTTGGCTGCACTTTTATCTATAGCATCGCCATTTTCGATCAATTGGCTCCTATCTCCCTCTTTTGAAACCCGTCAAAATTTGGCTACGGATACGGTGCGAAAAAGTGCTGAAAACGAATGCACCATAGAATCGACTCTCCAATAGAACCACATAAATATACATGATCGGCGCTTCTTCCAGGAAGAACATTCTGAGACAGCGAAGATAGACGCGGGGATACTTATTGAATATTGCATATAGGTGGCAAAACATTAATGAAGCCACCTTCCTGTTGAAGGCTACCATTGGTACTTTGAATTCGCTCTCCTCTGTACCATTTATGCAAGGCTTTTAGCCATACCTAATATGATCATTGCAACCTTTGGATTTGATCCTTAAAACCATCTAACCATTGCACCTTGAACTTGATTGTATCATTGTTAGCCGTTTGAATCCAATCTCATAGTAGTGGCTTCTCACGATGCAGTGGACTGGACTTCTCTGACGTTTATTCCTGGCTCCTACCTTCTTCATTCTACAAGCAACGGAACTGCTTGGATCTGGGTGATATGGAACAGGCTCCTAATTTCAAGTACCTAATCGGCCTTTATTAAATAAACTGGCCCCAAGACCAAAATCGCATTATTTTTGAGCCATTTTAACTGTTTTTTTGAACAAAAGTTTGAACCAATCATGAACATCGGATAAAATCCATGGCTGAAATCATGAAAAAGCCTATTATTCATGCCATTTTATCAATAAGTCAATAGCTTGACTTGTTTCATCACTTGCTACTTCCATAGTAGCGTTTTAACTGGCCCTAGGCACCAAAATTGAAAATTGCATTTGGTCCTTAAGGTCCGGTTAGGTAAAGGCCGATAAGGTAACTTGAAACGTTGCTGAGTTTGACTTCTTGTCAAATGTCTGGCCGGTAACTAAGTAACATAGTCTGAGTCGTTGTACCCATAACAACCTAACATACAGAGATATATGTGGACGCGAGGTATACCTTATCGGACATAATTATCACGGACACTACCTTCGAGCTGAGCAACTCAATGTGAATATTTATGTCCATGATTTTCAGGTCCGTGGAAATTAAGTCCAGTATTTCCTCTTTAAATTTTTAAGGTACAGACGCAAATTTTCTGAATTAATCTCTCTATTAATTAAGGGCACAAATAATAAAATTCCCAAGAGCTTAATAAGGAAATTATACTCTCTTTCATGCTTAATAACTGCAATATTTAACAGATTGTAAAAATCTTCAATTAATAAGTTATTCAAGTCGTGGATGAAAATGAGAAAAATCGAGCCGAAAGTTCCGAATTTCTGTTGAAAATTAGAAGTGTTAGGATCAAACGTGAATTCTAATGTCCATAAGGCTAATGTCCGTGATAATGATGTCTGATAAGGTAGTCACAAAAGGAGGCTGGAGGGTATAAATGTTGGGATTGATAATAGTATTTCGAGTTGGTGATATCCCTGAAATAAATGGCCGAAAAAAAAATGCTGCTTTATTTTAGAGATAGGGGCCGAAGTTTGAGGGGGATGAAAAATTTTATAAATGATTGAAATTTTATCCTTGGAATTCCAATGGTATTGGAAAGGGTTAAATGATAAGAGTTAATTTGAAGATTTGATACACAACAAATCGTATTGTGGATTTTTCAAATTGCAACTTTGCTATGATTTAAAAAATATGAAGATATGAATTTTCAAAGTTTGCTCTTGTTTAGAAAATAGCCAAAGATAAAGATTTCTAAATTTCAAAAATTCATATTTTCAGTTCTAGTTATGAGGCCTTAATCAAAAGTCAGCTAAACCAAAAGTTTTGTTTTATGCCCTAGAACTGAACTGCTTAGTTTCAGAGGCCTACTTTGTAGTGCCTTAAATCTACTACTTATTATAATCGAGAGAGGTAGTTATGAGTAGGAGACTCCGCTCTCCATGAAAATCTGACACACTAGGAGTTGAAAACCCGCGATTTTTTGCAGGGTGGTAGAAAAAAGGTGTCTTCGTATTACATCGCTTTCCTTTTTTGTGTAAAGGCTTTAGAATTTCCGAACTTTAAAAAAACGCAATTTTGCAAACATTTGTTTTTGTCATTAATTTCTACAATTTAATATTTGTAAAATCTGCGTTGTGATCCATGAATTAAAATACTGCGTATGCCCATATTTGAAGAAAGCAGTTGCTAGGGCAATTATATGTTACCATTGTGGTACTCTGTAACCAGCATTGGATTGGTCGGGTGTCCTGTGACCTAGAAGGCCCAACGGGCCTTCTAGTTGGATAAAAAGGGTAGGGAATTCAAGTTTGAATGTAAATTAGCGAGTGCGTCTGGATTTCTGATGCAACTAATTAACTCTAAATTGTTGAGAGTTGACGTACCATAAAGTAGTAACAGTAACACTGATTTGGGCCTTTAAAGTATGTCAGATGGTCCCTTTACCAAATTAACATACAGATCAGTATCAAGAATTCAGAACAAAGGAAACGGCCATTGTAGACTAAATTTTGAGCTATATTAGAGTCAAAATTTTGAAAATCACTTAAGGGGGGAGGACGAGGGTATAGGTATAATTGTCTGTTGTAGCAGCTAAAAGTAAACTTAAAGCTAGAAAATGCAACCGAGCTTGTAGAAAGCCACAAGGCACTACTCAGTCAGCAAAATCAAGTGTCCCAGTTACACTAGACCTATGGTAGGTTGAAAAATCTGAATGGAAATCAAATGTTTGATGATGCTGGGGTGTAATAATCTAGTAATCCTTAATTTGGGTTGATGAATGCATGAATCAATGTCATTCAATGAAGCGAAGGCCCTCTTAGCGATGACGTGTTTCCAAATACCTGGAAGACTCAAGGATAGGATCACTTAAACAGATGGTAATGAATTTTCAATTATCAATACCTCTGCAGTGACACGACTATCGGTTATAGTACTAATCTTGAAATAATGAATGTTTATGTTTTTTATGATTTCCATTCGAATGTTTCTTTAGGCTTAGCAACCAATCATAATTATGAAAACAACGATTTATAGGATAAGAAAGATGAAATTAAGCTTTCATTATTTCAAGACTTTGCTGATAACCGATAGTTTTCCATTTTGGAACATTCTGAGAGCAATATTCAGATATGATTCTCGAAAAGCACTCAGAAAATTATCTTCAACTCAAAATGTGAGAGGTGCAATCCCATGATAAGGATCTCTGAAAAGTGACTTTCATAATTTCTTGAAGGGGAAGTGTTCAAAAGAGACTTTCCGAGTATTTTGGTTTCGAACAAATTGCGTTTCAAATTTGAACTTTCTGGTCCAAACTAAGAACTGAAGTTTTTGATGTGACAAATGTTACATCGCATCAAAGATCGTTATCATGGTTTTGCCTCCTGTTCAAATAATCCCAAGAAGTCATCATTATAAACATTTTCTATCTTCCTATGTATAGGTGCAATCTCTTGTATGAAGCGAAGCGAAGACAGAAGATGGAAAGAACAGTCTATTTGATGATTGTCAAATCCTTATCGTAACCTTATCATCTACAGGAACATATAAGAAGCACTATTTGTGCCAAATCCGACGCTGTTCGAGCAACATTTCCTTGCGAACTGATCCGCAAGAACTGGAGAATGTTTAGTTCTTGATGGCAGTTGCCAAGATCATTATTTATTTTTCTGAAGTTTTCTGAGGCAGCACAAGTAAAATCAATTTTTGATCGTGGACGATCAAAAAATACAAGTCTTTTATGTGATACGAATTGCGAATGGTATTTTGTACCCTTAATTGTATGATTGAGCCCCAGAATCCCAGGTGTCCCTATTATATCAATAAAGATTATTGCTCCAAGAATCGAAATTAGCGCCTTTTTTCGAGCTTCTAATTTCACCATGAGATGATTTACCTTACGATCCGAAAGTGAACTTTTGAGAGTTTTTCAAGACGTGAGCAACAATGCTCACAGCTCCAAGTGACACAGTGGAGTTGTGATGTGACCATTACACTCCTTTGGACAAAATGTACGGGTTCTGTTGCAGTAAATTTTAACTGGCCATGGACAACTCAACACTATAATTCCTATCGTCATGTTGTTGAGAACATGATCAAATTCCTTACCTTCAATCATAACTAAAAGGTACCATTCTCTAGCACACTTAAGAACTGCATCATGTACTTGGTGCGCACTTAATTAGAGCGAGTTTTTAATTGAACAAAATATCATGAAAAGACAATATAAATCAGTACACATTAAGTCATTACGAGTTTAGCAAAATCGTACTAATAAAGTGTTGCAGTTCTTGAGTGTACTTAGGTAGATACCAAACCAATCGTCCTCGCGACTTGGCTCTTCTCAAAATCTAATGACTA
The DNA here is from genome assembly GCA_011033025.1 of Beroe forskalii. NCBI lineage: Eukaryota > Metazoa > Ctenophora > Nuda > Beroida > Beroidae > Beroe > Beroe forskalii. The sequence goes on along the minus strand of WFMF01000028.1, from coordinate 386,307 downwards.
CGCTTACAATTGGGCTTCTCGAAACATCAAGCCACAAGCCTCCCTGTGTGTAATGTCCTGAAGCCATCATTGCTCTTGGGGATCGATCACTTATTACGTTATAAATTTTTAGCCCCCCCCCCCCCCACCATATAATCTCGTTTTGTTGATTTGTTTACTTTAACATGGAACGCAATCATTTGAAAGTCTCCTCCCCCTTCACCCCTTCCTCCTTGGCTGATATTACGTAATATGTGACTGATCCCTAAGGCCCGTGCACGATTCTCGCTGATAATACAAACTTCTGCTATATCTCGACGCATTAAACCCACAAATATTGAAGCTCGACAAATCCGATATTGCACAATGCATACCAAGGATCATCGGAAAGAAATTTATTTAGCTCTTTTGTTTCGCCAATGATGTCGAAAAATTCTGTTCCGGGTATTAACGCATTCGGTTATAGCAGAAGTTGGACAGATGGAAGAGTTGCCTCATGGATCAAACATGGATCAAGCAATGGCATTAAGACAAAAGATCACGAACAGCTTCCTGTTCCACTGGTATCTGTGCTTCGATGGATACATGCCCATTCTTATTGGGGCTTGATGGCTCCAGTGCCATTCATGAAATAGAGCGATGTTCAATTAAGGGACCTTTCACATAATATGGAACGCAATAATCCTTCCATTTCTTGAAATTTTTCCTGAATTCAATCTTGCAATTTCAATCCTCAGCTTCCATGATTACTGCGAATGGTCCCTCGAACATTGATCATCAGTTCATATTTCATATTATGGCCGGCCTTTCAATCGGATCATACGTCATGGAATCTTAAGAATAACATTGCTACACCACTGTTTGGTCTTGTTAATTTTTTTTTCGCTCAGTCTTTGCTAAAATTATCAATCATATATTATGCTCTGGTTGTATTAGCCATGAAGTAACTTATTCTTACAACGTGAAGCAATAAAACTACGTCTGGACCATTAAGATGATATTCAACTATCACCGTGTTTGAGAAACAAGATACCATTCATCGGAGAAATCAAAATAAACGAAAACAATCTTTTTCATTACACTGTTTTGTTACCTAGACTGAAGCCCAAAAAATCTAATTATTGGTTACGAATATTCCATGACATTCTCCTCCGATTTGAAAATTTATTCTCCTCAAAACCGAGGAATTACCTTCCAAATTTCGGCATCAAAAATTTTTCCCTTGCACCTCTAGTCCCTTACCCCAAACCTGTCCTGACTGACGTAAATTTTGTCTCATTTGAAAATTGTTGTTTCATCAGAACCCCCGCACCCAAACAAATTTTTCTCCCCGAACCCCATCACCCCTAATAATGCGGTGCCCACAGGTCGCGTTTGAAGTGCTAGCACTGGAAAACACCTCAACCAGCAAGGAGTTCAACGCCTGTGTACTGAGGGTGGGGTGGTCTCATGACGACTTCGACATTTCCGTGCGTTGAGCAAAACTATGACCTCTTTATGGATATCTTTATTTAAAACATTTCGTGATCACCCTTTATTTATATCTTCAACATTTTGTCCCCCAAGAACTCATCTCTGCGATGTAAAGACGCATTATTCTGCATCAGTCATGATCTCCTGAGTTGCTGGAATTTCTGCGATATATTTGAAAAGTAATCCTGTCCTTCCTCAGCTGGGCGAAAACACCACTTCCTGGGGCTACGGTGGGACAGCTAAGAAGTCACATGATAACAAGTACCTGAATTATGGGGACAAATATGGAGCTGGGGACTCCATCATTTGCTATGTGGACTTGGAATCACAGGTTTCTACTCATACGTTTATATGCGCGACCGTAACTTACAGGCTTTCAGATCGATTTTACTCTGGTCAATCTCCTTCAAAACGATTGATTTTGTTCGTCATGATTTCATTTTCTGTATAAAAGTTTAAACCGGTATTGTTTCAGACGAAGACCATATCGTTTTCAAAGAATGGAAAGTTTTATGGACCTGCTTTTACTCTGAAGCCCGATGATCTGAAAAAGCCGTTCTTCCCTTCTATCTCTACCAAGAACATCAAGTTTTTGGTAAGTGATATGTTTTATTGACATGGAAGAGATAAAAATATTGGTTCTTTAGTTGGTTGTTTTCGAATGATGCAGGGCCCTGTATCTAAGATCTCTATGTTTCAGCTGAACTTCGGACAGCAGCCAACTAGGAACCCTCTCCAAGAGGGCTACAAGATGATAGCCTTCACGCCGGCTAAAGACATCCATCCCTGCATCGCTGGACCCACCACTCTGGCTGAGTCGGAGTTTCTGCTCATGGTGGGATTGCCTGCAGCTGGTAAGAGCACCTGGTGTGAGAGTCATGCTGCAGCTAACCCGGACAAGCGCTACAACATCCTCGGCACTAATCTCATCATGGAGAAGATGAAGGTCACGGGGCTGGCTCGGAAACGGAATTATCACGGTCGCTGGGAAGAGCTTATCAAGCAGGCTACAGCTATCCTGAATACACTTTTCAAGATAGTCGAGCAGAAAGTCGAGCGGTTCCCGAGGAACATTATCCTCGATCAGACGAACGTGTACGAGAGTGCTAGGAAACGGAAACTGAGGAGTTTCTCAAAGTTCGGTCGAAAAGTGGCAGTTGTTATTGTGAACGATAACGATGAGTTGAACAAGAGGAATACCAAGCGAGAAAAGGAGGAGGGGAAGTTCGTTCCCGAAGTAGCGGTGATGGAAATGAAGGCTAATTTCAAGGTTCCCACCCTTTCCGAGGGCGTGAGTGAGGTGCAGTTCATCGAAATGGACGAAGAAGCTGCCAAGAAACAGATACTGGACTATTCTGCGGAAGGAAAGAAGTTCAAGGCCACTGGTGCTAGACGAACACCTAATGATAAGCCTAAGACGGCTGAGAAGAGACTTCCAGAAAAGCCACCTTTCGAAGATAAGTTGGCAAAGCGTGCAAGGCCTGACAGCGAGGGGCCTAGGTCCTCGGATTCCAATAGACCTGGGAGTAGTAGTGGGCCTTCTGACCGAAATAACGATAGGTGGAGAGGATCCGATCGCGGTAGAGGGACATCAGATCGCGGCAGAGGGACATCAGACCGTGGTAGAGGGACATCAGATCGCGGCAGAGGTATATCTGATCGTGGGAGAGGCTCATCTGACCGCGGCAGAGGTATATCTGATCGTGGCAGAGGTTCATCTGACCGCGGCGGCAGAGGTGAATCAGACCGCGGCGGACATCGATCTTTTGAAGACAGGATCAAGAGGGAGGATGATAGGAGGGACAGTGACAGACGCGGCGGGGGAGATGACCGGGGCAGCAGGACAGATCGTGGGGGCAGGGGCGGTTACTCCGACAGAAGGAGCGAGGGGGGCCGTGATGGGTCCTCCAGCAGAACCTCCGGGAGGGATGAAAGTGGGAGGGGCCGGGTCAGCAGATTCGATAGACCGGACACTGATGACAAGAGTGGCAGGGATGCTGGCTTCAAAAGCAGAGACAGTGGTGGCTTTGGAGGCGGGAGAGATAGTACGGGCAGTGGCATAGGAGCTGGACGGGATAGTACAGGCAGTGGCATAAGAGGTGGACGGGATAGCACCGGCTTCGGTGGAAGGGATAGCACCGGCAGTGGCATAAGAGGTGGACGGGATAGCACCGGATTCGGTGGAAGGGATAGCACCGGCAGTGGCTTCGGTGGAAGGGATAGCACAGGAGGTGGCTTCGGTGGAAGGGATAGCACTGGCAGTGGCTTTGGCGGACGGGATAGCACAGGTGGCAGCTTTGGCGGAAGGGATAGCACTGGCGGTGGCTTTGGCGGGCGAGATAGCACTGCTAGTGCCACAAGAGGAGGTGCTAGCATAAGAGGAAGTGGACCCTCGGCCAGAGACTCTGGTTCCTTCAGTCGCGACACTGGATCCAGAGATGCTGGCATGTCCGGCAGAGGAGGGTTTTCTCGGGGAGGAGGAAGCGACAGCAGAGGAGGACGAGGAATGGACAGGAACAGTGGAAGCTTCGGCGGTGACTCCTCTCGAGGGGGAAGGAGTGATGCTCCTCCAAGCCGGACCGCTGGGAGCAGGGACTACGGGAGTACTGGTGGGATTAAGAGGGAATCTGAAGATTATAGCAGCTATGGGGCTGCTGAACCAAAACTCGGAGGTTGGTACTATACGTGTATCTTTGAATTGTAGCTTTAACAATTTGTGTTTTGTTCACTTGGTCAGTATCAAATAAACACAAAATTGCGGGATCGTATTTTTACCTCAATTTCTTCTATTTCGAATTTTTCTTATTACTTTGATTATTTCAGCCGGACGCCAATTTGCTCAAGGATGGGATCAAAAGCCTTCGTTTGAAAGCCACGCTGCCCCCAAATCCAGCTCAATGGATTACCAAAGTTCCACACCCACACCTGGAGGCCCGGGTCAGACAGGCATGAACCAGTCGTGGGGTGGTAACCAGTACAACGCCCCCAGACCTACAGGCCCTCCCCAAGCTGCTTCTGACTCAGGGGCAGGATATGGCGGTGGCCAGTATGGTAGTGGTGGGAGGGACTACGGAGTTAAAGCGGAACCCAGAGACCAGGAGGGTGGACAGTACAACAACAAATCATTCGGCTCCACCTCTATCGAGTACAACGTTCCCGAAACCAAGCAGTACGGTGTGACCCAGGACTTGAACAGCAGTTACACTGGTCACAAAGGAGCTCCAGCTTCAGGCCAGAGTTCAGGCTATAGCCAGGGAGGTAGAGGTGGATACGAGGCCACGTCTCAGAGTGACTATGGGACCCAGTCTAGCCATGGAGCTTCTACTCGAGGTGGATATGGCTCAGGATCTAAACCTGCTGCCCGCAGCAGTTTCGGTTCCAGTGGTCAAGGAGGTCAGGGTGGATATAGTCAGAGTGGTTACGGTACAGGGGCTAATGAGGGTGGATATGGAGGAAGAGGCAGTGGCTATGGGTCTGAGAGCCAGCCTAGTGATACCGGGTACACTGCACCTCCTAAAACCGAGTACAATACCAGTAGTAAGCCAGGGTACAAAGCTCCCCAATCCAGTGGATATGAAGCATCAGGCAGTGGGTATAGTGCTTCAGGAGGAAGCTACGGTCAGCCCACCCAACCCACCTCCAGGTCCTACAACCCACCCAGTGGAGGCGATGAGAGCGGGTACGGTGCGGCATCATCCACAGGATACTCTGAGAAACCCAGTTACCAGTCACAGAGCACCAGTCACTCTGGTGGGTACCAGCAGAGTGGGGGTGCTGCAGGGTACGGGGGATATGGGGCGCCGCCCCCCGCACAACCACCCTACTCATCCCAAGGAGGGGGTTACGACAAGGCAAATACCAGTGAGGAGAGTTACGGCATGCCCATCTCCTCTGACTTCAGCACTTCTTACGGAGCAAGCAAGAGCGGGCCGGGGGCGGGTCACTCAGCCGGGTATGGTACAGGATATGGTGATACGAAGTATGGAGCGACCCAGGAACCCATGGACTATAAGCAGTCTGCCACTCAACCGCCATACGGCCAAGCCCAGCAATACGGTAAGAGATTTAGAGTTCTTTTAGAAAATTACAATTTCTGTGGATCCTGTCCAATCTTGTGTTATTGGATTATCTTTTAATCAGTCCTTACAATCACCTGTACCCATCTGTCATTCTTGTTCAACTGCAGGTGAACCGCAGACAGATTTGAAAGAGACTGTTTCTCAAATCTTCCAAAACTACGGAAGTAAGATGTTTGTTCTTTTCACAATGAAAATCTCAGTTCGGATTAGAAATTGGTGATTTAAATGTAAATGTAAATTTTGATTATTTTTCATCTATGGTGTCCCGACTTCTAGTTGAATGGGCGGTATCATTCCATCAGAGTATTTGAATTTCTCTTACCCAGGTCAGCTTGCAGGAGGTAACAGGGCGGCAGTACCAGAGACTGGTGACACAGGCGGCGCACAGAGGTACGGAGAGTCTTACGATACCCAGCAATACGCCGCTGTACAGAAATACCCCTCCTCCTCCACCACCCCCACACCGGTGAGTGTGTGTAGTTTGTGTCTGTGCGCTACTGTCTGCAAGTATGTGTGTCTGTCTGTTGTTGTTGTGTGTATCTTGCAGATGTATCTGGATTGATGATTTTACCCACCCACCCCACACCGGCTGCTGGACGAACTGATCCCAACCCTGCCAGCTACCAGCAATACTCCACCCAGACTCAACAACACCAGTACGGCACCTCCACCCAACAACCAACGTACCAAAGCTACCCTGGATATATACAGCGTTACTACGTCATCAGATAGTGGCGTGACGTCATCTCCCTGATATAATGCCGCCGTGACAATATATTTGTTTTTATTTGACCATTAGGCGTGAAGCATTGCTTGATTGTCATTGTCGATTGTCGGAGTTTAGACTTTGAGAAACATTGCCCGTTTTTTTATAAAATGAGTGTTTGATAAACTGCCGACGTATTGAATTCTGGTTCAAAAATTAAAAAAGTCTCCCTCACTTTTCCAGTTTTATAGAGTTTAACAGAGTTTGACTATTTATTGATTCTTTCTCTCCTAGATAATTGTGGCAAAATCTAGACTGGGCAACAGGACGTTCTTATTGCTATTTAAACAACAACAATCGAGCTTAGCTGTGTGTTGGACGTTTTACTTTTATTTCTGGGTCAGTTTTCCAGCTGTCAATAACATCGCTATCAAGAACGTATGAGAGCATATCGATCGATTGAATGGAAAGTTGATGACGCATATGTGTCTTCATAGGTCGAAAAGAACAGGTTGAAAAGTAGGTCGAAAAGAAGGTCGAAAGGACATGTAGAATTTTACTGTGCCCCAGTCTGGATGATTTTCACAACAGGAACTATCTTTTCCTCGTCTCTCTTGAAGATTGAAAGCATGATCTGCAATTTCCAAGCCTAGAAGGGTCTTTATTGAGCCCTTTCTTCCTACCTTTTCAACCTACTTTTCGACCTGTTGCTTTCGACCTATGAGCACACATATCAGTAAAGGTGCATGATTATTTAAAAAGTATAGCATTGTGCACACATTCAACATTCCATCAAAAGTATACAATATGTGCGCCAGTGTCAGTACAACTACTGAGATCGCGCGTCTTTAAACTTAAACTATTGATATTGATACCAAAGTTGAATCGATCGATGTGCAAGTGCAAGCATGATTACGCTACAAAAGTGTTTCGAAATGAATTTACCAAAATGTTTACGTGCAACTGCAAATTGCTGTTGACGTGCCATTGCAAAATTTTCTGGTGTGCAATTGTTAACTTCATTTTTACAGTTCAAACTTTTAATTATGATATCGTCATTCTTGGTTTCCAATTTTCAAGGGTGTCATCGTGGTGTTCCGACTTTTTGAGATTCGGCGTGTTTCCAACGACGTTCTAGAACTTGTCAGATATTTGTCTTTCCCTACCACGATTTTAGCTCGCGATTTTATATTTAGCGCGCGTCCGCCGAAATAATGGTCTGACAACTAGAACTAGAGTATGTTACTTTTAGTTTTAGTGGCGCGGTGTACTTAAACTTTGCAGCGTACACACAGATGTACTTTCAATGCAAATTTGCTAAACACGTAAAATTAAATCCCTGTTTGCGTTGCGTACACACACCTTATAAATATATGCCGATCGGGGTGCTGCAGGGTACGGGGGTTATGGGGGCCGGGGGGTCTGAGGTCGATTTTCGGTTTTTTGTTGTTTCTGATAGAGCTGAACGCCAGCTACTAGTAGGTTTTTACCGCATCAAAAAATATTGTTCCTTTAGTACTACGCTTTTTGTTCCTTTAGTACTACTACTACGCTTCTGACGAGGCGAGGTAATAAAGGGTGGGAAAATGGATTGAAAAGGGGGTAAAACTTTATCATTAGATTTACAGCTGTCCAAACACTCGAAATAGATAGTACTAGTAGTTTTCCTGAAATTAAAACTGTCTAAGTCTGTGCCTCACAACCCTTTTTATTATCCAGACCCTTCTGATGAGTTGCTTTTGATTGTTGAGCAAACATACGCGTTAAAGAGATGTGGGATGAAATGAAAGCATTATATAAAATTGAAACAAAGCTCAAAGTATTTTATATCGTCACAAATGAAACCCAGTTAGGGGCCCTTCAAGTTATACGCCGTGAGATAACGTACCAACGTTCAATATTGAAGGACGTGTTGCTAATGATAAAGATGGAAGTAATAGAAATGCACTGTAAAATTGAGAATAAGTCCCATGACAAACCATTGATTAATTTCATGTTAAATATTAATTATACATCCTTTATTAAACTTGTTCATTGTCGAACGTGAATTTAATGAACTTAAATGAATATGGAATTTAAACGCCCTACGATGAAAACTAAAAATAAAGTAAACGTTGAACTTTCGATGAGCTTGTTATTTAAGAAAATCAAGTATTCCTAATAGTAATAAGATAAGAACAAAAAATCGATGAGATTAATAAAAATAAAACAGTATTTTCGTCTAAACCTGCAGTACACGGCCATTCAAGTGTTCTTCGCAAGCGTTCTGTGTTCACATAGTGAACTTCACATCTAAAACGATGGCATCGGGCTTATTAACAAAAAAACTTAAAACAATAACATTTTCTACAAGTCTTGATGAAACATTTTATCAAAATATTATATGATAATGGCAATATATAGTACAACACAAAATTTACTACATTAAATCTCGTATTATGATTGCTGCGCGTCGTTGGCGGCCGGCTGGTCGGATGGGACGTCAGTTTGCGGTGTTACTTCCGGAAGAACGTCTTCGTCAGGGTCAAACGCTTTGCCGAGGAACACCTGAGGCAGTGGGTAGTTTCACTGAAGTGCTATTCCACAAATTATCACGTACGTATACGACGCGCAGCACAGGTGGAGATTAACAAAAAGTGAATTTATCGACGTACGTGACACCTGTGCGCGACCTTCAAATTAGTAAAGTTTGCCAAATTATTGGATGTGGTGAACACCCAGTGTTACACTTATAAATCCAGTGAGGTCATGGGAGATAGAATATTTCAAATGATTGAATGTTAATACAATCGCCACGGAACAACATGAACAAGCTAAACTATAACAGAACTATGGTTAGGTTGGGGAGGACACAGGGCTACGAAACAATTACCTGGTTGAGTGGCTGCGTGGGCATGTTGATTTCCTTGAATCCGAGAGACGTGTAGAAGTTGAGGTACCTAATATCATCTGGACTTATGTCGAGATGTACTCCGCGTGATACATGGGAAAACTAATATATTTCCGATTCAAATACTAGGGTCAAAAAACTTCAGTAAATATAATATCCGAAAAATAGTTTACATTTAGGACCCTAAAATTTTTGAACTTTAGAACTTTAATTGGTATGTACTCGTAGGATAAAGTTGTCTAGCACGTGAGAAATGAAAATGGGGCTTTTTCTAGAATATCAATCGACCTACCGCTCTGTTTGAGGGATTCTAAGACACAGGTGATGAGGCTCTCTCCCATGCCCTTGCCTTGGGCTCGGGACAGCAAGTTGAACTTGATGTGCGAGGGGTACGGTCCACTCAAACACTCGGGGATGATCACTTTGGGCGGGTTGTGGAACCCATTCGCCACTTCCTGGAATGAAGAGAAATCATATCACGGAAACGAGTTGAATATCAGGAAATGGGGTAGACTGGAAGAATGGAGACAGGCACAACGTGGAAACGGAAATGGATGTCGGAAAAAGCGCTTGGATCACAAAACAATAAAACCAGTTGAGTGAATACTGAATGAGTGAACACTGCACCATCAAAACACCACTCACATCGGTGCTGTTCCATGTGGATTTATCCGGTCCGGGCGCCGCATACTTCTCACACATCTTAGGCAGCCACTCAGAGTAAACAGCCTCGTAGAATGACTGGGTATCCACAACTCCTAACACGTAGCCACACACACCAGCGTCGTCTGTCAGAACGTAGGCTAGCTCAGAGGAGAACTCTAGGTAGGGTCCAACACCCCTGGGGAAACATTGGGTTATGGGGGCTCAGAGAACTCTAGGTAGGGTCCAACACCCCTGGGGGAGAACAGAGGGGTTGAAATGGGGTCACATGAGTTAGGAATATGTATATTATGTGCCCAGTCAAAAACGGAACAATTGCCCTGAATTGCATTTACTGTCAAATCCGAACCACGATAACAACTTCATCGTCACCTTAAGTGAACTTTAAAAGGACACTTCCCTATTGTTCGAACAAACCATAATTTGACTTATACAGAGCTCCAGTATATATGTATCCAGATTAATCAAGTCATCTCCAATTCTAACGTACGAAGAAGTGACTATTAGATCATACTGCAGCTATAACACAATGAATTAGTCACCGTCACGTCAAGCAGGGTGTTATCCCTGCCTTTTGCTGAAGGCATTGCGTAACAGTCGCTATACTTTATATAATTGTGTAGTGCTATAGGTATATTACTGCCACTATTGTGGTTCACAGGATTATTACAATGAGTGCTTCCCATTGGATAGAGACAACCTTTTGCAGCCGTGTTCTTTGCAGTGAGCATTGCCCATTGGTGGTCATATTTAAACAGTTATTACTATTGTTTTTCGTTCACGTAGCTATGATGTGAACAAAAACTGCATGTAATTGTACCATGAACAGTATTGACTTGACAGCTCTGTATACTGTATAGTGTGGAGTGTGCTATGAATTATGAATTAAAGCGAGGGGTATTTGGAGTGTATTGGCATCGGATCAAGTTGTGATGTGCCACGTTCAACATAGCTCGTATTTACATCTATTCTCTATTCTACAGAAGATATAGAATAGAGAATTCCTAACTTGTCCTCAGTCCACACCTATACACTAAACACCTGAGTTTCCCTGAAATTGGTTGGTGGAGGTAATTCAATGCTGACAACACCTGCCACAGCTAAAACCAAACAACGTCGTCTGGTGTTTCGACGAGTCTACACTCTACATGGAATGTATGATTTAATTCGCATCAATTAAATTTGTACTTGGATCGATATTGTATTTTGTTTCATCCGAATCGTATTTGAGTTAATTAATGTATGCACCAACCGGTTGAAGAACATCAACCGACTTATATATGATTTCTAACTATCATCTTTATTTTTATCCAAGGTATCAATCAATGAAACCATGATAACTGGAAAATATTCCATCCGAGATTTGGAAAGCTTCTCTAGAACATCTGTCAAGGGGAAGAACTCTCGATTCAACTCTGAACGTGAACAAGCAATCGTCGTTATCTCTTTCTCAACAATTTTATTCTTGACAACAGCTTACTTATTGGCAGAACAAACACTTTTTTGAGTGAATATATGTAGCCAAAAGGAAAACCTCAACATTTTATTCAAATGTTGCCAACTTTTTATTTGATTTCATATCTATTCTAAAGGTGCTAATTTTCATTTTAAATTGTAATTTTAATTTGATTTCATGTAAAATTTTACAATTCTCAGCAAGCCTTTTTACCTGTCTCCGATAATGTCAGGGTGATCAGGGAAGAGATGGGTCCCATCTTGTCCGTTGTCGGAGTTCAACAGACAAATCTTATACAGAAACTCCTGAAATTAAGTTGCACTTTTACAGATATTCTCACAAACAACAATGCGAATGCTTATTTTTTTCATTGTTCATTGTCATTGCAATTTCCTTTCAGTGTCAATAGAGCATAAAGATCATTGGTATACACTGTGTACATTGTGTACATGGTCCAAACTGACTTGTGTACAATGTGTGCGGATCTCCTGTCATTAAAAGTACAAGTTATATCTCGTATATGACAAGTATTTCAATACACTTTATCGCCAATTACATTGACAAGAAAACGTTTATCAGCAACACTGCACACATCACGGTTACCTGATCGGCAGGGCAGTAAGGTCTCACGAAATAGACACAGGTTGCTGCTGAGGGGTTCTCTACGGGACGCCGGTACACATCGTCTGACTTGAACGCTTCCGGCGGCAGGATCCTCTGAGAAGGTGGGTTTTAAGTCGCACATGGAATACCACGCTTCCGTTCAAATTATACAGTGCAATAAGATAACAAGTCATGGAACGATACACTACGAAGTGGAATCGTTGCACTTATTTGTAATTGGTCAAAGCTTCGTGCCAATTAAGCAATTAATGTACAATTGGCTTCGTCACGAGTGATAGGCATTCGGCCTCTCGTACAATTAGTTACACTGTAGCAATATTAGCCGTTATATTAACATTAAATCGAACACTTGAAACCAATGTCTAACAAACGACCTTTTAGCCTTTTCCACTAAAGGGAGTGGATAAGAGTAGTCTATGATACCAAGACGATTATGAGACATCATAAAAGTTAACAATTCAACTGTTTGCTTCCATTATAATTAGGTGCCCTTGTATTGTCAATTTCCTATTTGTATCTATACATTTGAACGCTATACACTTAAACGCTGGTTTGTTGATATTGTATCCCACAGACTGGTAACAAAATTGCAGACTTGGCTGCGTTGTCTCCAATCGAATCCAAAATTAAATCTGGTGAATTCTACAACGCGCGCAATAAATCCGAGCGTGATCACTATTTGTTCAATGATTTGTCATTCGGATTTCGCGCCGCGAATGTAAATCATGTGATTTCGGAGAACATATGGAATCCAAATTCCTGATTCCTGAACAACGTGATTTTACTAACTAGAATCCATTGGGTGATACAATAGTTACATAAAACAACATAGAATATACCTATCTAATGAACATGAACCACATGAGGGAGAAATGAGAGTTCAAGATCGTGCTTGATTTTGAATGTGCTGAACACAGATTCAGATTGCGTTTCCTTACCGATAACTCAGCTCCGAATCCACCTTGAAAGACCCACGGTTCAGGATCGCGTGGCATGGGCCTCCGGGAAAACGAACACTCGTTCTTCTCTGAAACAGAATAATTCTATTAAGCGAGAAATGGGCTTTGTCACAGAACTGCAGCGGGTTGCATCACAAAACTGCGGAAAGTTCTGTCACAGAATTGCAATAGGTTCGCAAGACTGCCGCTGGTTTATTGCAAATTTATCTCTGGATCCACTACAGTCCAAGTTCCCCAGATCTACCAATAAACACCATCATTTATCAGACGGACGAGGACAACCTACCAACACGCGAGATGAAAGCTTTAGCTCTACACAGGACACTTTCTATCTCTGTTACATATGGGTGTATCTCGTAGTGGAGAGAGCGGTTAGGTCCGTCTATCTTACTAAACAGCTGGATTATGATATCGCTCTTGATACGGAACTGTTCAGCCTGCAAGGGGAGGGGATCAGATATAGACAAATGGGATGATAACGATGAGGTATCACCTATCAGGCTTTAGTCGATCAAAGTTTAAGTTAACTTCGAGATTAATTGTGATTTGTGCCTCAGCGATGAATCGATAAATTGAGTTAGGTGTCGATTAGGTGAAAACACTGGGAATCTACATCTCGGGTTGGGATGAAATTCATTGTATACATGTCTCACCTTTCTGCTCCACTCGCTGCTAAGTGTGCTATTATCCTCCGAATCCTGGTTCTCTGGGTCGAAGTTAACGAGCCAGCTGAGTTCCTGTAGTAACTCCACAGCCCTGGACCCGTGTTGGTAGGGCAGGTAGAACATGTCACAGAGCAGGAAGAGGTCTTCCACTGTCATGGGGTCCTGGATCGGCATCATGGGGGCCTCACAGTCTAGTGGAACTGAGGAGATTTGAGTTAGGGGGCCTCACAGTCTAGTGGAACTGAAGAGAAGTGAGTTAGGGGGCCTCGCAGTCTAGTGGAACTGAGGAGAAATGGGTGTTAGGGGGCCTCACAGTCTAGTGGAACTGAGGAGAAGTGAGTTAGGGGGCCTCACAGTCTAGCGGAACTGAAGAGAAGTGAGTTAGGGGGCCTCACAGTCTAGTGGAACTGAGGAGAAGTGAGTTAGGGGGAGGCAGTCTAGGGGAACTGCGGAGATGTGAGTTAGAGGGCCTCACAGTCTAGTGGAACTGAGGAGATGTGAGTTAGGGGGCTTCGCAGTCTAGCGAAACTGAGGAAATGGGTGTTAGGTGGAACAGCCAACAGGGAAAGAAGTGATAGGTGAGACTGAGATGAGAGGAACAATTGGAACTGGCGTTTCCAGGGAAAATTGAGTGCTGCGGTGACGAAAAATGAGAAAGAAAGATCTGTAAAGTGGAACGTAGAAGAAAAGAAGTGAGGTATAAAGTAGAGCGCTACATGTTTAGATTTTAATGAAGAAAAGCTGGGACAAAGAAGCATGTAATGAAATATACTCACGTTGGGGTATTTCGTCTGAAGGAGAAGGAATTGCCTTCTTCTCTCCCGACTCACTCTCAACACTCATCATTTCTTCGGTTTGGGGCGAGTCTGCTTTCTCAGGAACGTGCTGCGAAGGGAAGAGATCTTGCTGACTTATAGATAAAAAGAGAGAAAGGATCAACATCAATATACAAATTTTCCCTATCATTCGTTTTCAAATTATCCCACTCTTCCAGTTGTTGAGCCCATTGAACCTTTCACGTGAGTTTTTCCCAACTTTTCCCTCTATCCATGTCTACCTATCTCACCTCAACATCCATAGACTCGAGTGCGTTATCACCCCGTGTAATGAGCGGTATCTCCGTAGTGCAATTCTCAGCCACAGAGAACTTAGGCAGCCAGTCCACCACCGCACTGGCCAGGGCCTTGCTCGGATCGTACACATCCTCAGAACTCTCGTCCTCAGTTTCAATGCTCAGTTTACTCCAGGTAGCCAGGGTGTGCAGTGGGATGTAGTTAATCTGAGGAGGTGACGATGATAATCACAAGATTTTAAAAGCTTCTGATTACAATTATCAGTTATATCGTTTGAACTTCAATGTCTTGAGGAGGCGCATTCTCATTGAACAGCATGGAATCAAAATTCGGTATAATATGATCAATGTCTCGACACATTCATGAATTGTTAACCAAATTTGGGCAATAAATACATCGAAAAATATAATTATTTGAACCGTTATTTCTGTTCTCTAACGGTTCTGGCAATATGACGTAATTAACCTCGTTTTCGCAGTTAGGGTTGCTTAGCAACTCACCTCGTATTCGCAGTTAGGGTTGCTTAGCAACTCATTCCGTATTCACAGTTAGGGTTGCTTAGCAACTCACCTCGTATTCACAGTTAGGGTTGCTCACCTCGTATTCGCAGTTAGGGTTGCTCAGCAACTCACCTCGTATTCACAGTTAGGGTTGCTCACCTCGTATTCACAGTTAGGGTTGCTTAGCAACTCACCTCGTATTCACAGTTAGGGTTGCTCACCTCGTATTCGCAGGAGATGTGTTTGAGATCACTGGGGGACCTAGAGGGGTGCAGAGCAGGGAGACCGGGTAGGTAGGGCCCCAAGAACAACCTCCGTTTGTCGTAGTCATTCGCGTGAAGGTTATCCCAGATCATGACCTTCCGCCGCAGGACTTTGTTAACAGCTCGGATAGAGGCGCAGGAGATGTGTTTGGAGATAACCCGGGGACCTGAGAGGAGGGGTGCGGTGTTAGGCGTGGTCCGTGGTAGGTATGAGTGGGTGAGGAGTGGTAGGTATGAGTGGGTGAGGAGTGGTAGGTATGAGTGGGTGAGGTGTGGTAAATGGAAGTGAGACCTGGCAGAAGGATGTTAGAAGTGTCCCGTAGTTGGTATCTGAGGATTAGGAGTGGGTGATGGAGTGAGGAGTGGTAGATGTTAGGCGTGGTCCGTGATAGGTACGAGTCATTGAGTCGGAGATGAGTGGTAGCAGGGAATGAGACCTGGCAGAAGGGCGTTGTGTTAGGCGTAGTCTCGCCTTCCAGCGAAGTTTATCATCCCCGTAGGAACATGTTGGAAATCCTCGCAGTGAATATTACACAGGCAATTCATTACCTTAATTTCTAATCGGCAAAAGCAGGAAGCCAGACGTTTTGAGGAAGTTGTATTGTCCCCCCAATAGGATTTTAACTTGAATTCTTTTATTTCAGTCAAATTTCAACGTATTTGTCATGGAAAATTTCGACGGAAATGGAAATTGAAATTACTGACGGGGTCTAAACTTATGCAAAAACTAGACGTTTGCATACAAGACGTTTGGTAAACTTCATCGTTGCCTTGATGTGATTTTCCTATCATTTCAGTCTAATTTCAAATCTTTATTCTTTAAGTATTTGCATGATCATGATATATGTCAAATACTGTCATTTCAGCCTACCTATGAAAGGAATTTGTCCATGTTTGGAGAATGTCCACAATAAAAATAAACAGTGGGGGTCTCGTGGCGGCAACTCCCAGAAACCAGACGTTTGGAAAACACGATTTTTGTCTTTCCTTTCACAAAATCTTATTAGCATCAAAAAATGCCTACCAGTAGCACTGCTGACAGAACTAGCCATTTTTGGAAATGAAGGGCGTGGTAAGTATGAGTTGGCGGAAATGGGAGTGGGTGGAGGTGAGCTATGTAGCTATGGGGGTGGGTGTTGGTGGAAGTGAGCTATGCAGATTGCAGCTATGAAGCTTCCAGCTATTATACAGCAAGTGAAAGTCGGTAAGAAGTGGTAGATTAGGATGATACGGTGGGCAGAAAATCGAATATAGGTGGGAGTGGTTGATGAGAGGAAGGTAAGGAAATTTAAAGATTCACAAGGCGTTGTTTTAGCTCACAGGGGTTTCTTTTGCGCTTGAATTGGATGGAGTAAGAGAAAATGTGGTAAGTGCCGATATAGCGATATTTAAATGACCCTTCACTGTCTCCAGACAGTAATATGTGATTGAATTTCAGTTACAAGGATTTGAGTTACATGCATTCAATTTTAAAAGCCTGGTGAGAGCTTAATTGTTTCGTTATTATCCGATGACAGTTTAAATTTGGACAAATTGATTAGTAGAAAATTGTTACCAACAGTGCTATTAATTATGGTATCTTATTTCCAATACTAAGGAACATAATACTGAGCATAATAAATATCAATTAAGTCCATGGATACCCACAATAATGTACAAGGAATGTGGAATACATCGCCTTATCTACAGTACACTTAACTTCATATAGAAGTATTAATAAGTGAAGCCACCCATAAAATGATAGATAAAAAATTGGGTACTGTAGTTCGTATTTTAGAACCTACATAACGTTTTGGATCTTGTGAAATCATTTAATTAATAAGGTCTCCCTTGATGAAGATAATTCATGCTGCTTACTACTTATAACCAAGCTTATACCAATAGTAGTAGTATTATGATAATAAAGGGCACCAAGTTCGCATATAACACAATTCACAGTACATGTATGTAATACCCATAACCCTAGTACACAATGTACTCCCTCCAGTGTGTATACAATTAGTGTACAATGTACATTATATACATTTCTCACCTGTAGTGCAGTGTGTATACAATTAGTGTACAATGTACATTATATATACATTTCTCACCTGTAGTGCAGTGTGTATACAATTAGTGTACAATGTACATTATATACATTTCTCACCTGTAGTGCAGTGTGTATACAATTAGTGTACAATGTACATTATATACATTTCTCACCTGTCCACAGGATCTCTATGCCGAGGTTCAGCTCTCGTCCGATGGTTGGCAGGTATGTTGACTGGTAGAAGGAAGGCTGACAGTACGCCTCACAGTACTCTATGGGGGTGGTGTGATTTTAGTTGAGTAGTTATATATGGGAAACTAAGAGATTGTTAGTTATATGGGGATTTGGGAACTAAAAGATTACAAAATAACCTTATTAATTAGTGTAAAATTGTTGAATACATCTATTAATTTATTGTTGCAACTTTTGACAATAAGGTTTGAATAATTCCTTCGGTATATCTATCACAACAATATGAATTAACAGTGATAGTTCAAGGTCTATCAATGAATTGATGGTGGGGCTTTGGCGCAAAATGAGAGTGGCAGAGTAAGGTAAGGAAGGGGCCCAAGGAACAAATAAGGCGAGGTGTTGTTTGAAGTTCAAAATAAAACAATAAAGACTATGAGTCGAGTTCTTTGTACAACTTCGCACCAAGGTTGTTATAATACAAGCTAACTACTTGGTATGTGTTGGTAAATGTTTTCAATTATTTAAAGGTCAGGGCAGAATTTGTTGATTATAATAATAATAATAATAATAATAATAATAAAATTTTCCATCCAAGGAAACTCTAATATATCAAAAATCGTTATCCCTAGACCCATTTTCGAAATGATAGCGGAATAAAATTTCATGAAACATTCAGGATTGACATGAGCACTAATCAGGAAAACATTTGTGGAAGTCTTTATGAACGTCCCCTTAACCTGTAGTCTGTTACCAGTGAACTGCCGGGAGAACTAAAATTGTGAGTTTTATGAAATTTGAGTCCCAGCCTTTCGAAATGATGACATTGAAAACATGAAAGAAAACTTTAAAGTGCACAAATCAGGAATCAGGAGGATGATCTAAAAGTGGCGGTCCTAGCACTCTGTAATAAAGACTAAGGAAGCTGGAGAACTGTAATTGTGAGTTTAAATAGTTTCATAGTGAAAATATCTCAAGAAAGGTTTATTTTAAAACTAACTATCATTTAAAAAGACGAGTCAGACTTATGGGTGCCAGTCCAAATAATTATATGATGTCTAAGGTTTATTTCAAAAATGCCTATTCAACAATTTATTCTACCGAATAAAATACCATTTAATATCATCTCCATTATCCCTATTCAATACATAATACCTATTCAATATCATATCTGGGGTTGGTGCTAAGCATGCCATTAACTATTTGGGATAATTGCTGGTCGTTTGCTATTATCCCCTTTTAAATGCGGGGCATTCCAGAGGGGGCCAGGTGGGTACTGAGAGATTATTCACGATTTATTGCCTGCCCTGGCATTTATAAGTTTATATCAACCTAGGCACCACTAAGGAGTTGCAACTATTTGAATATTTTCCGGCACACTGTCCATTTCTGAATTTCCATAGGTTCACAAACGTTTTTTGGTTTAAGAATATTGCTCAAGTTGCTACGTTATCGACACCTGGCCTTCTGATACTTGGAGATGGTGCCATGAATAAGTTTGGATTCAATATCTTGATAATTTGTATTTCACATATACCAAAGGACTCTGGAACAGACGCCAGCATCCAACTTGACCATTTCAAAAAAAGCTGTTACTCTCCATGAAGAAATAATTCCCTTAGTAAACAATGAAACCCATGAGAATTATATCACAGAAGCTAAAGGTGGGGGTAATCAGGACATCCAACTACCAGGTGGAATTGATGATAAATTCTCAGACTCAAAACTACCAGAGAGGCTGATTCCAACCAACGCAATTTTATGCCTTGCCTGCATTATTCTCAATTCATTCATCATTTCCAGGAATCGTTGTAGACTTAAAAAGGTCGTACCAACTCTGTATGTGATGAATGCAACTAATGATACTATTGTTGGAGTAGGGGTCACTATCCAGAGTGTCGGTATGCTTCCAGCCCTGTCTCCTTATCACGGGATTCCGGGTATCATTTCAGCCGTTAGTTACATACTACTGGGGGTGTCAACCAGAGTCAGTACTTTTGTTAATCTCTTGCTTTGCATAGTACGGGCTATCAACATAATTTCGCCATTTCGCCAAATTTCTCGTTTTACACTGGTTATTGTGACGGCTTGCTATGCCACTTTCTGGGTGGCACTGACGGCTTGGGATATCTACGGGTTCGTAGATGCATATGGAATCAAGTCAGGCCAATACATAACTGAATTTGTTCTGAAACCGAACGTTGGTCTGGCCGCTATCACCGCTGCTTTCGGGGGCACGCCTGACAACGTGAAAATAGTCCTGTGTTTATTTGTACCGCCATTCATAGTTCCAGTGGTCGTTTGCATCGGATCAACCAGTCTTCAGGTATCTATCAATAAGCTTAACAGAATGGTACAGAATTTATCATTTTACCAGAACAAATCGTTACACATTCTATCTGCCTTAGTAGGCGAATTGAAGAACTTCAATTCGCGTGGCAATTGGCATCAGAACTGGGAATGGTAACCTATTTTGAAATTTAGCTAATAAGAAGTCCTTCAACCGACAAAATGCTTTAGGGCTCCCAATATCCTGCATCCTGCTTACTCTCACGTTTTCCAGGTGATAAAGCTGAAGCAAAGCCGCAAGATCTGTCCAAAACAACAGGAAGAACAACCGGAGGGTGATTCAACAAAGCACCGAGCAGCTATAACCATCCTGATCGTTTCCCTCATCTTCTTGATATGTAACTCCTCAACCATAATCATCTGGATTTACCTCAGCATTGCATTTTCGCTCCAAGGTATCATGACGGGCTGGTTCGAGTTTTGGCTCATCTACCTCGCTGGAACCACTATGTACCTGGTGTCATCCACTCTCACACCACTCGTTCTCATGATTCGGAGTGCCCCTGACCCCCTCGGAAGGCTGGTGAGTGGGGTAAGGAGGGTTAGGTCCCGGGTGTCAGACAAATGGGCAAACGGTCGACAGAGCACGGAGTCTTTCCACATGACATCAAACATATCAAGAACCCTATCGAGTGGTACTGCTACTGTCTCGTAGAGCGGACGTGGTTTTAGCCTTCAAAGTGGCATTACTTTTCAACTGAGGATCCGAATTATTGGGCTGGCTGCATAGAGCGTAGAGCTTAGAATAATATTCTGATTGATCCTCGCCTAAATTTACTTCGCATCTGCATTCTATAGCTATCGTCACAAACCGAACATTGAATTGTGATGTGAAAGGTAGCATACACCCTTATTACGTGGTATAAACAATCAATAAATTTAGTGAATAACAAGAACCACACCCACCGGTAGGACAGAAGAGGAAGGTGCTGGGAGCCCCCAAATGATGGTACACCTCGTTTGTAACGTACGCCTGGGCGTGGGCAGGCGTCTGGAACCTGGCCTCATCTTTGGGGTGCAGTTGGGGCTCAATGTCATCGAACAGAAGGGCAAAGGACTCGCATCCTAGCTCACGGACCTGAATACGTGATGGGGTTGTCAAAAATATCAGTGTTTCAATTTTCATACTTATAGGAAATGATGCTCTGAACAGTTCGCTCAAGGAACAGAGAATGCCTCGACACTCGTTTAAAGTTCGAATTTTTTCGCCTCTGAATTAACGACTTCGGACCTGCTCCAGTTTATCCTTGAGCAGCTTCATTTCCTTCTCTGAGCTGTAAACCATGTCGAGCCCCGGAGAAAGGGCGTAAATGAACCGGATGTTGTGGAGCTTGGACTCCTCAATCAGGCGTCGGAGTTGCTCGGACTCGGACACGGAGTAGGGAACTCGCCACACGCTCCGGTGTTTGAAGTCGTCCTTAGGCGCGTACATGAACGTGTTCATGCCGAACTGGGATATCCTGGGACAAGAGATCATGGGGGTTTGGGTATGTTTCGAGTGTTGCAACAGACAACAGAAGGATTTTTCTTTCAATGAACAAGGAAATTTGTATGCAAAAGTCGTGACAGATTTTACTTTTTGATAACAAGAGGTTTATAATATGGACATGTTTCTTTAGTCACGACCTTTT